>JARHVA010005100.1:47500-342500 GCA_037957365.1 Torreya grandis | reverse complement strand
TCCCACCCTAAAAACATGGTCTCATAAAGGAAAACACCATAGACCAAGTAAGCTCATTGTAATTAATAAACCTTAATAAGTTTGATACAAAGGCTGAAGCCAACTCATAATTTACCCTACATGTGTAAAAAACCTATAAATTAAAATAACCTAAAATCACCTTGATAGCTTAAAAAATTTTCCCATTATGAATCCAAAAAATGTATTTTAGATTGCATTTAGACATTGGTGAACAAAAGGCCATTTATATTTTATTTGATTATAAGAAAAAGAAAGGATATAGAGATATAAACCTTGACCATAATTTCATTATAACCTAGCTTCAAAAAAATGAGAACATTATACCTTCTACTACTAATAACGATGAATTTTTTAAGTGCAAGAGATCAAGATAAAATCGAGGCATCCACACAATTAAAACATGCTAATTAAGGGTCACACCAATAATCAATAACTATGAAGGTCATAAAATTTTGTGGAGATATTAAAAAAGGCAATAATGATATGTATGTAATTTATTATAAATTATAATAATATTTTTAATATATTAATATAATATAATTATATATTTAATATATACTAAATTAAAAAAATATATAATATTTATAATTATTATATAGTATAAATATAGACTCTAGAAACCCAATGTCTTGTCCTCATGTCAATGGAGTTATAGAATTTATTAAAGTCACACATCATATGTGGAGCCTTGCCATAATAAAATTAGCTCTCATGACATCATCATCCACTCTTGATAAAAAAATGACCAATAAAATATTCTTCCATCTTGCAAGTTGTATAACCCTTTAAAATAGGTCCAAGTCACGTAATTCCACTAGTTGCCTTGAATTGGAGTCTATTATACAATATGGGCTATCTTGTATATGATATCACATGAATACATTTTCATTTCCCCTCATGATCACTACCCATATCACTTTGAAATATTTAACCACTTTCATATTTTTTATGGCATTGCCCTTTCCCACTACTTTCACTATTGTTCAAGCTCACTTTCACAAGGTTCTCATTTGCCACCATCACCTCCACCAAAAATATAAGATTATTATTTATTAACATTTCATTTATATAATTTGAGATAGGGTCAGTGGTAATGGATTTTTAGTAAGGTAAAACTATTGATTTAAACTCCCTCACTTTACAAAACCTAGATTTACCAAAATAGAAAATTACATCCCTTTATGGCATAACTTTCACCTTTGGGGAAACTAATAGCTTAAAATAATGCCGAGGTGAAATTTAGTTTCACTCTACTCATCAAAAATTAAATATATGTACCATATTTATGGTAATTACCTCCATACTCTATTATGAAATATGTTCAAAGAAGTGATCCATTTTTGTTCACAATGGTTCCAATGGTTAAATTTGTTTGAGTTAATTTCAAGTAGGCATCCCTAATGTTTGGTTCAAACTTATTTAATGATATGCTAAGATCATTGATACATATAATCTACTTACTTGAGACTTAGATTTGTACATTTATATATAGATTTTCTTGAATCATCTCACATTATTTATTTATTTATTTATTTGATTATTATGGTTTAAAAAAATTCCTTCATCTCACACTTATTTTTTGTACCATAAAATTTATGTCTCTTTCATTTGGAGAGGATAATCAGGTTGACATGTTCTCATAAGGCATTAGAGTGTTGTAGAGGGTAGAGGACACTACATTGGAGAGACATGTGAGAATGATTTGTTATTGTCAGTGTTAAAATGATATTGGATGGAAAAGCACAATTACATTTGTCAATTCTGATTAATTTTGAACATAAGTTGGTACTGGATGTCAATAATAAAGGACAATATTACATTACCTAGGAAGAGGGAATTTTCAAATCACAAATAGTCATCAATTCCACATGTTCATAGTGATCACATTTTTAGTGGATTAGAGGATTGTAGTGCTCTATAAGAGGGATATTTTAGTTATGATACTAAAAGAACCATAAATATTACCTTGAACTACTTGAACTTAGTAATGGATGTTAACTTGGTGAAACTATTGAATATCATAAATTGATATCTGATATCATATTGGCCTGGGATGTGTATTTTTTAATTTTATATTAAAAATCATGATCTAATAAGACCTTATAGATTTAATATTTTTGAATACATTAAATTTAAGATTGATATTTATTTTATTGATTCTGAATTATTTTCATACATTTAAAAGTATGTTAAGCCTTAATAATGTAACTATATTTTTTTATTAATTGAGTGAAAGATTAATATTTATTTAATAAAATTATTTTTAAATCATAATTGTTGAAATAGTACTATATTAATATTAAAATTTAATTCTGTAATAAAAATTATTTTCAAACTAAAACTAGCATTATTCTACTTAAGTTCAAGGGAGGTGCGCTAATAGTAAAGTTGGACCATAAGTTTGGGAATTCACACTTGTTAATGACAATATGTTTTAAGCACATAATATAAGTCTATGGAAAGAAAAAATAAGAGGGATATGAAGTGCTGATCCACAAGGAAACTATATCAATTTTAGTTTTAGTAGGTGTTTTTAGACTATTTTTAAAATTCATGTAGGCTCCTTCTAGCACCAACTTTCTATTGATGTGGCATCAATGTTTTGACTAGACGTAATACAGGTAAGAGAGAATGAAGATTTAGAATTTGGCAATGAAAACTATCAATGTGAAAGGAGAAAATGTAATTAGACATGAAAGTCTCTTGTTCTCTCAAGTTCATTGAGTTGAAAAAAATTAAATGAATTTATTCAAATTTCTTAGATCTATTAAAATTTTATCTTTGCTTTGAAAATTTTCCTTCACATCCACAGATTCCCTATAGTGAATAAATAAATATAGCATAGTCAACACAGTGATAAATCAAATACATTAATTTTAAGAATTCTATAATATTATAAGAAAACACATGGAAATATTCATGAGGCCAAAAAGTCATGGAGGTCTCTTTTATTTTGAAGGTGGCCTCAACAAATTTTATAAATCTATTGAAACTTTAAATTCACTTTATCTCTCCACATGCCTAATTTTTTGTGCACACAATATATCAACATACCACAGTCATATATTAAAATCTAATATATCATAATTTATAATGTTTTAAACAAGATTGATATAGCAAAGTGAATACACGCAGTGATTAAAACTAGATCATGGGGTGATGGATTCATAAACTCTCCTAAATCACATCTTAACTTTAAATTAAAAAGGGTGTTTGTGGACATGTTAATTTATGGAATTAATCTTATACTACAATGGGGTTAGTTAGTCATAAAGATATGTATTTGACATGAAAACAAGTGTGAAACTTGATTTAATACATTGATAACATGTGCCGTGAAGTGATTATTTATTTTATAAGTGTACATTAAGACTTAATTTTTTTTTAATATAAATGTATGTGGAAACCAATTTCATTTTACAAGGGTACAATGGGACTTTTTTTTGGTTGATAAAAAGTGATGTCCAATAAAAGTTGTATGTCATGGTGAAAATATGTTTTACATTGGTGTAGTAGTATTTGTGAATATTACATAACACAATGTGATTGGTTAATATGAGGTAAAATTTAGACAAATATTAGATATTAATATGAAAACTATTAGGTGGTTACACCATGAAAACTATGGGACATTATATGATCATGACTAATAAGGATATAATTGGAAACATCTTTAAAAAATTACTCATTAGTTGAAATCTAATAATAAAAACATTGGAATATAATATCACACCATTTAAAACCAATAATATAAATATTTTAAATGAATATCACACTAGTAAAAACCAATAAAATAAATATTGAAATCCAATATCACACTAGTGAAAAATTTATAATATAAATATATAAATCTAATTTCATCAATTATAAAACTATAAATGGTGATACTATAAGTTTATATTTTTAGATATATGTCCAAATTAATGATGGTTTCACACATTATTATAGTTGTGTATGATTACATGATACATATCATGTATATTTTACATGGTTATTACTTAATGCTTCTATGATATGATCACTATTAATGTGTGATTCATTCAAATATCTACTTGAAATGGCACTTATATGGCTTAGGATACATCTTTCACATATTCTCTGATGATCTAAAATTTATATGATAACATAATCTCATCATGTTATCACATGAATTACATGCTTATATATTTTATATATAACATGCATAATATAACTCTTTAATTTTGAGATGAGTGATTCATAGGCTACATCTATCCCCTCAAAATGGGGGCATACATAGTGGAATTTTCTTAAAGATTCAGCCTTCACAATCATATGATTTAGAATTTTGACACATATTGAATCAAATTGTTACATATTAACATATATTCACACATATTTGGGGAATATGTGAGGCACATGTGAAACATTATGTAGGATTATTAGTTATTATGAGACATTTTATTGGTACTATGATATTATGGCATGCATTATATGACTTAAAATGTATAGGTTATCAAATTGAGGGATAGATAGTGTCATTACATTCTTATATTTACTCATATTTACTTAGGATTACTCAGATTGGGTGACATAAAATTTCATTACATTTACCCAAAATTATTTAGGTGTATTCAAACATACTTATATTTAATCTAAAATATGTCTACAATGGATAAGTAAGACTTAATCAAATTTACTTATATATATTCATAATTATTAGAACATGTTTGGGTTACATTATATTAAAATTGTAATGAGTAATAAGGTTGTTTTTAAACATAAATTATCTTCTAAGAAATTATCCATCTTGAATAAATATTTGGGCATATTCTTCATAGCCTATGGTTTTAACATTGGCATCTCCTTAGGGAATAATAACCCCTTTATCCAATGAATCCAAATGGAATCTTGGTTTATGTACCTATATGGGTAGTCATTCCATGGTCTTTAAATTTAAAATATGTTTAATGATCACTTCATATTCTATATCAAAAATGGAAACTAATTTCCATATGTTTCATCATAGGTTATGCATGGAGAAAATCAAATATTAATAACATACCTATAAACACTAAAGACAATTTCACGTATGTACCAAATTTATTACTCTATAATTTTAATATATAAATTTAAATATTATAATAAAAAATCATGGTTTTTAGACACTTGGAAATGTCAAGTTTAACCAAACCCTAAGATACATTATTTGTATATAATTATATGACTATTTATCACATTTTCTCATAACCATTCAATTACCTATGGGTTTGGACATATAATTTTTTTGTCATACACATATAATATCTCCCTATTATATACCTAAATAGTTAATTATCTTAATAATATTAATTTTTAATCTCAAATCATTATTTCCTATCTCCTAAATGGTTCTAGTCACAATATGTCAAATCCAATTACTAGATCCATCTTTCTTGGCTTGACATATCCACATACTTTCCAATGGATATATTTAAATTTATACCCTTCAATTAGGTCACCTTGAACATTTATCATGTCAATTTATATGGACATTACTTAAATAATATCCTATAGATACACATCAATATTTAGCTTATTCTCATCTAGCACCTATCTAGTAATTATCAAGAAAACTACTATCACACTAAGGAATACATATACACATCCTTAAATCACTACATCAAAGAATAAAATATGAAAACCCATCAAATGATTATTCACTAAGATAATTATAAATGCTATTACAAGGTAATAATCATAGGTTTTCAAGCATCTAAAGCTACATAGGTTGTATTGCATAATATTATATTAATGTTGAGCATAAACATAGTTAGGTGGGAATAAATGCATGTAGTTTGAGTACTCTTCAAATTATTAGAATGTTTTAAATTATCAACCATTTATTATGGGGTGGTTGAGGTTAACTAAAATATTCATATCTAATACATTTTTATAGGAAAATCAAGTGTTAAAACTGGAGTTAGGATTTCAATGTGAAGGAAGATGAATATGAATCTCTGCATAAGAGTGAGCATATGAAATTACACATAATATTATCTATAGGTAAGCACAAAGATATATAATTAAAAACTATAAATATTTTCACAATGATATATCTATAAAAGGTAGATACATTTAGTCACCCTAAATGTCTATACATTACCAAATTTATCCAAGTAGATCTTGATAATTAGCTTCCTGATCTAAGCAATAATAGACCCATTATAGAGCATTACTAACAACTATACACTATAATTATATAGAATAAAACTAAAAAAAGCTAAGTACCCTATCATATTGGTCATTTATATAAATATAAAGTGAAATAAATTAGTCTTGCTAAGTCTTTTACATTAAAATTTGATTAATTTATACATAGATTATACAATTTAAATTATTAAAAAAAAATCTTGTTTAGACTACTAAGTCCAAAATAATATAAAACATGTAGCTTATAAACTTGTCACTCTTACATAAATTTAGTTCTTAATTAATACATATTTATTATGACATACTGTATGTATATTATTATGTGCTTTCAATTTTGAAAAAAATTAAAAAATGCATAAAAATTTAAAATAATCCTTGATAATTATCATGTTGATTTACCTATGACATAGGCTTATACGTTAATTATTTTTACAAGTTATTCTCATGAAATACTTTGAGTATATGAGATGCATGATATATAATTTATATATGGTTAATGGACATATAATATACGATGTGGGAATATTCACACAATCAAGTTTACATGGTGACATCTTCCTAGCTTAACATTTTTTATATAGTGCTACTTTACATAGATCATATATATCTTTATACCATTTAAATTTGGAATGTGTACATGGATAGAGAAATAATTTTTTTTAATGGATGATTACATCTTATAATTTATTATCAATACTTACATATATTACACCTTGGTACCATATTATCTATGCTTATACTATGACTATGATTGATTTATATAACTAGCCTTCTTAGAGACACATCACCTATTGAGACATATTTTTATTTTATATTGGTGACATGATATTCCTTGTCTCCATGGGATTAATTTATATATAACGTGCATAAAAAATAAAATATTGGGGCATATAATTTTTACTTCTCACTTTTGAGTTTATCATATAAATATTGTCTCTTTGAGTGTAGTAAATGTTTTCTCCACATGACATTACATTTAATTTGAGTGAATATATACACATGACTTCATTGCCACACATGCATGTTACATAGTATCTACACTTGAGAATCATTGATATTACATCATTTTATGTAGGTACATTGCCTATGTGCCTTACACCACTACACTAGTGGGTACCTATGCCTTACACACATTTTACATCTTGTATTATTATTTTATTCATAATAATTATATACATGATTATATCTTACACATTATTTTAAATGACTCATGTATTTATAATAGTGGAATTATACATCCATGGTACTTATGATTTATACATTTGACATATTATTTAGTCTATAACATTGTCATGATATTCATATATACTATGAGCTTTATTGATCACATATATTCCTATGTTTTCCTATGGGGACATGATACACACATCTACTCTTAATTAGCCTTATATTGACATATATTTTCCTATAAAAAACTTGTGTATTTTATGATTAAAATTTGTATTTATAAATATGTGGAATTATCTTTTATATGTATGGATACATTTTACATTTATGAATGATATGTATTTTGTCTTGATCATTCATATACATTTGAGAACATCAATTCATACAAATTTATTTAGATACGTCAAGGTAGGTTTTTGTAACACATAGTATGATCCTTAATGGAGGATACATCCACATATAGACCTTACCATGCATATGTAAATATTATGTGATTTTCACATATATATTGGTCTATATATCCTATTATATCCACTATAGGGAATGTGGCTTCCCCCTTCCATCCCATCATTCTCAATAAGGATACATCCCATATATTGAGCCTTACCTGATTTTATAATTTATATATGATACATCATTGATCCTCACTAGAGTGATATATTATATGTTGATACTTCCTTAAGGTTATAACTCATATGTGATATGTCATTTATTCTCACTAGGGAAGTTTATTGTGCATTGATCCTTACTTGATGTTATCAATATTATTTGATACAACATTGATATTCATTAGACTAGTAGGTTAGGCATTGACATATACATTATTTTATCTATTTTATGTTACATGACACTTGGGGAATGCTATTTTAACAAATATAACCTATTATGTACTTTTCATGAGATATATTATCATAATTACATATGTTACATTTAAATTTAAAAGTGGAATAAACTATATACAAAATTATTACACATGTAACTCTATTTATTTATAGATGAGGGATTTCATGCACATGTTAGTCAATTCCTCACCTAAAAAGGGATAAAATATCAAATTAATTTCAAATAAAATTTTGGCATGTGAATATTTTAGAGTAATTTCAAGTGAAAGTAAGGAATGACATTTTTTTAGAAAAACTAGTGAAATCTAGGCACGATCATTTTTATATGTAATTTCAAGATAATGTTAAGCATGATCATTTTAAAAATATTATTGAGTGTGTTTTACTAAGAAATATTTGGGAATATCTACATTAGATAAAAATATTATCTAATTACATAATAATAAATTAGGAGGGTTTACAAAACTAATAGATAAATGGTGGTTATATCTAGCATTTATCATAAAAAAATCATTTGAAATAATCATAATAAGGGAAATTTTTTCTTACTAAGAAATGACTTGGTGTGATATAGACTAAGTGTATTCACTTATATGCTATTTTTAATATCACATTTTAATTTAGAACAAGAATCATATATATAATTTAATACTTATTAGCAAATGGCCATTTTTTATAAGTATACTAAAGGTTATGACATGGTAAAAGGTGTTGATGTATGCATAATGGATTGAAACACTTGAAATTAATAAGTTGTTGGTACTAAGCATTGACATATATAAATGTGGGGTTGGATGTCTTCTATATCTTCTTGTTATCTATTATAACTATTATAATATGTTATTTTTGAGATCATGTAATATTTATATACTTTTTAAACTCTTGTATGGATAAATAATACATTTTCTTTGGTTCTTAAAAGGTTAATGTAATCTTATATGGAATATTTTGATTGAAAGTTATCCACATCTAAAACTAATTTTTTTCAGGGCTTGAATGACATGGGATGCTTTATTGCTTCCTACATTATACTAAAACTTTCTATTTAATGGCTGACCTTACCCTTAGGTTAAAATTTTGTTTCTACCTTATTTTTCCTTAAGGGATGATGGTAAGAGCTTATCTAATTTTAGATTACTCTTTTTTTTTGGTTTGAGAAGGTGTTGATTTAGTTGTGGAAGTTATCCCTAAGTAAGGTATATCTAGGTTTATATAATAATTTTCCAAGGGAGTAATACTAAAATGATTGGAATGAAATTTAATGATGTTTCATTTATCATTTAGCTTATTAGTGTTAGCTTAACTATTTTTTTACCTATGTGTCTAGAAGGTTGTTATTTTATGATTGTAGGAAAGATAAATGATATAATATGTTACAATATTTAGGGAATGTATTTTTTTTAGTTTTTTTCAAGATCCTCAACATTTATGGGAGGTGTACATAGATGATCCCTTGATTTTATTTTTTTCTTTGTTTTTCATTTTCGCTTTTGAATTCATTAATTTGTAAATATATTTGGAACTTCACACCATGAATTATTATTTATTAACAACTTTTCAAGTATCTTATATAACACCCTCATTTCCTTCAAACATTAATCTTAATAAGTCATTTATTATACCTATTTATATATTATTAATTAGGACTAACTATAACATTCTAATAAAACCTAAAAAAGAATAATAGTAAATGATGCATGATGATAGAATTGTGATTTCATTTTATATAATGCAAGGGTAATGATGATTATTTCATGTGTATAATTTTAAATAATTCCCATCACATTTTCCTTCTAAATTATAACAAATAAAGTGGGGATCATTATGGAAGAGTGGATAGTTCAATTATTTCAGGTTTTAATATTCCAGACATTGTAAAAAGTGTGTACTTATATTAGTCTTTTCTCCAAGAGCTACAAAATTATTCTCTATATTAGGTTATTTTCTTAGAATAATTAGACTTCATGTACTTATATTATTTAAAGATAAATATCATCCTTATACATAGTGTGCTATTTGCATTTGGTTGGATTCCATACTGGACACATCAGTTGTGTTAAAGGGAAAATATATGACATTAGATACTTTCTTAGAATCCACATTTGTGTAAATTGTATCAAGTATCTTGATTATAACCAAAATGTGTTATAAAAATATTTATAAAGATTTTTTCCTTCTAATTAATCATCAAATTTTATTTATATACATCTATTAGTTTCAAAGGAGGGGACACTAGTATTTCAATTACTAAAAAGGTAGGTATGGTTCCTATTTAGATGGAACTTGGTGGAAAACATGCTTGTATTATACTCAAGGATGTTGATATCGACCTAACTATAGCCAATGTTTTGAAGGGAAGATTTTCATATATGTATCTCTTATGATTCATTTATTTTCATTATGACTATGAATCCTTATATTTACTTTGCATTGACATCATATCTTTTGTTGTTCATAGTGGTTAGAAGTGAACTATAATGAAATTAATTATTATGATGGAATCACTAGTTGATTCCATTACAGAAAAGGTGAATTCCAAAGTTACTAAATTAATATTAACCCACCATAAGAAAACTATGATATCACCCATGTTATCATATAATCCTCTACTAATTTCATTAAGGATCTAGTGATGATTAAGGGGGCACAAAATATGAAAGAAATCAGTTCAAAACTTATATTTATCAATCAACAGTCAATAAATTATTTAGGCAATATGAAATATTTGGCATATGATATAACAAGATAATTGTGATGATGAAAAAATCATAGGTTTGGTTAATAATAATGGAAGTATGAGTTTCATAAAATTTGAGAAGGGATAGTCTAAAAAAGGATTTTAATAGATAATTCAATGACAAAACAATTGAATCGTTAAGGTGAAATTGAGTAGAATGTATTTGATGCATAGTATGTTATACTACTTAACTCATGATCTAAATAAAATTTATTAATTACATCACATGTTATAGTAAACGTATAATTGGGTAAATTACATAATAAAACTACTATAAATATGGTTTTATCTCTATATCTTTCTAATCTTGACCTAAGTATACTCAGAAAAGCCATGTAATAAAGTATATAATTCCTGGCTAATAACATTCTCCAAGATATGATGTTTGAAGGGAACATAAATAACAAAGCATGAATTTTTTACCTTTCAAGAATTATTAATAGTTTAATGTAATCAAAGATAAAATAAAATATAAAATAAAACCCTAGTCCAAGTTATACATTTCAAGCTTTTTTAAAAAATAGAAGATGATCAATGTTATCTATGTCAGTATTTATTGTGTCCAAGTTTTACAAATAACATCACATGTTTAAATTACAAAACCTATCTCAAATATAATACCTATAGAGATGATATGAATTAATTAATAAGAAAATAAATTAATTTATTTTAATGCAACCAATGGATAAGAATCATAAATGGCACCAGAGCAGGCTAGTGATCATTATTATAAAATAACTATAGAAAATAATTTGGGTTGAATCTTATTCCCACAAGAGAGTTCATGAAAATTATATTAATATTAGAAAGATAAAATATATAAGGTTTCCTAGATTATATTAACCCTTGATATAGAATGGTACACCTAATTATTAAATTAAAATGGGATCATAAATCATATAGCAGCAACAAAAATTTATGTAATATCATATCAAAATTATTTACTATTACTTCAACAGCTTGTTCCTTAGACATCATATATATTTTTTCCATTGGATTGTATAATTTGATTCATAAGTAGCTACAATCACTGTAACAAAACATGGGAGGAACACTTCAACAAAAATAGTGCATTTTCAATATGCCCAATTATATCTCCAACTATTGCTCTACTTATGTGCCACCATCATTTTTTCTTCCAATTATTATATGATTTATACTCTAAGACCTCCCCATTCCTTAGTTTGACTATGATAATACCAATCATTAAAACATATAGTCAATATATAAGGTGTAATCCCCTATATTTGATAATTTACTTGACTTGTACCAACTTTGAACTAGGCCAAAATCAAACTCTGCTTCAAATAATTATTATATTTATAATTTATATTACCCTTTTGAAAAAACATAAAATACAATTAGTTTTTTATTATCGATTCCATTGGGGATCCAATAAATTATATAAAATTAATTCACACATTCTTAGTGTTATTTTTAAACTAAGTGAGAGCTAGAAAGATTTATACTCATATGACAATTTGTCTATAGTACTAGTAAACCACACCTAATTTAACTATTTTATTTTTTCACTTAAAAGTTAAAGGTAGTTTTTAGTTCACAGTCAAGTGAGAAACCATATAATGTAGGAGATGCCATTTTTAGAAGCACACAAGGGGATTATTTATTTGAGACCCACAAAGGGATTATATTGTAACTTATTTTACCTAAAATATCCTCTTTTGATAAATTTTAATATAACTTTACATTCCCCATATATCCTATTGGGTTTATTTAAAAAGTACATAAATAAATTTTAGTCCATTTTATATTCCAAAACATCACATACCTTTGGAGAAATTAAGGGTGAAATTTAGTTGACCAACTCTCATATAATTGATATGAAAAATGAGTTCCTATGTAAGGTCCTTTTTGCCACACCAAACAAGACAAATGATATTAACTTGCTACAAGAAATTAATTTTGAACTAGCATTCCACCCACCTTTTCATTTGAATGAAATTAGACCAATTTATGCATTTCTAAAACTTTATGATTTAGGATATATTCCTACAACACTAAATTAATGTGAAAATTAATGATTAAAACTCCATGATACTTTTCATTTTAATATATACTAGGGAAAAAATGATGCTAAGATATATATTACAAGTTATATAACATGAGAACCATCTTATATATTTTGAAAATTTCACATATGAATCTAATATTTTGGAATAAATTATGTGTCTTTTTTACCTCAGTGTTTTGATCACCAACCATGATCCATTATTAGGAGTTTAATATTATGGATCATGATTGGTGATTAGAAACATCAAGGTAAAAATAGACACAATTTATTCCAAAATATTTACATATAATTTTATGGATTGTGAAAGCATAAAATCTCTCATTTCACTTATGTTAATAACACCAATTTCTATGTCGATTTGATAATCTAAATGATTGATTTTAATAAGAGAAGTAAATCAAATGAAATCCCATGATCTAGTATTCAAAGGTTGTACTTGTTTACTCTAAAAAACTAAAACCACACCATCCACATCTACACTTCAAAAACATGGACATTAAGAGCATGTGTACAAGTTTCCTAACAAAAAAAAACTTTGTTAAAATATATTCAAATTGGTTTAATTGAGATATGTTGGACATGTGTTGGATAAATCATGGATGAAAATCCACCAAATCTCTTCCCATAACTATAATTTAATGATTCTTGTATTTCCTTAGGATTTTAACATCAACATTATAATTATATCAGATCATGTTAAGATGTAAACTATATAAAATTATTGAAAAATAAATGAGGTGTATAAAGTAAATATAAAATAATCTATGAGACTAAATTATAGGGTAAGGGAGAAATAAAACATATCATTGTCAACTTTTTCATGGATAAACATTAACATATAATAAATATATAAATAATTTAACCCTTAATACTAACAAGATAGTATATCCCCTTACTGTTGATAATTTGGCCAGCTAGGCCAAATGTCAACCCCTGCAATAATTTTTTTCCATGAAACTAACCCAAACATATACATGGTGACCTTCCTACATGGTGATGTCTTCTTTGATCTCATTTTAGACATCTTTAGTCCTGTCAGAGTTGTTATGATATGTGCTAGAGCCTGCTTGTTAAATCACCATGTCATAGTTATTTTTAAGTCTTTGGTTGATGCACTAGATCCCCATGATGGTACTTGAGTGAGGGAAAACATGTCAAAATGTCTTTTGAGGTCTAGAGAGGATTTTTTTTCTTGTTTTACAAGATTAAGGATCTTTAGTAGAAGGTAAGGTAGTTTAGAAGGTTTATAGTTTCTAATTCTTATGGTTTGAGGCATGTCTAAGACATTTCAAGAAGGGAAAACTTTTATAGAAAGACATAAGGGTGTCTAAGCCTTGTTTGAAGTCATGAAATGAGGTACCATGATGTGTTTAAGGTAATTATTCCTGATATACTTATCCCATCCTAATTCAAACCTTAATTCACCATTAAAAGTCATCAAATGACCCTTAAATACCTCATATGAGGATTTTCGCATTGTAAAACCTTGAAAAAGGGGAATGTTTTAATTAAAATTGAATTATAAGGGTATCAATGGGCTATTATAGCCATCATAAAGCCATCACTAGGAAGTTTCATATCCATAAGGGTCCATTTTAAGGCTCAAATTAATTTTTCACTCACCAAATGGTTCCCACACATGGACAAAGTGCATCTCTTCAAATCCCCCATCATAATACCTATTTTAAAATGTTTTTTGGCTTTTAATTTCAATCCTCCTTCCCACTAATGGCATCCCAAGGTCATAAAATTGAAGAAATGTAATAAATAGGATATTTTGCAAAAATTTTGTAGGTTGTATAGACCTACACAATTAGTTCCATATAATGGAGGTTAGGAAGTGAACCAAAACTCATTTCAAATGTCTTAGAGGAGTTTAAATTCCAAATGATGAAAAATAGGCCCAAAACTGACCCTCTCCTTCCACTGAGCTCTTTAGTAGTCCAAATAAGCTCTCAAGTTTATGTTTAGTCTACACAAGAGAGATAAAATGATAATTTAATAATTTATGAAGAGGAAGGGGTTATATTTAAATTTTAATTCTTGGAATTTGTCTATAGTTTCATGTCCTATGCTCTATAAACAAATGCTAACAATATGAGCACTCAACTGTTCTCTTTCATCTATGTAGGGGTTAAAGTGGCATCATTTTTGGTGCATCTTTGAAGTGTTTTTTAGAATCAATGATTTATATGTGTTATAGATATACTCAAGGTCATTAAATAATACTACCCATCCCTATTTCACACAAGTGAAGGTGTAATAGCAAGCAAATCTTCATATTGACACATCTGCATGTTACATGACAAAATTTGTCCATGTGCAGAATGTTTAGTACATGAGTGTGAAAGTGTCTAGTGTTTTTAGGTTATATTATGGTTATTTTAGGCCATTAAAATATTATCTACCTCCCATACTTAGTTTAACCACCCTAAAACCAAATAACCTCCTCATGCTCCTATCTCCAATATGATTGTTGTGTATGTAATGTGAGATTATTTGCTATGTGCCTAAAGAGAGTCTTATCATTTTTTGAAAGGAATACACATAAGATCCATATTTTATCCATGATATTTACTATTTATCCATATTAATAATTTATCTATATACTAAACCATCCTCACCTTCAGCCTATTCTATAATTTCAAACCCTCACTCAATCATTACAAACCTTTCAAAGCAAACTAAGAAAATAGGGTAGTCATTGTTAGAATGGAGTATAGAAAGGTGAGAAACTTATAAGAGAATAAAAAGGGTCTAAAAAGTATTGAGATATATATAATAGCTTTAAATAAGGTATAAACCATCAGATGACCCTAATATAAGAACTCAACCTAGACTGACTCATTGAGAAGCCCTAAGCTCTACCTCTTATACAATGCTAGTTCTTTTGAATGTGGGAACAAAATGGTTAGGATGAAACATGAAGACCTTAAGGGAATTTGGGATGAGTGAAGTCACAAGTGTCAAATATATTAAAGCATCAAGATTATAATAAGCTCTCAAAATTATAGTCAAGTAGACCTAAACATAATATATGCAGCCAATTTTAAAGAATGTGTTCAAGAGACCTTGATATAGTATTGATTGTTGGGTGGGATATTATGGAAATTATGAAACTTCTTATAATTCATAAGACATAAGAATAATTAAAAAATTAATATAATATGGTCCATCAATAACCACACATTAGACTCACTCAAAGAGAAGATAAGACTTAGTCTAGGCCTAAAATTTCTACCTATAGACTTAACTATAGTTGAGGAAGAAGGTTAAGAAAGAAAAAATTTATTGAGGGTAATAAAGGAAATTAGGGGTCATGAAAATTATTATTAAACTCATAATAATAATAGATCATCAAATTAGATCCCTCAAAGGGGTTGAATAAAGTTAATAAGCCTATGGCCATCACCTATAGGCTTGACTATAAGAATAAGGAAGAATTGGGTAAAGAGACCATATTTATATGTATTTAAAGGTATGATATACTATAATTTTTAGGATACATATAGGAGTTATGATAAATTTTGATGTATGAGTATGTTTGTGTTCATAGTCCCATGTAGACCTAGTTATTATCTATAGGTAGGACCTAAGTAAGAAGGTGAAGGAGAGGGAAATCATGCAAGAAGGTGAGGTATGAAGGTGAAGACAAGGTTTCCCACATGACTTATAAACATTATGGTGTTTTATACTATAAATATTTATCCCCTTAGAGGCATAAAAGAGGCTAATGGCCTTTTAGGCCTAGATAGGCCTAAATAGGCCTACATTGAGGGCTTACACATACTTTTGAGGTGATCTAAGGATTGAAAATTTTGAAAAGGAAGTGTGAAGAACATGATAGGGTCTCCATGATGATAAGATCATCATGTAAGGCATGGAAGTGCTTAATCAATCCCTTAGGGATGCATAAGTGTGACTTCTCATAAACCCTAGGCAAGGGAATAGAGGGTATGTAGAAGATAGAGTTGAAGAAGAATTTAGACCTAAGGATTATATAAACCTTGAAACATGTTATAGAATTTTAATACTCCATAAAAACTATAGTAGGAAGAGGAAGGACTATTCAGGCCCCAATGCTATTATCAAGCACTTAGACTAATAGTGAGGACACTTAAGATAAAATCATGAGAGAAGAAGACTGAGATGGAGTTTAAATAGATAGATATAGTTAAACAAAGATGGAAATAAAATGGGGAAGATTTTATGATGATTTTTAGGTTATCAATCTACCTACAAGAAGCTGAGGCTCAAACTAGGTCTATAAGGCCTAAGCCATGTTTGGGCCTCAAACCCCACCATCACATTGAGGCATATCTAGAAATCCTTAATCAAATTGATGACCATTAATATATGTGTGATGATGATTCAAATAAATAGTATCTCAAGTATAAGAAAGCAATAAAATGGTCAATATGGTCTTGAGACCCACCTCGAGCTCCACAGTCCTTAACAACCCCCTTGATCCATTAATTCAAGTGCTCAGATATTTCATAGCATAAGGTTTCAAATCCAATTATCCTAGGGTGAATTGAGAACCCAAATCACTTGAAATACATAGAATAGAGAGTGTGATTCAATATCCCATGTTTATGAATGAATGTTAAGACTACAAATATGTCTAGAAGGCTTTTAAGGAGTCCAAAGTCTACCATCTTGCATTCATATCTCCACACACAATATGCATGGGACCCAAAGCTTTGTAGGATATTTATGGGGGTATATAGACTAAACATCCATGAAAATAAGTTTAGGAATGGAGGTATGATCTTTATGAACCATCATTAACATGGTAGACCTCCAAAATCCTTCATAAACCCTAAGATATACCTGATTTGGGAAAAGTGGAGATATTTGAACTCAAACACCCTGGGTTGACATGATAAACAATTGGAACACCTAAGACAATTAAAGGAGACCTTGTGTATGGTATTGGTCTATATGGACTTGTTAGATTCTATGTGTTTTATAAGGAATTAAGAATAAATCAAGGTACAAAGTTGTTTGGAGAGTTATAAAGCATTAAAGGGGGTGTTTTGAGACTTGTTTCATATCCTCAAATCATAAAATGTCAAAAAATCTACTTGGAAATGTCACTAAACATCGACACCAAATATGCATTCTAGGAAGGCTAATGGTAAAGAACTAGTCACCTAATTTGGCAAGGTTACAGGTGTCTACTACTTAGAAAGGCCTATGTCATGGTATGTGACATTGATTCAATCCTATAATACACCCATTCACCTACTTTGAGGGTTCTTTTAAATTTTCATGGCTACCTAATCATCCAATAGTCAATTCACTAGGTTTACATGGGTTAATAAGGAAAGATGAAAGATAGCATAGAGGGATTTCTAGGAGATCAATATAGGGTCATATTACCACCTTGTAACTACCATCATAAAGACCATTAACTACACTCCATAGTCATAATAGAGGAGAAGGTAGTTTCAAGTCTAATCAACATGCACAAAGAATGATGGGATACTTAATTCTTCATGGAGGCCAAATTACACCTCATTTACACGTTATAACTACCAAAATATAAGTGATTGACCATTTTGGACGTGGTTTTTCCTTGAAGAGGTCAACTTTAGCCTCCACCACTCTACCACAATTCCTAAGTAGCCCATTAAAGACCACCAATCAAGAGACTAATGCATTGAGGGAATATGAGGGACTATTATAACTATTATAACTAATTAAAAAGTTGGATATGGTCATTTATGACCTATAATTGTCATATATATGCCATTTCCCCTATTTTCCCCTTCTCATTCTTTTATTTATTCAAGACTTAAGGCCATTGTATCTATCCCTCACCTAGGTGTGAGGAAAATCTACTTGGATTTGTACTTTGTAAGCTTCTTGGAATTAATGGACCATTGTAACTTATTCATGGTAGTATCTAGTGTGTATAGGCTTATTTTGATGTGCACAAGTGGTATAATTTTCCCTTTACGAGTCTTTGCCATGCCTAGATACTAACATTTATTTTATTTAGGTCATATGGTGTGTTAGGGTGTTGATAAATGAGTTG
The DNA here is from genome assembly GCA_037957365.1 of Torreya grandis. Lineage (NCBI taxonomy): Eukaryota > Viridiplantae > Streptophyta > Pinopsida > Cupressales > Taxaceae > Torreya > Torreya grandis. Next base: position 323,508 of record JARHVA010005100.1, on the reverse strand, counting down.
AGAGTAGAAGTTTAAATGTAATTACCTTAAACTAGGCCTTCCCTTCATTACCCTCATGCTCTAGTCATCCAAATAAACTTATATATGAAACATCATTGCTTATAATCCATTGGAGATAGTGATTCAACTTCATGCATTGTCCATTAATGTCTTTTAAGTTCAAATAGAGTGGATTAGCATCACCACCCTTATTTTAGGTTTATTTTATGCACTCTCTATCCCTTTTCACCCCAAAAATATTATGTATTATTGAATTAATCTAAATATATGCACCAAAAGAGCTAGCCCCATAATCTAAAGGTCTACCCTAATCATATGTCACCCACAAACTTGGGCTATTCCCATGTTACCCCAGCCTTGAAGGTAGGCATAAATAACCTCCTTTTGGGGTGCATGTTAGAGAGCTAATAGTTTTAACATGTTTGGTGGGACTAGACTCAAGTATTTGATCACTCACTTGTAGCACTTATCCATCTTAAAGAGATTCAAGTACCTAAGTAGCAAATTGATAGTTAGATTTCATGTTATAAGGCATCACAAGGTCATTATTTCAAGTTAATAATGGTTCTCATTGATATTTCATATTGTTATTCAGATGTCTCATGATGAGTTATGGTTACATATGGTTCAGACTTATATCATACAACTCATTATCAATAGCCCTATGATTTATGTCAACATTCTATTCTTCCACATCAGCCATACACTTATCCATACTTCTCTCCTTCTATCCCATCTTAGCCTCCTTACCAACCCATTATACCTTATAGTTAGCCTAAACCAAGTGATGATGATTTGAGATTATAAATTGAGAAGATAAAAGAAGAAAGGGATATATTGAAAAAATGTCTTAGGTAACAAAAGGAAGCTGAACATCAAACCTTTGTCCATCAACAAAGCATCCTTGAAAACTAAGAGTAACCACCCAAGGTAACCATCCTATCTCCTTTCCTTACCTCTATGATCATTGGAGACTTTTTAATCCATAATTACTTAATTGATGATAGAGCAAGCAATTCATTTATTCCAAATTTGGTAACTAAGAACTTGAATTTGATATGTGAACCTACTTCTAATGTTGAATTCAAATGGAATGGATAACCTAAAAGGACATTTGTCCTCATCAAATACCTATAACTTACCCTTCATACTTACTCCAAACTCTCTATTACACAATACATTATTGTTGTATACTTACCACCTTATTTTTATATATGTTTGTCTAATGACTTCATGGGTAAAATTATGGGGTATTTATCCTTTGATTTGTATTATATGGTATGTAAGATTGGGTATGGTTTAGGAGTAAAAATTAAATCTATACCACTCTCCAAGTTTCTCCTTGAGCCTTACATACCAAACATCTCAATTACAAATTGTCTTTATCCTCCTACCCATAGTCATCCCCCTTGTGTTCTAAATACCCTTGAAGATCCACCCATGCCTTCTAAAGAGCTTATGGTAAATTCATCTTAGAGGCCTTCATGGAATATAACCCTAGATTATGTTATGCCTATTCTTGAGAGAGAAATTTCTCCTATGCATATTTAAAATCAAGAGGAAGAAAAGTGTATGGAGTCTAGTTTAGGAAACATCTCAAGTTTTCCAAGTTCCCCATCAGTTATTCATATTGTAGTCTTTCATGAGGATCAAGGTAGATCCAAGTTTGATAAGGTAATTGGAAAATGGAATAACAAGAATCTAGTGTCCAAGTTTGATACTCATAAATTTCCAATATGGAAGATCAACCTAGCAACTATCAAGAAAGATAATGAAGTAATCTATTCTCCCACCCTCTCCTTTTATGAAAAGGAATCGAGTGCATTGAAGGTATAATTTGAGCATCTAACTATGGGGAATAATTTGTCAAGACAAATCAGTGGGGTTGCAGTCCTTAAAGAACTTGATTATGTTGTAGATTTAGGTGAGTTTCAAGAATACTTTGAAAAGGATACTTCAAGCACTTATGATGAAGAGATCACTATTGGGACCCCTGTTCATCTCAATAGATCAAATTTTGAGCATGAAGGAATGCTTGATGATGTAGAGTAGTCACAATGGCAAGATGTTGGGTTGATGGAGATAAAGCACAAATAATGTTTCCTATAAGAAATAGTCAAGAAAAAAATGTACATGAACCCATTATTGAATTTAAGATCATTTCAAGTGAGTTAAATGATCCCTATCAATAGTTGTACCATGAATTATTAATTGAAATTAAAGAACTCAACATGATAGCTTAGAATGGTGGAATAAGATAGAAAGTTGAGGTCTCAAGTGAAGGTAACACTAATGATTTAGATCTTTAATAAAAAAATTTAGGTTTAAAAATATAATTGCAAGATGAGCTAGAGATTGAATGGATCGAAGAGCTCCCATTCTCCATAAAAGATGAGGATATTCAAGCTATAATAGAAAATGAGACTTGTTACGACTCTATGGAAAAGTTGGAGATACTTAATCAACATAATGTTACATAAGTGAATGGTAAGAATTATAGTGAATCCATGTCTTTTCAATTGATCATGAAGAGATGGAATTTTTTGAAGACTTGGGGAACTTTTTTTCATGTCTAGATAATCCACCTCTATCCCATGAGGAGCTTGAGAAGGGTCTTACAAAGAACACTATGGAAACTGATCCTTTTGAGTATCATTAGCAGAATCAAGGATAACCTAATGACATGTGGAAGTCATTATTGTAAAATTACCAAGAGGTTAAAGGCATTGATAAACCACCATCTCAAATACATAAAATTGAAGACACAAGCCAAGGCATACCATCTAGGTTGTTAGGAGAATCACTACATGAGACCATGAAAAATTAGGAGCAACCCATGGATGAGGTATAAATTAGACTATTAATGCAAAGAAGGCAAGTCTAGAATAACCATGATTTGGTGTTGGATTCACATGACCAACTCATGCACTTGAGGGTGTAGCTAGAAGATCCAATTGCTCTCCTAAAAGACTATGAACATGCCAATGTCTCAAAATACAAGTGGAAATCCTCATTAGTGATCAATACCTAATTATAATCCAATCAAGACATGAAAATTAGACCTCATGGTTCCATAGTGATCAATTAAGTTTTCCATTTGATCTCAAAAGATTAAAGAGTTTGGTCTCAAGTTAGTTGTTTATAGTGTTTTTTATCTTGATTTCAATAAGTGTGTCATACACAAGTCTGGTGTATAGTTTCTTTGTGTTATGTCTTGTTTCTTTCCTTATATGTTAGGTACCATACTTAAGTGTTAGGTGTTGTTTATTTGGTTGTATTTTTTGTGTCTTATGAGTTGTTATAATCTTGGAGGTTTACTAAGGTACTAGGTCTATTTGGCAGTCCAAAAAGATGGTCATCCAAGTCATGATATCATGAATGAGTCTCATCATTTTCATGTAGAGTTGGTGGGTTCACTTGAATATCAAGTTGGTCAACCCCTATGAGTCACCATAAATATTGAAAATTTGGCCTCCTAGGCCAAATGTCAAGCCCTGTAATAAAAAAAAGATTCATGACACTCACCCAAACATATACATGGTGACCTTCCTACATGGTGATGTCTTCTTTGATCTAATTTTGGACCTATTTATTCCTATCAAAGGTGTTATGATATGTGTTATAGCCTGCTTGTCAAATCACCATGTCATAGTTATTTCAAAGTCTTTTATTGATTCACTAGGTCCCCATGATTATACTTGAGAGAGGGAAAGAGTGTTAAAACATATTTTTAGGTCTAGAGAGGAGTCTTTTTCTTGTTTGACAAGATTAAGTAACTTTATAAAAAGTAAAGGTAGTTTGGAAGGTTTAAGGTTTCTAATTCTTATGGTTTTAGGCATGCCTGAGCCATTTCAATAAAGGATAACTTTTCCAACATGATATAAGGGTTTCTAATCCTTGTTTGAATTCATTAAATGAGGCACCATGATGCATTTAAGGTCATTATTCATGATATACTTATCTTAGCCTAATTCAAACCTTAATTCACCCTTAAAAGTCATCAAATGTCCCTTAAATACCTCATATGAGGATTTTTGCATTGTAAAACTTCAAAAAGTGGATGTTTTGATTAAATTACATTAAAAATGTCTCAATGGGGTACTATAGCCATCATAAAACCATCACTAGGCAGTTTCATATCCATAAGGGTCCATTTTAAGGCTCAAATTCACTCCCCACTCACCAAATGGGTCCCATACATGGGAAAATTATGTCTCTTAAACTTACCCCACTGTATTACCTATTTTAAAATGTTGTTTGACTTGTAATTTCACTCCTCTTTCCCACTAATGGTATCCTAAGGTTAAAAACCTAAAGAAATGCAAGAAATAGGGTGTTTTGTAGAAGTTTTGTAGGTTGTATGGACATGTACAATCAATTTTATATAAAATAAGTTAGTAATTTCACCCATAACTAATTTTATATGTCTCATAGGAGTTTTAGGTCTAAATTATGCAAAATAGGCCTAAAATTGACCCTCTCCTTCCACCAAGCTCCTTGGTATTCCAAAAAAGCTCAGGTTTATGCTCGATCCATATAGGAGAGAGAAAATGAGAATCTAATATTTTGGGAAAAGGAAGGGGGTCTCTTGACCTTACTATTCTTTGTATTTTTATGTATGTTCATGGCTTATGCTCTATGAAAAAACACTAACAATCTAGGCACTCAAATGGTCTCCTTCATCTATGTAGGAGTTAAAGTGGCATCAGTTTTGGTGAATATTTGAAGTGATTTTCAGAATAAATACTTGATGTGTGTTCTATAGGTCTTAAAGGTCATTAAATAATACTACCCATGCCTAGTTCACACATGTGAAGGTTTAATATTTGAAAAATCTTTATATTGACACATTTGCAAGTTACATGATAGAGTTTCTCCATGTGGAGAATGTTTAGTGTGTGAGTATGGAAGTGTATGGTGTTTTTAGGATAGATTATGGGTTATTTTAGGCCATTAAAATCTTATCTACTTCCCTTACTCATATAACCCACCCTTAAACTAAATAACCTCTTCATGGTCCTATCTCCAATATGATTATTGTGTATGTAATATGAGATTCTTTGCTAAGTGGCTAAAGAGAGTCTTAAAATTATTTTAAAGTCATATACATAAGCCTCATATTTTATCCATGATATTTAATATTTACCCATATTAATCATTTCCATATACACTAAGCCATCCTCACCTTCAGTCTATTCTACAATGTCAAACCCTCACTCAGTGACTACAAACCTTTCAAAGTAAACTAAGCACATAGGGTAGTCACTATTATAACAGAGTATGTAAAGGTGAGAAAATTCAAAGAGAATCAAAAGGTTCTAAAATATATGGATATATATATATATATATATATATATATATATATATATATTAAGGTTCAAAAAAGTTTAGACACCATCAAATCACCTCAAGATAAGAACTCAGCCTAGACTGACTCAATAAGAAGCCCTAAGGTCTACCTCCTAAGCAATGCTATTTATTTTTAAGGTGGGAATAGAATGGTTAGGAGGTAACATGAAGAAATTTAAGGAATCTTGGAGGAGTGAAGGCACAAGTGTCAGATATATGAAATCATGAATATTAGAATGCACTTTTAGAAATGCAGTCAGGTAGACCTAAACACAGTATATTCAACCCATTTGAGAGCATGTGTTTAAGAGACCTTGATAGAGTATTGATTATTGGGTGGTATTTTTAGGACATTGGGGAACCTCTAATAATTAAAAGGGCATATAAATAATTATATAAATTAAAAGAATAGGGTCCATCAATAACCACACACTAGACTCACTCTAAGAGAAGATAAGACTCAGTCTAGGCCTAAAATTACTACCTATAGACTTGACTATAATTAAGGAAGGATGAGAAATAAACCATTTATTAAGGATATGAAAGGTAATAATGGGTCATGAACATGATGATGAAACTCATAATAATAATAAAACATCAAATTCCATCCCTCAAAGTGGCTGCACATAGTCAAGAAGCCTAGGGCCATCACCTATAGGCCTGACTATAGGAAAAAGGTATAATTGAGTAAAGAGAACAAATTTATATGAATTTAAAGGTATGATATACTAAAATATTGATGAAACCTAAAGGATGGATGATCAATACTAATGCATGAGGAGGTCTGTGCTCATAGTCCCAAATAGACCTAACTATTATCTACAGGTAGGACCTTAGTGAGAAGGTGAAGGAGTGGGAAATCATGTAAGAAGGTGAGGTGTGAAGGTAAATATAGGGTTTACCACTTACCTTATAAACATTATGGTGTTTTACACTAAAAATATTTATCCCCTTAGAGGTAGAAAATATCCTAAGGGCTTTTTATACCTAAACATGCCTATGCATATTAGTTGAGGGCTTACACATAATTTTGAGGTGATATGAGGATGAAAACATCTGAGAAGGTAGTGTAAATAACACAACAGGGTCTCCATCATGGTAAGAACCTCATTTAAGGTAGGTAAGCTCTCAATCAAGCCCTTAGTATTGCATAAGCATGAATTCTCATAAACCCTAGGCAAGGGAATAAAGGGTATGCAAAGGATAGAGTTGAAGGAGAATTTATCCCTAAGGATGATATCAACCTTCAAACATGTTATATAAGTTTAAGAATGCATAAACATTATATTAGGAAGAGGAAGGATTATTTAGGCCCCAATGATACTACTAAACACTTAGGCTGATAGTGAAGACACTTAAGATGGAATCATGAGAAAAGGAGACTGAGATGGACTTTGAGTAGCTAGAGATAGTTTTAAAAAGATGGAAATTATATGGGGAAGATTTTATGATAATGTTTATTTTATCAATCTACCTATAAGAAGCTAAGACTCAAACTAGGTCTATAAGGCCTAAATTCATGTTTAGGCCTCAAACCTAACCATCACATTGATGCACATATAGACCTCTTAAATCATATTAATGACCATATATAGGTGTGTGATGATGATTTAGATCCTAAGGAGAGTATCTCAAGTAGAAAAAAATACTAAAATGGTCAATTTGGTCTTGAGACCCACCTCAAGCTCCACATCCCTTAATATCCACCTTGAGCCACTAATACAAGTGCTCATATCTTTCATAGCATATGGTTTTAGAGCCAATGATATAGGGGGAGTTGAGGACCCAAATTCAATTGAAATATATGGAGGATAGATAGGATTCAAGAGCCCATATTTATGAATGAATGTTAAGATTGTATACATGTCTAGAAGTCTTGCAAGGATCTTGAAATCTACCTTCTTGCATTCATGTATCCACACACAAGGTGCATGGGACCAAAATATTTTTAGGAGATTTAGGGGGGTCTATAGACTAAACATCCATAACCATAAGTTTAGGATTAAAGGTTTGATCTTTATGAACTATTGTTAAGATGGTATACATCTAAAACCTTGTTGAGACCTTAAGATAGACCCAACTTTGGAAAAGTGGATATATTTTCACTCAAACACCCTAGGTTGACCTAATAAATACTTGGAGCACCTAATACACTTAGAGAATACCTTAGATATGGTATTGGTCTATATAGACACTCTATAAACTTTTAGAAGCTATGTATTTTGTAAACAATTGAGCATAAATCAAGTTACATATTTATTTAGAGAGTTTAAAATAATTAGAGGGGGTGGTTTGAGATTTGTTAATCTTTTCAAATCATAAAATGTCCAAATATCTGCCTGTAAATGCCTATGCAAATCCACACCAAATAGGCAGTCCAAGAAGGCTAATGGTAAGGACCTAGTCACCTAATTTGGCAATGTTACAGGGGTTACTACTTAGAAAGGCCTAAATCATGGTATGGGACATTTATTTAATCCTATAACACACCCATTTACTTTTTTTAAGGGTTCTTTTTAATTTTTGTGGCCACCTAATTAGCCAATAGTCTAATCACTAGGCCTAATGGCTTAGTAGGCCTACTTGAGTTAACAAGGAGAGATGAAAATTGGTGTATAAGGGATGATAGAAGATCAATTTAGGGTAACACCTTTTAATTACCATCATGAATAATAGAAACTACATTCCATATTCATAATGGAGGAGGAGGTAGTTTCAAGTCTAGTTAACATGCACAAAGAATGATGGGTTGATCAATGCCTCATGGAGGCCTAATTACACCTCATTCACACTTTGTAAATACTAATAAAGAAGTTATTGACAATTTTTTTCATGGTCATGCCTTTAAGAGGTCAACTACAACCTCCACCACTCTACCTTAATGTGTAAACAACCCATTAAAGACCACCAATCAAGATTTTAATGCATGGAAGGAATATGAAGGACTGTTATAATTGTTTTAATTGATGATGGAGTGGGATATGTTCATTAATGACTTATAATTATTACCTCTATGCCATTATTCCTCTCTTTCCCTTCTCATTATTTTATTTATTCAGGGCTTAAGGCCATTGTATCTATCCCTCACTTGGGTATGAGGAAACTTTACCTAGATTTGTACTTTGTCAACCTCTTGGACTGATTAATTTATTATTGTATCTTATTAATGGTAGTATATATTGTTTATATGATTGTTTTGATATGCACAATTGGTATAATTTTTCCCTTGTAGGTCCTTTCCAAACCTAGATGCTAATAGGTATTATATAGAGGTCATATAGTGTGTTACGGTGTTAATGGATGAGTTTAGAGTGGAGTTTGGTTGTAAGTACCTTCAAATAGGCCTTCCCCTTACTTCCCTCATGGTCTAGTCATCCAAATAAACTTATATATGAAACATTGTTGCCTAGAAGCCATTGGAGATAGTGATTCAACTTCATGCATTGTCCATTAGTGTTGTTTAAGTTCAAACAGAGTGGATAAGTTTTATTGGTACATCACCACACTTATATTAGCTTTATTTTATGCACTCTCTATCCCTTTTCACCCTAATATCAGTAGGTCTTAGTGAATTAAGCTAATTAAATGCACTAGTGGAGTTAGACCCATAATCTAGAGGTCTAGCCTAGTCATAGGTCACCCAAAACCTTGGGATATTCCCATGTTGCCCCAACCTTGAAGATAGGCCTGAAAAACCTCCTTCTAAGGTGAATGTTGGAGAGCTAACACTTACAAAAGAGGTCTCAAATGATATAAATAGTTATCTAGACATTACAAACATTATTAAACTAGGCCAAACATGAAGATATATTATATGTAATTTATAATGACATTCCATGTACAAATGCAAGCATATCATGGTGCAATGTTTCATATGGTATGTGGGACTCTCCATTTTTTGTTGAGATAACATCACACATGTAAGTAATGTAAAGTTAAGTTGAGATAATAAACACCTATGCTTAGTGAGTGAACATTGTTTACATGGTGAAAAATGTTGAGAAAAATTTTAACCACCAATTAAATTGATACAAACCAATCATTAAACATATAACTTAATATTAACAAGATTGGGAAACCACTTAGTTTCTAAAACAAACTAATTCATTAATTTTCAACCTAGGGTGCATTTTATTTTGATAAGATGTCGATACTATATGTGTAACACTCACTCACTTGTTGAATTATATCAATTGCAGATAGGAACCACTTTTCATAAAGGAAATTACATGAATTGAAAGTAATTTGAAGTAAATCACACTTGAAAGAAACAAATGAATATAAATAAATTAAATTGAATGTTTTAGAAGCTTCCTTTAATAAATAATAATCATCCAAACTTATTTAAATAATTCAAGAATTAATTATAAAACTTCACTCACACATATGTAGAATTTAAAGTATAGAAATAAATAATTGTACACCAATTCTATTGACTAATATAATGAGTTTGGATTTTCACTACAACTATTCTTGAGGGGCCCCTCATTACTTAACTTTGAATTTAAACCCTCTTAAATTTTAACAATTTTACTTCAAAATATTAATTACATTCATAATATTATAGTAATTAAAGATTGCCACAATAATGGTTACAAAGATAACTGTTGATAATATTGTTGTTATTCACACTTAAATTTATTATTACTTTATTATTCATGGCCTAAGTCCTTATTTCATTATATAAAAAAGTGGCCATCTATTATTTCCTAACAAGAAATGCTAAAAATACAAAATAGAATTAGTAATAAGTTAAATATAGGAAAATGCTACTAGTTATGGCTACAAGAAAACAAAATATGGGAAGTTATGTTAAAGAGATAACAATATAAGAAGTTTTTTCCAATGAATAAGATCCATTGCTATCTTTATTCAACCATATATATCATATTCTAACATATAAGATCCATTCTCCAACTTCTCCCATTATGGATAAAAATTTCAAGATACTATTACAAACGCTATAGGTTAAGACATGTTATTGGTAGTTGCTACAGGTTCAACATGGTAGTATCCAAGTAGCTAAAATCTCATCACTTAGTTTCTATGGGCTACCATTACTCATATCACTTACACAATTGGTATGAGATATCACTACCCATTGTTATGGGCTATAACTACCCAAACTTGATGCATGCTAGTCTTGTTTACTCACAATCCTTGAACACATAAATTATAAATAAACTAACATATAAAATATAACCATAATTCATATTAATCATAAAAAAAACAATTTCATTCATATAAACATAGATAATATATGCATCATGTTTCTTAGTTATTTAGTAGGAAAATATTCAAATCATGGCTAAATGTTTTTAGTAATGGGAGGCTCAAAGATAGTTTTTGGGGGTTATAAGTACAACAATTACATGTCTCATCACACCCTGTGTTACTCATCCTCGAACAAAATATTTTACATTTTGAGGGGACACAATAATCTAAATTCAATGGGTTCAGATTCCCTAGTTCTTTGTTTGCTTTAGAATCCATGGTGAGCCTCCATTTTATACCATTTCTTATTTTTCAATATCTCATTAACTAGTTCTACCCCTATCCAATCTGGAATAGGATACCAAAATGGTGGTGGTTGAAAAGTGATAGCCAACTAGTTTGGTCTTTTTTTTCCTGCAAATTTAATATAGGTGTGAACATGATAAAGAAAAGATTTGAGATTATATCTAGAGAATGGTTATTTATTATTCAAGTTAGAGGTAATATATTTCCATCTAGTTATTAAATATCTAAATTATTCTTTCCTTATTATGGTTAAAAATGTGAGATAGTGGTTTTGAACTTCCACTTACTCTTTGTCTTACTAGGAAGCAAACTCTCTCCTTTTCATCAAGGAAACCCATTCATGCACTATTTAATCAAGCTAAGTAGCCTCCCCTCTAATTATCAAAGCATATAATTTTTATTTATATCTATAATATTTCAAATCTTGACCCCTTTTATTCTCATTTATCAAATATGAAGATAAAAATTTAAATAAAACATATTCTACATAGAGATTGGGGCTCCATTCCACATTACAAGGGATAACATAATTATGTATTTAGAATTCAAATAATTGAGCTTGTACCTCATGAGTGCCAATTTTATATATATCAAATAAAGATTGAGGATCTATTACCATACATGGTAGATAACAATAAACCCTCATAAACTAGAATTTTAGCCATTGCTTTCAAGGTATATGGAATAAATGCATACAGGTGGTCTTAAATTTAGTAACTAATCTAAATATTCCACTTTTCATTCTAGTTTCATGATTTTTTATACATCCTCTTGGAATTTATTTTTCAATTCTTTTTTATCTTTCCTTAGGTAACCATAATGTTTAAGCCAACTAAATTATTCACTCTGAAATTAGTCATCCCCCCTTAGATACATTTCAAAGAAAATGAAGTCTTGGTTTAGTTTGTATATTTGTGTAGAAATAGATGTAAAAAAATTCTCAGTGATAGTAATGTCAGGATGATCTCGAGCCACTCAATGTTCTGTAACATATGATGTAGGCTAGGACTCAACTAGTATAACTGGGTCTTACAACTATGAATCCACATCTATGAATGTATCCAAGTTATTACCATATTCAAACATCTTAAATTTTCTCCTCAAAATCTCAATTTCCCTAAGATATTTCTTGATGGTCTAAAATTTATTTTTTTGTAAAAATAAAAGGAGTTATTTAATCTTGATTTCATACTATTATTTCATCTCTCCATCTCCTCTTCCCATAGTCTTTTCATCTAATTACTTTGCATGTTCCCTTTCATCTAAATTTGTAGATTTATAATAATGGTATGTAGATTATTATTTACCATCATTGATAGTTATGTAGGTGTTATGTTATTTGGTTTCCATTATATCTTCCAATGAAACCTCATTAATATGAATTATAGTGGGGTTTTTGAAGAAAATTTCATATATGGCTTATCTCTTAGTCTATGGGACCTCCTCCTATAAATTTGTGTAGATTTATCCATGGGACTCTCAAAAGGCCTATGAGTTAGAGGAGCCCCTTCATTTTATTATTAATATGAATAATATTTAATGATTACCTTCTTATTTCATCCTGTTATCTACATTCCACTTGTTTCTATTTTAGACTCTTTATGTCATTCCATTATTTCTTCCTGAGTTGTCCTAGTGGCTTCTTATCTTACATCTACATCCTCTTCTTATGTTGTTTATTCTTCATCTTCTACTTAAAAATTTTCCTCTAAATCTATTTATTCTTCCTCTTAACTTATTTATTTTACTACTTTCTCCTCATCACTATCTTCTTCCAATGGTATTTTTAAAAATTATTTCAAAGCCAAGTTAGGTCTCCTTCTACTTAGACATCTCTGAACAATGAGATAAATGAGGCAGTGATGGGATAATGAATTTGGTTTAAATTTTTTATATTACCCATCCATTATCTTAGGTAGTGAGGGATGAAGGTTTCCCTACTTTTAGAAGGTTAAACATTGATTCCCTTCATTAATATTTTTCTCTATATTAACACTAGCTCTTTTTCCCATAGCTCCCCTATTCATGTAAGACCAATTACTTAAATTATGAAATTATCATTAACCCTTATCTATAGTCGCTATATAGCAACATTATTTTCTTCAAATGTTCTATCAAAATATTGTGTAACCTTTTGTTTATACCTAGTCAATTTCTCAAAGTATGACAACCACGCTACATTTTTGAAAATAGTGGTGACATCCAATTGCTCCAATAAGGGGGCGAGATATATGGGTTCCCTTTGGACATGATCTCTTCACATTATGGATTAATTTTTTTTATAGGAAAATATAGTTAGGAATGATTTTAAGGTATGATAAAATAATAAGTCATTTGTCTTTTTATATAATGATTTCTATTTGCTTCAGTCTTGGTGATTATGATTGCATAATCAAGTCACCTTATGTTGCATGTATACATTAATGTAGTTATATTAAATCAATTTATGGAAACCCCCAACTATATTATCAATCACCCTTGAGTGAAGGATAAAATCTAAGATCCATGCGGCAAAAAAGGAAATGGATAATATCAACAAAGTATTGGCAACATGCTAGTAAGGTTGATATGATAGAAAGGTCGATGGGACCGGTAGCCAAAGTGGATTTTAAATAACCAAGGGCTATGCCCATAGTAATTATGTCACACATAATTTTACATGATAACATCATTAAGGATATGTTTAAATAATTAATTAGGATTATTTTGGATTAGAAAGCATGATTACCTATACTTAATGGGATACTTCATTATGTAACATTGTGTGGAATTCATGAGGGAGTACTAGAGATAGAAGATATGGAATAAGGTTGATTTCATCATGATGAATCATGTGAACCATGTGATGATTTTATGCTAAGTCCTAATGTCTACTGAGATGTAAAAAGGTGGTGGATTGTAAAGGTCTATTTCTACTGATGTTTGGTATGGGTGACATGGATATATAAACCATTAAAATCCACCATCCTGTAGCAGGGACTTCAAGTTTGATATCAACTTATACTTATGGTATTGGGTGTAGCTTATATTATGAGAGAGTGATGAGATATGAAATGATAATTTCCATATGATTGCCTCATGATTCCATCATCCTTAAGCACCTACTACTAATTTTATATTATTTACAATACATCCTACAACAACTATAGGTTATATTGTAAAAAATGAATTGGCACTATAGTAACTAAATTTTCATCCTATAGCAAACAATTTTCAAATTAAGGTTGCTTGGAAAGGGAAAAATAACTATGTAAGTTTCAATAAGGGGTGATGATTAAGAGGGAGTTTAGAAAGGAAATTTTTATTATTTGGTTTACTTTTATCTTTATTATTTATTTTTTGTTTGGTTTTTTCCCTCCTTAGATTGTCAACAAGCTAATTTTTCATCAAAGATTTTTATATAATATATTGACCAACCAAGGACTGGTTTTCTAACCAACATTTTTAAAGAATGTCCAGATGTTTTTGTTTCTGATTTTTTTTTTAATATTTTACCTTAAATGATCAATTAAACAACTTGATCAAAGTGTTTATTTAGCTTGCAACCAACCAAATAGATGTATGGTTGGACATGCTACAACAAGGTGATTACCCTTTTTCAATGGATAAAAATGGTATACTATAATATCCTACTAATGTAGAAACAATATGTCTATAGGGTTGAGAGGAAGACAAGGTATGTCCATCTAGAAGCTATTGGGTTAAGCTCTCCTTAGAAAGAGGCTTTGTGTACAATTTAAGACTGTGAGCACTAACTAGTAAGCAAAAATGTACAAGATCAATGGTGTGAATCTTGACATTTCCATTCTCAAAGATTTCCTCTATTTCATAAGGCCCAAGTCATCTAGTTATTAACTTTCCTTGTACTTGGAATCAAAATGTAGGGCTCAATATCCTAGCTAAAAAACTCTTCTCTTAATATACTTGTCATGTCATTTTATCCTTTACTGATATATTAATTTAATATGATCTAATGCCTCTCTTCAAATTTCATCCAAATCATTCAAAAGCATGATTCTTTCCTTCTATGCTTGTGATAAATTCAAGCCAAGTTCTAATGTTATCCTCAAAGTTTTGCCCTCAAATTTAATGGGGAGGACATTCTTCTTTCCATAGACTAATTCATATGGTGTGAGGCCAATTGTGGTCTTACATGTAATTCAATTTTCCCAAACTGATTTAGGAAGATGATCCTCCAAATATTTACATTGCGCACTGACTTTTTTAGTGAGGATATTCTCTAATTCCATATTTGTAACTTCTACCTATCTATTGGATTGAGGATAGTATGGGGTGGATTTATTGTTCCTAATTTCATATTCTTAAACAAGGGTACTTATGAGATCATATTTGAATTGAGGTCTTTGGTCTATAGCAGTCTATCATAGTACTACATAGTGGGTGAAAATTTATTCATACAAAAATTCTTCAAATTTCACATCTTTTGCATGGATTAAGGCTTTAACCTCTACCCATTTAGTCACATAATTTATTAAAACTAATATGTACTCTTTTTATTGGATTTGGTATCTACTGGTCCAAAAAAATCAAGTCCCTACCTATCAAATTGTTTAAAAACCAGTTGATGATAAAGTGACATCTCATTTGAATGTGTGGGTTTCCTTATACATTGGCATTGATCACACTGGTGGATATATTCAAATGCATCCTTATATAAGGTAGACCAATAGTATCTTGAAATAATAATCTTTATTATATTCCTCTTTGCAAAAAAATGACCCACATAGGGTTCATCATGGCATGTTATAAGGATGTCAACAACCTCATATTTGAGGATACATTAGTATATGATTATATCAAGTCACTTAAAAAAAATCTAATGATTCATGAGTATGGACCACTTTTTGTGACCAAATTATGCCTCTCTTTTGGAGAAAAATGTTGTGGCAACAATCATGCAACCAAGTAATTAGTAATGTCTACATACCAAGGAGTATTATAGGTTAATTCAAAAAGATATTCATTAAGAAAAAAGTCATCTACTACTAGAATTTATTCATTAGATTGAAAACATGATAAAAAAATATGCAACTACATTATCTTTTCTTAGTCTATATACAATAGTAATATCAAATTTCTATAGTAAAAGTCACCATCTAATTATCCTTATAGTGACAGTGGTTTTATTCATTAAATACCTTATTACTTCAAGTTTAGTATGGATGAAAACATGATAGCTGTAATGTAGTTCTAAACTTGTTTATTACATAGACTAAAACAAGAAATTCCTTTTCTATTATTGTATAATTATTATTATCCCCTTTAAGGTTTTTACTAATTAAGTATATGGCATAGCTCAAGAATTGTTTCTTCTGACTAAGGATAACTCCTAGTGTAGTATCAGAATCATCTATACATATATGAAATGATCATGTCCAATCAGGACCTCTCAATACTAGAGTTGTTATGAATAGATCTTTGAGTTATTTGAATGTTATTTGACATGCGTTAGTCTAAATAAAGTCAACATCCTTAAAAATTAAAATAAATAAAGGTGTTTTAATTTCATTAAAATATTTAATGAATCTATAGTAATAGCCAATGTGATCTAAGTAACTTCTAACATCTTTTTTATTTAATGTGAATGGTAAGTCCTTGATTATGTTTATTTTGGTAGGATCAACCTTAATAACTATAGGTGAGATGTGGCTTTCTTATACAACACCTTTAATCATCAACATGTAGAATTTTTCATGATACATAGATAGTTGGTTTCTTTGACAAAATTGGAGGACATTATCAAGGTTTTAGAGGGATTCATCATATGTTTCCCCATATAATATGAAGTTATACATATATATTTCAATTTAACCATGGGATATATAAAAAATTATGCTTAAGACAACCCTTTAAAATGTGGTTGGAGCATTTAATAAACTAAATGAAATTAAATCATATGCATAGGTACCCCAAGGACATGTAAAGGTAGTCTTACCTTGGTCCTTAAAAGCTAATTTGATCTAATTGTAGCCACTAAATCCATCAAGAAAGGAAAAGTATATATTTCCTTCTAACATGTCAAGAACTTGATCAATAAAAGGGAGAGGGAAGTGATCTTTCCTCATAACTAAATTTAATTACCTATAATCCACACATATATTCTATTCATCCCATTTATAGGTATAATAACAAGGGGTTAAACCCATTGACTATCAGAAATAACATAAATAATCCATCCATATAATAGTTTTTATAACTCAATTTTGACTATATATTTGATAGTAGGTTTCATTCAGCATTATGGTTGGTTAATGGGTTTACACTCTTCCTCAATGTAGATATGGTAGCTAAATAAATCTAGAAAAAATCCTCTCATATCAATATAATCCCAAGAAAACTCTATTTTATATTTTTGGATCATGGAAACTAGCTTGGTTTCTTGTTGAGGTTCCAACTTGTTGATATTGAGGGGTTTTCTTGGAAATATTTCCACTTATTTGGATAAAGGCAAAATGGATTATACATTACCCAATAGTGGAGCATATATGCAATGGTGTGGTAATATACAATGAAAGGTTGTAGTATCTATTTTAGCATATGAGGGACTAGCTTCAAATAGAATGTTTGTGAGAGGACATGGTATATATTTCAAGAGAGTATATGTTTTTGAATCCTTTTGATAGGTGTTTTGTAAGATGTGAGAAATGATTGTGTCTTCCTCTTGATATCTCAGGGATATACTTTGGTTGGAGTTTTTTCCTCATCCACATATTCTACCCATTGAGTTTGTTATGCTTTATGTAAAGGTTTGGTTAGTGGGTATAACATTAATTTATTAGTGTTATTTCCATTTGAAATTATCATGTTTCATGATATACAACCAATAAAATCATTAGTTGTAGCTAGCCATGGTCTTCCTAAGATAATTACATATCCTCATAGGTTTATCTTAGGTTGTATAATTTTTAAATAAATTAGATATTCCCATGAATCCACAATTATGACTAAATATTCAATCATGCCTTCTAGTTTGACTATGGATCTATCAACCATTTATAGAATTGTAGGTGTTGGATGAAGCCATTTTAGTCCAAATTTATGCATGGTTTACATAGTCATGACATTAATGGTTATTCCTAAATAAATCAATGTATTAGGTATTACCTTGCCATTAATGTTAACATTAATGTTAAGGCTAACAGTATTAGAATACTTAGGTGGAACCACATTACCTAACATGATTTATGTCAGTTGTCCAACTATTTAGACTATCCTGGGATCCTTCTTTTTGTGGTTGGATTTATTTAAGAATAGTTCATAGATAGATTTAATATATATAGGCACCTAATTTATGGCCTAGAATAGTGGGATATTGACACACATATTCATTATTTATCCTAAGAAATCAAATTTAGGTTCTAGATTAAGATGTTGAATGCTCAACATTTCATGGAAATGAAGGTTTGTAGGCCCTTTTTGTGTTTTAGTGTAACTTGGTTCAGGAGTATCAGTGGGTTCAAGTGGTTTTGGATTATTATGGATGTTATGTAATCTCTTTATGGGTTTGGTGATCATAGGTAGGCTGGGTTTTGGAAGAATACATCTTGAATGAAGGTGGAATTTCTTTATATCCACAATTTATGTTAGATATTAATTTTTTTTATTGTTTGTGTTTGTTGAACCAACTTATTGATGGGGTTTGGTATAGGTTGGGCAAATAATTATGGTTTTTAGGAGCTAGTTGTGTATTTAGAATCAAAGATGGTTGTTGGTGTTGATACAATTATTGTGCTTAGTGGAATATAACATTTTGGTTAAACAAGGGTTGGTTACTCTTCCATGGTTAATGCCATGATTTTGAGATTTCCATGTTGGTTTTTTTAGGGTTGTGTTTTCCATTTTTGGGGTGTACATGGATAATTTTGGGGTGATACCAACTACTTTAGGATGGGACATTTAATTGTGACCAATTCTAGTTTTGGGCTTACATGTTTGTCTAAGAACTTGGTCCATAATTAGGGACAATTGAAAATTGAGAATTTTAAAATGCAAATTTTGGTGGCATACCTTGGATTTTAAGCTTAATTGTTCATTATATTCATTTTTCTATGTATAAAATCAAATCTCGTTCTCCACTAATTTCATGTAATTTTACTATCTTAAGATCCTCCTCTATTATGTTAGACACATTCACTCTAATAACCTGACATTTACAATCTACTTTCTTATTTTGATAGTCTAGGCAAGAAACCATCAAGTCTTACTCTATTTCTTATTACTTTTTCCTTATGTGCATCATATCCAATTGAGTATCCATATGACTAATGATACCATGCTTCATATCCTATATAAAATTACTTATCTCAGTTTTTGAGAGTCCATTCATAGTTAATGAATGGATTATATTTATAATGTGGGTTTTGTTCATTGTTAAACTTGAGTACATCCTGCATAAAAGTGTTAGCTCATCAAATTAAAATGTTGAGACATCTCATCCACTCATCAGGTCCAATGCCTCTAATAAATCTTATATAACTCATTTTAATAATATTAATTTGATGTATTCTCTATCCATTATAATTTACTTAGATTTTTATAGGCTGAACATAAATTGTTTCATATAACATTATAGTGATTAATCCTCCTCTTGTGCCATCCTAAATATTTCATCCCTCCTATAGTTCCTTCCTAGATAATAATATTGATATTTATAAAGAAACTTCTCCTTGATTTCCTCCCAAGTGGATATTCTATCCTTCCCTAGTCTTAAAAACCATCTAAGCGATGCATCCTTGAGTGTTTCCATAAATAAATTCAACTTTTGAATATCTTGATTATAATCATAGCTACAACATAAGATGCCAAACTTAAATAAGAATGTATCTAGATCCTCACTTGATTTTCACCAAAAAGTAGGAAGGGTATAATGAGGAATATTATTCATAGGTGAGTTCCCTCTAGGGTTGTGGATGGTAAATTTTAAGGTTTCAAAATCATTGGTAGTGTTATCTTCTTGATGGTCCTCCATGAATGTCCCTACTATTTGTAGACCAAAATATTTTATCACCCACTCTTTGAATTCTTTTTCAATCTCTCTAATCCCTAATGAGTAATAAATGGAAAGTTTTGGCTTTTATATGAAAAAAGAGTGTCTATTATATGGGGGTTAATGAATGGAAGTTATTGAGGATTCTACTAGTTATCTAATAAATATATTATCTAGTTCAATATATTCTATAGGTTTGATGTTCTTCTTAGGATCTATAAGGGATTTAAGTGCTTTTTTTTGGCAAGAAGTTGGGTGAGGGTGGAAGGAGTTAAATGTTTATTCTTGAGTATGAGGTGACCAAGTAGGAATCCTAAAAAATGGTGTATAAGGGTCATTATTAGGGTTATTAAAATAATCTTCCTCCCAATTCTTAGCTTGTGTTACTAGTCTTGTAAAAAACTCTTCATTCCCTAGCTCTTCTAATGACCATTATGGATTGTCATTCGTTGTTTCCTCATGATCTTCAAATTTTTCATGTTGTAATACTATTCATATATAAAAACTCAACTTCTTATCTAATAATATACCTAGGTAGTCTTGTTATTCCTACATGAAAATTAACCAACTTATTTTTGTGTTTTTCCTGCCCTCCTCGATACAGGGTTAGTATAACATGTATTTTTTGGTTTTTCCATGAATCTAATTTTACATAAATTGATGAAATGTAACTAGGAAAGTATTAAATTATTCCAAAAACATAGTAAATATTTGGAAAGTAAAATAATTTATCAATGTTGGAGATACAAGTGTTGTGACACCTTCCTTAACAGCTATGCCAAAATGACAAGTAGAATTTTAACCACCAAATAAACTAACATATGCCAATCTCTAAACATTAAACTTGATATTCATAAGACATGTCAACCACTTGGTTTATAAAACAAACTACTTCATTAAGTTTCAAATAAGAGTGCATTTAGTCTTGACAATATGTTGGCACTATATGTGTAACACTCACTCAC
Source organism: Torreya grandis (assembly GCA_037957365.1). Classification (NCBI taxonomy): domain Eukaryota; kingdom Viridiplantae; phylum Streptophyta; class Pinopsida; order Cupressales; family Taxaceae; genus Torreya; species Torreya grandis. Next base: position 302,667 of record JARHVA010005100.1, on the reverse strand, counting down.
TTATTGAATTGTATCAATTGAAGATAGGAACACACTTTACATAAAGTAAACTAAATGAATTAAAATTATTTGGAATTAAATCACACTTACAAGAAATAAATGAACTAAAATGAATTAATTTGGATGTGGTGGAAGCTTCATTTGATATAATAATCATCCAAATTTATTTAAATAATGCAATAATTAATTACAATATTCACTCACAAATATGTAGAATTCAAAGGAAAGGAATAAATACTTGCACACCAATTGTATTGATTAATATAATAAGTCAATATCTTCACTACAACTCCTTTTGAGGGCCCCCTCCTCATTTGGCTTTGAGTTCCAATCCTCTTATTAAGTCTTATTTATTTTAATTTAGAATATTGATTTCATTTATAATCTTATAGAAAATAAGAATTACTACAACAATAGTTACAAAGATTACTGTTGATAATAGTGTTGCTATTCGTATTTAAATTTCCTATTAATCTATTATTCATGGCCTAAGTTAATAATGCATTATATATAAAGGTGGCCATTTTTTATTTCCTAAACAATAAATTTTAAGAATAAAAAACAAAATTAGGAATAAATCTAATCTAGGAGAACTCTAACAGTTATGGCTTCAAGAAAAAAGGAATATGGGAAGTTTTATTTGAGAGATAACAATTGTAGAAATTAGGTCTAATGAGGAAGATCCATTGTTAGCTTACTTCAACCATATATGTCATATTTTGACATGAAATATTTGTTATCCAACTTCTCCCATCATTGATATCAACCTCAAAATACCATTACAATTGCTAGAGTTCAATATAGGTTATTAGAAATTATTACAGGTTCAACATGGTAGTATCCATGTAGATACAATCTTATCACATAGTTTCTAAAAGATTTCATTACCCATATATGTAAGTAAATTACTTAGATGATTCACAATAGTATAATTATATATGTTAGAATTAAGATTAGAATAACCATCTATAATAACAATTGGTGAAAGATCATAATACTTGAATATTATGATTGAGCCACTTCAAGGGGGAAACCTCCATAATAATGTAATAATAATATAATTTACCATATTATGATAAAAAATAACCATTACCTCCTATATATACTTTCTTAGCCATGGTTATTCCATACATTGACCATACTAAGAACATCAAGAAATGCAATAAGCTAATATGACGATGTGTAATGCACAAGTTGACCACACATCCCTAGAATACTATAGGTTAATGGCATATCATTACCCTCCCATTAAAAATAATGTTATCCTCAATGTTGAATTAAACTAAGATGGTTTTTTAGGAATGCTTCATCCTCCCATGTTGCATCTTTAGAATGTAGGTTCTTTCATTTGATCAAATACTACTTAATGGCTGTGGTCCACAGTTGCTTAGTGCACATGTGAAGGATCTCCTTAGGCTATATAATGATTCTTCCTTATTCATATAATTTAGGTAACTTGGTATGAGTGGGAACTCTATTTATAATTAATTTCTTTAGGCAAGATACATAGAATATTGGATGTATGTGAGTGGCTAGGGGTAATTCTAACTTGTAAGTCACACTACCAATTTTATAGAAGATCTGGTAAGGCCCATAATATTTAGGTGATATTTTTTTATCCTTTTTCTATTTCTTTATAAACATTTTATTAGATGGATATAAACACATAAAGACCCAATCATCTATGTCAAAATTCTAGTCACTATGGTATTGATCTCCTTAATGTTTAATTCAATTTTGTATCATTGGTAAATTCTCTCACAAACTAACTAACACCTCATGTTGATGGTAAATGTGTTCCTCAATAGCTCAAAATATAATATGCACTATCAAAAATGAAGTGATGGATGGTGGGTGATACCTATACAATGCTACAAAGGGAGACATCTTGGAAGAAGTATGAAAATAAGTGTTATACCTCCATTTAACAAGTGAAAACCAATGAACCCATTTGTCTTATTTATCAGAGATAAACAACAAAGATATCCTTTAATACATTTATTGACTACCTCTATTTGTCCATCATATTGAGGATGATAGGATGAGCTATGAGACAATTGGGTACACAAACATGTAAATAATTTAGTCCCAAAATTACTAGTAAATATGGGATCTCTATCACTTACAATCTTTGGAGTGCCATGAAAATTTTAAATTGTATTAAAAAAAGAAAAATATACTATACTAGAAAAAAATGGTTGTGATAAGGATAAAAAATGAGTATAATTGGTGAGATGATCCACAACTACCATGATAACATTTTTACCCTTAGATCTTGGTAACCCCATAATGAAATCCATGGAAACCTGTTCCCAATGTTGGCTAGTAATGAATAAAGGTTTAAAAAGACCTAGGGTCTTATTGGTTTCACTTATATATTTTTGGCATAACATGAATTAAACCAAATATTTCTAAACATCCCCTTTGAGTCCTTACTAGAATAAATATTGCTTGATTATATCATATGTTTTCAAAAATCTTGAGTGTCCTCCAAGTGGAGAGGCATGAAGTTCCTGAAGAATTTTACGTTTGAGGGGAAAATGCTTACAAAGGTATAATCTATGTTTATACCATAATGTATTCCCATTCCATGTAATTTTTTTAGATTCATTAGACTAAAAATTATGAATCAAATCCTTGGTAGCATTGTCATTCTCCCATTCTGATCTTGCTTCCTCTATCCAATCTACCTACCACATGATCATGGTCCATAACAATGACTCAAGTGATTCATCCCATCGAGAGAGGGAATCTACCACCACATTATCTTTTCCTTTTCTTATACACTATTTCAAAATCATATACTAACATTTTAGTCACCCATTATTTTTGTTCATTAGATGATAAGTATTGTTCTAAAAAATATTTGAGGTTATCATGATCAGTATTTACCTAAAATTGACAACCCATTAGATATGATTTTTCAAAAATCTTGAGTGTCCTCCAAATGGAGAGGCATGAAGTTCTTGAAGAATTTTACGTTTGAGGGGAAAATGCTTACAAAGGTATAATCTATGTTTATACCATAATGTATTCCCATTCCATGTAATTTTTTTAGATTCATTAGACTAAAGATTATGAATCAAATCCTTGGTATCATTGTCATTCTCCCATTCTGATCTTGCTTCCTCTATCCAATCTACCTACCACATGATCATGGTCCATGACAATGACTCAAGTGATTCATCCCATCGAGAGAGGGAATCTACCACCACATTATCTTTTCCTTTCTTATACACTATTTCAAAATCATAGAATAACATTTTAGTCACCCATTATTTTTGTTCATTAGATGATAAGTATTGTTCTAAAAAATATTTGAGGTTATCATGATCAGTCTTTACCTAAAATTGACAACCCATTAGATATAATCTCCATTGCTTCACTACATGAAAAATAACCATCATCTCTTTTTCATATATTGGTTTGATCATATTTTTAACTTAATTTGGTGACTTTCAAATATCAATGGTCTACCTTCTTATATTATTCAACCCCCATGCCATATCTTGATGCATCACACTCCACAACAATTTTTAAAAAAAAATCAGGAGTAGCCAAAACTAGAGTTGTGCACATAACCATTTTCAAATGTTTAAATTCCTTGGTAGTTAAATTAGTCCACTAGAAAGAATATTTCTTTAGCAAACATATGAGTGGGGTGGTAATTCTACCATAATTTTTGAAAAACCTATGATAACATCTAGTTAGCCCTAAAAATCCAATGAGACTCTTGAGGGTCTTATGAATCTACCACTCCATCATTACTTGGATTTTATTAGGATCAAATTTTATTGAAATAATATGACCTAATTACTACACCTTTTGGACACCAAAATCACATTTAGAAGGTTTGGTATAAAGCTGATGTTGTTCTAAAATTGAAAGCACCTATTTCACATGCTTCAAATGGTCTTTCCAATTTTTGCTATAAATTAGGATATCATCAAAAAATACTAATACAAAATTTCTCAAAAATGGCCAAGAAATAGTATTCATCAAACTCTAAAATGTAAATGGTGCATTTGTGAGGCCAAAATTCATGACCATAAATTCATAATGGCCTTCATGAGTTCTGAAAGTTGTTTTAGGTATGCCCTCATTATAGATGATAATATGATGATATCTAGAGTGAATATCTAACTTGGTAAAATAAATAGCACCATGAAATTTATCTAGTAAATCATAAATTAATAGAATAGAAAACTTATATTTGATGGTGTATTTGTTGAGTTATCTATAGTTTAGGCACATCCTCCAACTATCATCCTTCTTCCACACCACATGACCACTGGGGAGGAATATTCACTTTGACTATGTCAGATGATTCTTTCCTCCAATCCTATACCATATTTTCAATTTCACTCTTTTGGGCATACAGATATCTATAGGGTCTGATATTGTGTGGTGTACTTCCTAGAATGAGTTTGATGGCATGATCATGTGCATGACTTAGAATAAGTACTTTTGGCATGCCACCTAAATAATAGAATGGGAATCCAACACTTTTTTCAAATCCAAATGTGTAGAATCTTTGGTTGATTGAACCTCCATAGAAAATAATCATGTCATAAAACCTTCTGAACCTTTTCTAAGAATCTTCATCATCTGGTGGGAACTAACCAGTTATGGAGATTTAACCCATAATCCATGTAGTTCAAAAGTCCTTCCTTATAAATAGAACCTCATGAATAATTCTTAGAAATTCATCTCAATAGTGCCCAAAGTAGTGAGCCATTTCACTCTTAAAATAATATCAAATCCTCCCTTAGGGATATCAAACATATGGGAATCTAAAAAATAGTATTTCATATCAAGCCTAATACTATGACATTTTCCAAAATAGTTGACCATACCAACATATTAAATCATGACCTCAAAGTTTGGAGCTAGGTAAATGAAATAATATAAATGAGAAACCAAATTACTATTGATAAAGTTATGTGTACTCCTAGAGTCAATTAACATAGTCACCTTTTATTTCTTCAATAAACCCATGGATTTAAGAATTTGAGGAGTACTAATGCATAAAAGTGCATGACAAGAAATAGTAGGTTGAGAATCTTTAGATTCATCCTTAGGTTACTCTAATACTTCACCTGAAGCATCCTCATCTTCTCTCTCATCATTCGTACCATCAATGTAAAACAACTTATTTTCAACACATCAATTCCCTTTATTTCACTTTCTATCACAGCCAAAACACAAAAATTTTGCATGTTTTTCTTCCACTTGTTGAGGTGTCAATATGGTAGGATAATGAAATGATGGTGCTAAAAAAGTGAATTCATAAACATTGGTGAAAGGTCTTCATCTGATCAATTATTTTTCCTCAACCATGTATGTCTTTGGTATGGCCTCAGATATAGTAATGGGATGAAACATGAAAACCTCTAATTGGATGTTATCTTTGAGTCCACCCAAAAATAGGTCAATCATATTTTCTTCAGTGATGTCTGCTACATATAAAGAAATATTCTAAAATTGATGAATGTAGTCCTTGTTAGTCCCATTTTGGTGTACCTTGGCTAGTTAACTAAAGTAATTTTTTGAGACATTGTTATGATATTAGAGATACAAATCCTTATAAAATATTGACCATGAAACTAGGACACCCTTCTTTTTCTTTGAACACACTATTAATGATATCAAATGAATGGCTTAGGTTCTAGATAGAGAGAGGCCATAAACACTTTTTTCAAAAATGGAGTTTGATATAGATCAAATAAATTTTCAATTTGATTGAGACAAGTGAGTGAATAATTACCATCAAATTTACATAGGTCCACTTTTGGAAACATTAGCTTAGGGCCAGAATTTTTATTGGTATTATTTAGAGTAGGATAACCAAACTAAAGTGGTGGAGGATTATTTTGTAGTGGCCAAGCTAATAAGTTGGCTAATTGCCCATATATTTGTTATAATTGATATTCCAAACTATCTAAGATCCCTCTCAAACCTATAATGTCCCCTTTAATCGTATCAAAATCATCTTTTTTAAACATGCCCTATAACTTTTACTTAAGTTGCTAAACTACCTCTGAAATAGATGGATCATATGATTTTTAGATTCCATGCCATCCTTGTGAGGATTTTTTGGAGTTTCTTTCCCTTTCTTGCATCTACAAGTGTCTTTACTAGCCATGCACAAACCCTAAGAGGGTTTTGGCCCCCCAAAAAATGTACTGGTGGAATACACCATTGTGATAATCTCACTAAGATGAATATAAATACTTTAATTGTTCATAAGGGTGAAAATATTTTACCTAAAAAATGTATCAATAGAATATACATTGCGATTGTCTAGTAGAGACAAATCCAATGACTACTAATTTTCATAAGGTAAAAAAAATTCTAGACTTATTTATTTTTTTACCCCAAAAAAATGTTTTTTTTATTTTTTTATTTTTTTAATTTTGTAAAAAAACCTCATAGACAAAACTATGGTGATGAATAAAATCAATTCCTCCCAGATCACAAGTTATGTTTTTTCAGCCTTTTAGTGCTTAGGATGCTAGATCCAAAAAAATACACTGTATAAACTTTCCTAAATTGATTCTCTTATACCACTTTTAAGGAAATTACTTAGATGATTCACAACAATATAATTATATATGGTAGAATTAAGAGTAGAATAAGCAAATATATAACAATAATTTATGAAAGAGTAGAATACTTGAATATTATGAGTGATCTACTTTGAGGGGGAAACCTCCACAATAATGCAATAAGAACATAATTCACCATATGATGATAAAAGACTAACCACTACCTCATATATATACTCTACTTAGCCATGTTTATTCCATAGGTTGACCATACTAAGAACATTAAGAAATGCAACAAGATAATATGAAGATGTGTAAGCCACAAGTCAGCCACACATATCCCTAGACACACTATAGGTTAAGGACATAGCAATATCACTTACATAATTACTATGAGCTATCACTACCCAAATTTCTATGAGTTGTAACTACCCAAAATTTCTACATGTTAGTCTTGTTTACTCATATTTATTAAACACATAAATTAGAAATAAACCAACATATCAAAGATAACCATAATACATATTAATCACAAAGCAAAACTATTTCATTCATATAAACATATATAATATATGCATCATGTTTCTTAATGCTTTAGTAGGAAAATATACAAAGCATGGGTAAAGATTTTTAGTAATGGGAGGATCAAAGATAGGTTTTAAGGGTTCAAAGTACACTAATTATATGGATCATCAAATAACTTAATTAAACTTGAGAGAAATTTAATACTACTACTGCAATAGCTAGTTAAATATACATTTTCTATTTATTTTTGAAGATACTACTGTACAAACATTTTACCATTCAAACTTTTCTAGGATTCTATTAGTGTGTGCGAAAAATGGGAGATTTATAACATGTATGAAGACCAATCACAAAATGATAAACCTTGGATCTACATTATAAAATGTAGTTGTGACTACTATAATAGATATGTATGTGAAATGTGCAAGAATACAAAAATCACACAATTTGTTTGACAAAATACATAATGAAATTGTAGTATTTTGGGTTGAAATCATTATAGTATATGAAAAAATTTGTATTGCTAACAAGGCTTTAAGTATTTAAAGAAAAAATGTTTTCACATGGAATGCCATGATATAAAGATGTGGTTTCATGGACTAAAATCATTTCTAGTTATACACAAATTGGTCATGTTGAAAAATTATTCATATGTATATGAACCTAGGAGTTGTCAAATTCATATGGTCCTAGGTGAATAGGAGCCCCCAAAAGTATATGCCAATGAAGGTTAGAAGGAAACTTCATAAAATATCCTTGTTTGTTACTAAAGTGGAGGAGTCATCTAAACCATCATCGATCACTATGAAAATATATGATTATTAGAAAAAATATTCATATAGATATGACTATGACTTTTTTATAAAATATGTTGTGATAAAATAGATTTGAGATTATCACTTGTGTTGTGTTTGATTTTTTGTTGTCTAGTCTTCTTGGTTACAAGTTATCCCATTTTTTATTTTTTATATTCTGTACTGGTTGGTTGCCATATGTATGCTCTTTTTTAGTTTTTATTATTGGACAATATGGATCATGTATAGATGTTATTTTGAAGCCTATTTTTGTTTTTGGTTATTGATATCGGGCAATTTATTTAATTCCCTAATATTTCATGTTTCATCTTTTTCTTTTTCATAAATGTGTGAGGTTCTTCACTCTTTTATAATTTCAAAAAAAATAGAGACTCCATAATAGTTCAGATTTGTTAGTTTTGCTTTGTGTTATCACTATAGAGGAGCTAATGTCAATGTCATATATGCTCAAAATAATTATGCATTTTTGGCATCAATTTTTGGAATCAACCCCAATTTTTTTTTTGAAATTATCTTTCAAGATACACAATGAAAAATCAAAGGCCCTTTCATACTAAATTAGTGTAGCGTAATGCATCTAAAAAACTCTATAATAAGCACTATCAAACCATAATAAGCATCCCAATCATCCCAAAAAGGATAATGCTATAAATAAACATAATAGAATTAAGCATATCTAAGAATGTATGGTTAGCCAAATGCTTTATAAGCAAACAAGATGTGTTACAAGTGAAATACCTAAGCATGGAGTTTTGAATAATCAAACATAAAGGTTCATCTCACTAACTTGCTTACCAAGTCTTATCACATCATGAGATCAACAAGTGGAGACCTCTAATCCACTGATAAATCCAACATTGTAAAATATAAATGATCCAAAACACTTTAGTAAATATTATGCCTTCATTCCCTTAATTGATGAAGGCCACACACACACAGGGTGGAACTCTACGAAGAAAAAAATGTTCTTATTTAAATCAGATGAATTATAATATAATTAACTCAAGGTGGATGACATCACACATGTGAGCATCTTATTGAAAAATCATACAATTGTCATTGGGAAACAACTAATTCTTCTAATCTAGGAATGCCATCCTATAAGCCAACCATAGGGATCTACACCTAAAAGCTACTTACTTATCCCTATAGATATCATATCTTAATACTATAAAACATAGGCATTTACATTATTTGATTAGCATGTGTATGGACACATAAGAGTTCATTACTTAAATAATTTTGTGTACTAACTTAGGTATTTATTAGGGAAAAGTATGATTTAGTACATCATTTCCAAGATAGATATTTAATCATATAACCAAGTGTTAACTTAAAGGTTTCCATAAACTACTAATTCTCATCCTCATTCTAGAATTATTCACCTATCACAAGGATTATTCACATCCTAATAATTATAACATAAGGTATATCAAGGAGTTCATTGGTAAGTTAAACTTATACATTTAAGCATACATATATACTAAACCAATGACTATCTATTCTCATAAAATCATCAATGACAATATAACCAATCTTCCATTAATCAAGAGTTGCACTATAACCATCTGAATTACTAAACCTTTAGAAAACATGTCACATGTCTAAATAACTATAACACCATTAATGGTATAATCCATAATCCATAAGGTGAGTCCACATATGAATATCATTAATATGGCTTACTTCATTTCTTAATCAATAGAAGTAAGCCCACTTATAATGATATTATGATCAATAAACATTCATTGCCACAATATCATAATGAAAACATATTATTTTAAATCACCAATGGACTATTTGTATAATCTATTTGCAACAAATTAATTTCAACCAAGATTATAACCATATTAAGACCATGTGCTTAGTAATAATGTTATAATTAAGAGATGCCATATAAACTCATTTTATTGTCATAACAAGAGGTAAGTCTGTATGCTAAATAGGCATTCCATGTTGTGAGACTATCACCAAAATAAAACTCATCACAAAATCCATGTAATAATATACATAATTCCACTAAGGAAAGTTACAACCTCTAAATGTTTCCGACATAGTAACACTATATATTATAATGAAGACACCATGCCATCAAGGGCAACCACTAGAAGTTTGCATATACTTTTCCTTTCACATGATAAGATAAATAAAACATTTAACATAGATTTAGGTGGTTGTAAATTGTAATTATTACATTGTGCTTAATTTTAAATATATATAAACATATATCAACAACAACATTTACAACCTTATGTATTACTCTACATACAATTGTCATGCAACCAAATGTTGTAAAAGTTTACTGTGTAGATGTATATAAAATCTTGTTAACATAGATTACCATCTCATACCATAAATAACATCAAGGTCTATATCAAGAAATTAATTGCAATTATTTTATCAAAAAAATTGCAATTGAACATAAATCATATGGCATAATAGGTAAAATATAAGACTTCACAACAACAGGTTTTAATGAAACACACCAACTGATATCCAAATTTCAATAATTATCTCAAGTTACACACTCATATCATGCATGTTCAAACATGAATAATAAAACTATGGAGTCACTTTACATATGTTATATATAAATATAAATCACCAAAAACATCTAAGAAAATATATTACATTAAGTATGTCTACTACAATAATCCAGGAACATTTGCAATAAGTCAAACCCACATGCACAGTCCTATGAGCCCAACCATATGATGGCCCTTACCACCCCAACCATCAGTTGGATGGTTGACTCAACCATAGAGTAAACAAGGAGGCCAAAACTTAACAAGGAACCTAAGCCACTAACCCAACTCATATAATTCATAACCTGGAAATGAGAATTTTTAAATTAAACACAACATCTAATGGTTAACAAAATAGTGCTAAGAACAACATAAACCATTCACTACACATAATAGCCTATTGGAATTTATGATTGATTAGAGAAGCCAATCTATAATCATTTTGAGTCTATAATCTCAATATGGCACACTTTAATCCCATACGGGTGGTCTAGCCCAGTTGAAGGGCTATGTCCACCAAGTAGGGAATGGTTTAAATGGGTGATAAACCAATTGTCAAAATCAAACAACACTTTATTGTTTTCCACATAAAACTAGAGGAAATTTTTTTCAAAGACCTCAAGAGGTATATAGACAACATAACCCAATAAATTAAATCCATGATAGGTTTCTATAATGAAGCTAGGGATGATTGATTCCAATCAAGGTATACACAAGAATATGATAAGTATGTAACAACAATCTACCACCAAACAACAGAATGAAAAATCATCAATGTAATCCATGAAATCATGATTAATCTATAAGGGCCACTTTCAGCCCATGAGGAATTATAAATAAGAAATACATAGTTATTAACTTTCCAAAATTGATTACACACACATTCCATATTAAGATTCCTACTTATAATAAACCAAAGAATATAATTTCTTTGGAGGAACATTCAACTAGCACATAGACTCAAATAAACATACATACAATGTCATTTGAAGGCAAGAAGAAGATTACAAAAAGCCATAGTGATGATGATAAAATATAACATTTAATAAAAACCTCCTAAAAAATTGAACCATGGAACTCAAATCTCCATTTAAAATTCACTTGACATAATCAAACCCAACAAAAACCTTACTAAATCCCCAAATTGATTATTTTGTGATATAATTAAATTAATTGAAATGGGGTCATACTAATTCCAAGGATACTAAAATTATTTTAAACATTTATGGGGACTTAATTACAGTCTATAATTCTACAAGTTGCATTTCACTTAAATAGCAATATTTTAGGATGATCAAAGGAATCCAAATGCCCTTAGTAGGGTTTAACAATTAACAATTCAACTCAAATTCTAGGTAAAATGGCCACTTTCACCACAAGCTCAGTTTCTTCAAAATAACTATCCATTATTCAATAAAACTACTCTTAGATTTCCATAAATATTTAATAGCTAAAAAACCCAAATCATGAAGATGAAAAACAAAGGAAACACTTGTTATAATTTGGATAGTCATAGTGTTATAGCTTTCTTCCCATGTTTATTTTCCCTGCCTTAACCAATAATGGTGCCAACAACCATTCTCTCTCCCTCCAATATTTTTTTTGTTCTTCCATTTCCCATTTCACCTCATAATAGCTCGAAGGTCCTATCCTTTCTCTCCACCACATTAACCTCTTCTGTTATTGCCTAACACACCTCTCCTCCTAAGTTCCACATTTCCTAGCTAGTTTTCATCTCCATCCCTTTTCCTCTTCCCATTACATCTCTTTTCCCTACTCTCCTATGTTGACTCCCTATGTCCTTCCTTAATCTACTTACACAAATTATTTACTCCCTTCTCTTATCCACTATCTAGCTCCCTAAGCGTCTTCCCTTCACCTTATTTCTCCATCCAACTCCCATCCTCTTTCATTAACCTCTTAACACGTTCCTTCACTACATCATTCCTCCCTTTTTCTACAACATCAAGATTCTTATTCATCATATCTATCATTCCCATTTCTATAGTCTATCAACCCCCAAGTTTCTTCCTTACTCAGTCCACTTTCCTACCTACTCTCTCCACTTCTATCCATCCACACTTATTCTTCCACTAGGTCCACATGGCTCCCTACATATTTGTCCACATTTTACTTTCCCAACACACATACCTCCTTTCATCAATCACCATACATCCCACCACATACTTTCCAAATGACATGATGTCTCATGCACCAGGTCTGCATGCATGAAAATATAAATAAAGGCATCACCCCACTACCAAATCTAAATATATATAAAATAAAAACATGTTTTACACACACACACACACACACACACACACACACACACACACACACACACACACACACACACACACACACACACACACACACACACACACACACACACACACACACACACACACACACACACACACATAGAGAGAGTATCCTATATAGAATATGTCTATACATAACACAAGACATAAAAAGAGTGGTTGATTAAAGATAAAATAACATTATCAACTCTTATCCAATGAAGTTTAAATCAAAATAAATAATGAGGGAAAACATCACCCAAGACCAAAAATAATAATGTAGTCAAACCATAAGATGGAAAATGACTCAAACAAGAATAGTGGCTTAAGAACCCATGTTATCTTATTTCAATTATTAGAGTCATGTCTAACTATAAATTAGTTTCCTTGTCATGTTTACTTTACCAACAAAGCAACCACCAAGCCTAGCTCATCACCTAGGTTCCTATCAGAGTGACATTTTGACTGCTTAATTACCTTGTAAACATACCCAAGATGTCCAAACCCACCACCGAGCCTAACACATGGTGTAGTTCCTATATCCACCAAATAAGACATAAGCAATACTGAAATGATGTTGATAGAAATAATTAATAATAATGAATTTAAAATGAATCATTAGGCATGAAATAACAAATAAAGTATAATCATCTATAACTAAAAAAGGACCAAAGTTAGTCCTAATAATCATGACATCAAGCATGCCCTATGAACATATCCTACAATTACAAGAGTGGCCAACATCAAACCATAACTAGTAAAACATGATATATCTATAACATATAACAATTTAACTAACTGAAGTAGCATATACATATAATAAGATAAAATGAATATGATGTAGGCAATATGCATATCAAGATGTATTGAATCTAATGTGAGCATAAACTATGACATAACATCTCACATCAAATATCTAAGTACCTATGTCATAGCCCTCTAAAAATAAAACTAACATTAATTGTCATCATTTCAAGTGCCATCGAAAACATGATAAAGTAAACCAAAATCTAGTATTTTCAAGGGGCCACATGGTTGGTTCATGATATCCTCCCCTCCTTAAAGAAGATCCATCCTAGTGACCATTAATAGTCAAGCACAAAGTTCTCAGAAAAGTCCAACAAAACCAATTTATATTGTGACACAATCATTCTACCCATTATGAGGTGGAAATGTCTTAGCCATATCTCATTAGATTCTTATTTGTTATCATCAAGATAGCCACATTATCTAATGCATTAGGCCAATTAATGGCCTTATTCCTATCTTCACATGTCCTTCATGATATTGAAATGGAAAAAATACTTAAAAAACACTATCACAATAGAAAATTCTACCAAATCTCTCATATTGGCTAGAAATTTCCCAATCTCATGCCTTAAGAAGGCAATCAAAACCATTAAAATTTTCTAAAACTAGTTACAATAGGTTTTCAAACCAAAAAATGCCTACAATAGTCAACAAAAATTCCAAGGTAGCAGTTGTTTATTTGAATATAAAACTACCAATATTACCTATTCTATCCATTTATGAAGGTGGTAACAAAGCATCATGAGCTCATAGTGTCCCAAAACACAACTCATACTTTCTTAATACACTTCCTAGCAAGGGAACTAACAACAATCCCGCATAGTAACATAAAAATAAGAAACCACAACATAAAAAGTGATGTATGAACTAGATTAAAAATCTAAATATAAAACTTTACTAAGGTCAGTGTCACTTGTGCCAACACACACAGACCTATAACATAAGATCAATAATCATAAAATCATCTAATCCCACCAGATTGTAACTAGAACGTAAATCAAGAGTGGAAATATTCCATTAATGCATTATGCCACATGCATAATCCTATGATAATTCATCATAGAATGTCATATCATAATGGTAGTATCCCATACTATTATGGTTACTCCAATACATCATCAATCATTCAATGGCTAATGCAACATCCCACACTAATCATGCTGAATAATGGATAAGCCATACTAAGTGTCATATGTAACCCAAAGGATTACATGTTTTTTTACACACATGAAATATTTCATGATGGTCTAATGATACCAATCCCACCATCTAAAAAGATCCATCTAAGGGCATCACCCAAATTTCATCACTCTAGCTAAGAGTCAAGTGGGTACCTAGGATTTTAAACACCCCCTAATCAGGGTTTAGTGCTACTCTGTAAGAGTACAAAAGTAATATACATTCTAGTAATGCTTCTAAAATAAAATAAAAATATTCATCATAGAATATTTATAATAGGTATAACAATACTAATACCTTAACCAAAGCATGGTTGCACCTATAGGACAACTCATGCATACCTTCAACAAGCACCACCTTGTTGAATTGCATAAATGTCTAAGTCTATAAGACCAATTAGTGCTTCACAAGGGTAGAATATTAAAACTTCATAATGGTTTATTTTACCAAAACCTCCAAGAGGTAGCTAAAGAAATGATAAATCCATAAAGTGACCATTATACACTAAGATTACATGGCTAACTCATAGCACATGTGGTCCACACTCTGAATAAATTAGGTGGCTACTTGTGCAAAAGGGGAAAATAGATTTTTATCCTATGAGAGACTCCACTTCATGGCCCATAATTAGTCAAAAATTATTATGGATGTAATGTTTCTTTACCCTCAACCTCATACTTGTACCAATACACAATGCTAGAGTAGTGAATGCAGGATTACAAAACACAATACAACATTATACCTTGGCAAATTCAATCAAATAGAAGTTCATTTCAATCAGGTAAAACACATCACATGAGTGGTGCATGACCATATTACCACATACCAAATATGTTAACAAAATGAATCGCATTTATTCCTAGACATCCACACAAAATATTCATGCAACAATTTAACAACATAGATCAATGTAAGGTTTACAAGACTGATTTCAAAAGTGCTAGATTACCTACACAATAATTTACCATCATTTACATGTTCAACCATTTACAACATACAACCATGTATCCAAAATTCTCATTCAATAATGTCGATATCAATAAGGGAGTGAAAATCGTAAAGTTATTACATACACATAGGGTGTAAAAGATACCAATTTACATGATTTGACATAATCAACAAAATGTAAAAGTTCACACAATAAGGTTGGTATCAAGATAAGTATGTGAAATCCCATAAGGTCAACCATATGCACAAGTATAATAAAGGTACAATTTTACATGGTTTAGTAAGATCAATGAAAGTAATAATTATAGAATATAATAGTTAATATACATGGAGGAGACACATGAGAATAGGTCATGCATAAATGACTCATGCATTCAATAATTATGCTAAGGTACTTTCATATCACAATGAATAATGCACATGGTGGTGAAACACAATGGTCCATGACTCACATTAGGTCACCCAATGTCTAGATGTCATCCAAATGCCACCAAATAACCATCATAAAATAAACATTTAGTCCAAGGGATCTCAAATTATAATCACCTTCCTTCTAGTAAGGTTGTGTTTCAATAAGGCCCAAAATCTATCTCCATGAGTTCCAAATTTTTTTTACAAATAATGTTCGTACATCATGGATAGATGGCTCACACTAACTAATAACAATAAGAGATCCCAAAAACTCTCTAAATTTCCCAATAAAGTTAGTCACACTCACCCACTAGACCCTCTAGGCTCAATCCTCACCCTTGGACCTCCCAAGATATTATACTTTAACATCATTGGATAGCTCACCCATACAAGCTATTAATGGCTACTGAGCATTATCTCATGATTTCAACAAAAATATTACATCACCTATTCTTCTAGTGGACTTAATCTAACAAGTAAAAGGTTAAATAGTAATGCTTTCTTTGATGTAACCTCACTTTTGCGAAAGGGTAGACTTAGACAAGGTACAGTGAATGCTAAAACACTACCATTGGAATTACAATTTCCCATAATCAATAAGCTCAATTGAAATCACAATAAAACATCATCATAGATGCAGGGTATATCTATATCATAATATACATCCCATGAGTATCAAAACATAGTTAAGTTTTTCAAATAAGCATCCTCGTGGATGCATAACTCAGCCAGAGTCAAATAAACATCCCCATGGACATAATACATCCATCGTCATCATGAAAACCTCATGAAAATCAACCTAATAGTGGTTAAATAACCATCATCTATGTAAACACATATATGATCAAAACAACATCATAATGAAAAAAAAGTAATAAGCATCCTCACACACTTATTTATCTTTATCCTTTAGAAGTTATCAACCCACATGCTTCTCTATCTAACTCAAAAGAGACTGAATATATAAATAAGATCAAGCTCTTAATATAACAAAAGATGCTTTTGCTAAGAAAATATCCTAAGCCTTATATATTTACCCAAGTAAATTTGACACCCTCACTCACAAATTTATAGGTTTGAGCTCAACCCTTGGTCTTCCCAAGGTCAGGATGTTCTAAGCATATATTGATGACTCATCCATACAAGTTAACAATAAATATAGAACCTCACTTTTAAGGTGAAGATATGATCACCAATATTCCATTGAATTGCCCATAAAATTCAATATTTGACTAGTGACACTTACCCCAAATACAACTAATGAGGGAAGGGTTGACCCAACCAAATCCATGGGTAAAAATCACAAGATTACTTGCAGAAATTTATCTATTTCTACATACACACATATATTCCATAATATATGAATCCTTACGACACTTCAGGATCACATAAGTAAAGAACTATTCAACTCATCCAAGAGGTTAAGTGACTTTATAAAGGTCACATCATATAGTAGTCTATACTAAGCATATAACTCCATCCATGGTGTAATATGCACATAAACTTATAAAGTTTCAACTCAGTCTCAATAAGACAACATAGGCATATAGGTGGCATTCATCCATCACAAGGCATATGCATACATGATGGTAAAATATGCCTCCATAAGGTTATGAATATATACATAATGCGCATTTACAACCACCTAAAGTGTTTTATGCAAACACAACATGTTTGTAAGGGTATGTATAATCACACAAAAGCTTAGCCAAATTTTTAATCACATGTCAAAAATTAGTGCAATGTGTCCAACTCATCCAAAACCTCTATAGCATAGCTTCTTATACCAAATGAAATAACCTCAATTTTTTTTTAAATTATCTTTCTAGATACACAACAGAACATCAAAGGCCCCATCATATAAAATTAATGCAGTGTAATACATCTAAACAACTCTACAGGAAGCATTATCAACCCACAAACAACATCCCAAAAAGGATAATTATATAAGAAACCAAAATGGAATTCAATGCATCCAAGAATGTTTGGTTATCCAAATTCTTTATAAGCAAGAAAGATATTTTAGGAGTGTAATACATAAGCATGGAGTTCTGAATGACTGAACATAAGGGCCCATCTCACTAACTTGCTTATCAAGTCTTATCACATCATGATATCAACAAGTGGAGACCTCTAATCCACTACTAAAGCCAACACAACAAAATATAAAGGATCCAAAACACTTTAGGAAATTTTATGCCTTCATTCCCTTAATTTATTAAGCCCATACACACATAGGGTGGAACTCCATGAAGAAATAATTATTTTTATTTAAATTAGATGAATTACAATATAATTAACTCAAGGTGGATGACATCACACACATGATAATCCTATTTGACAAGCATACAATTGGCATTAGGAAATAATTACTTTTTGTGATCCAAGAATACCATCCTATAAGCCAATTGTAGTGAACTACACCTAAAGGTTTCTTACTTATCCCTATAGTTATCATATCTTGATACTGTAAAACATAGGCATTCATGTCATTTGATTAGCATGCATATGACCACACAATATTTCATTACTTAAATAGTCTTGTGCACTAACTTAGGTTTTTATTAAGGAAACATATGATTTATTAAATCATTGCCAAGATAGATTATTTAATCATCTAACCAAGTGTTAACTTAAAGTTTTTCATAGCCTACTAATTCTCATCCTCATTCTAGAATTATTCACCAATCACAAGGATTATTCACATCTTTATAATTATAACACAAGGTATATCAATGAGTTCATTGGTAAGGTACATTTATACATTTAAGCATACATATTTACTAAACCAATGACTATCTATTCTCATAAAATAATCAATGACAATATAGCCAATCTTCCATTAATAAAGAGTTGCATTATAACCATATAAATTAATAGACATTTAGAAAACATGTCATATGTCTAAGTCACTATAATACCATTAATGGTATAATCCATAATCTATAAGGTGAGTCCACATACAAAAATCATTAATCTATCTTACTTCATTACTTAAGTAATATAAGTAAGCCCACTTAAGATAATATTATGACCAATAAACATTCATTACCACAATATCATAATGAAAAAAAATTGTTTTGAATCACCAATGGACTATTTGCATAATCTATTTACAATAACTTAATTTCATCCAAGATTATAATGATGTGTTTGGTAACAATGCTATAATTAAGGGGATTTCATATAACCTCATTATATTATCATAATAAGAGGTAATTCTGTATGCTAAAAAGGTATTCCATGTTGTGATAATGTCACCAAAATAAAACTCATCACAAAATCCATGTGATAATATACATAATTCTACCAAGGAGATTTACAACCTCTAACTAGTTCCAACACAGTAACACTATAGCCAAGAATAAAGACACCATGTGATCTAGGGAAGCTAATACAATTTTGCACATGCTTTTCCTTTCACATGATAATATAAATAAAAAATTTAACATAGATGTAGGTGGTTGTAAATTGTAACTATTACATTGTGCTCAATTTTAAATATATATAAACATAGATCAGCAACAACATTTACAACCTTATTTATTAATCTTAGTACCATTATCATACAATCAAATGTTTTTAAAGTTTACTATGCAGATGTATATAAAATCTTGTTAACATAGATTACCATCTCATACCATAAATAACACCAAGGTCTATATTAAGAAATTAATTGAAATTCTTTTATCGATAACCTTTAAACTGAACATAAATCATATGACATAATAGGTAAATCTAAAACTTCAAAATAATAAGGTATAATGAAACATACCAATTGATATCCAAATCCTATAACTATCTCAAGTTACACACTCATATCATGCATGTTCAAAAATGAATAATATAACTCTAAAGTCACTTTACATATGGTAGATATAACTACAAATCACCAAAAACATCTAAGAAAATATTTAACATTAAGTATGTCTACTATAATAATCTGGGAACATCTACAAGAAGTCAAAACCATATGCACATTCTTATGAACCCAACCATACAGTATCCCTCACTACCCCAACCATCAATTGGATGGTTGATTCAACCATAGAGTAAATAAGGAGGCCAAAACTTAACAAGGATCTTGAGCCACTAACCCAACACATATAATTTACAACCTAGCAATGAGAATTTTTAAATTAAACACAACACCTAATGGTCACCAAAATAACGCTAAGCATAAAATAAACCATTCACTACACATAATAGCCTATTTTCATTTATGAGAGATTACAGAAGCTAATCTAGAATCATTTTGAGTCTATAATCTCAATATGGCACACTTGTAACCCATACATGTGGTCTATCCCAATTGAAGGGATACATCCACCACATAGGGAATGGTTTAAAAGGATAACAAACCAATCATCAAAATTAAACAATGATTTAATGGTTTCCACATAAAACTAGAGGCAATAATTTTCAAAAAACTCAAGAGGTGTATAAAGAACATAAACCAATAAATTAAATCCATGATAGGCTTTTATAATGAAGGTGGGGATGATTGATTCTAATCAAGGTATACACAAGAATATAATAAGCACGTGAAAACAATCTACTGCCAAACAATAAAATCATGATTACTCTACAAGGGCCACTTTTAGCCCATGAGGAATTCTAAATAATAAATACACAGTTATTAACTTTTCAAAATTGATTGCATACACATTCTATATTAGGATTCCTTCTTATAATAAACCAAAGGAAACAATTTCTGTGGAGGAACATTTAACCAACACATAGACTCAAACAAGCATACATACAATGCCATTTGAAGGCAAGAATAAGCTTTAAAAAGCCATAATGATAATGAAAAAATATAATGTTCAACAAACCCCTCTAGAAAAATTGAGCCATGGAACTCAAATCTCAATTTAAAATGCACTTGACATATTCAAACCCAAAAAGAACCTCACTATTTCCCTAAATCAATTCTTTTATGCTACAATTGAATCAATCAAGAGGGGATCATATTATTTCCAAAGATACTAAAATTTTCTTAAATGTTTATGGGGTCATAATTATAGTCTATAATTTTGTAAGTTTCATTTCAACTAAATATAAATATTTTAGTATGATCAAATGTATCTAAAGAATCGTAGTAGGGTTTAACAACTAACATTTTGACTCAAATTTTAGGTAAAATTTCCACTTTCACCACAAGCCAAGTTTCTTAAAAATAATCAACAATTATTCACTAAAACCACTCTTATATTTCCATAAATATTTAATAGCTAAATAACCCAAATCATGAAGATTAAAAATAGAGGAAAAAATTACTTATTGTAATTTGGATAGTCATAGTGTTATAGTTTTATGCCCATGTTTATTTTCCTTGCCTTGACCAATAATGGTGCCAATAACCATTATCTCTCCTTTCTCTACTTTTTTCTCATTTTATTTCCCATTGCATCTCATAATAACTCAACTCTCCTATCCTTTTCTCTCCCCCACATTGACCTCTTTTACCATTGCCCAACATACTTCTCCTCTTGTGTTCCAAAATTCCTAGCTAGCTTTCATCTCCATCTCTTCTCCTCTTCTCATTCTTCTCTTCTCCTTACTCTCCTACATCGACTCCCTATGTCCATTTTTTTTCCTACATAAATTATTTACTCCCTTTTCTTCTCCACCATTTAGCTCCCTAAGCATCTTCCCTTCATGTTCTTTCTCCATCCAAATCCCATCCTCTTCCATCGAGATCTTAATGCCTTCTTTCACTACATCATTCCTCCATTTTTCCACAAGATCAAGCTTCTTATTTAGCTTATCTATCATTCTCATCTCTGCATTCCATCAACCCCCAAGCAACTTCCTTACTCAACCCACTTTCCTACCTACTCTCTCCACTTCTAACCATCCACACTTATTCTTCCACCAGGTCCACATGGATCTATACATCACCATCCACCTTTTGCTTGCCTAAAACACCTACCTTTTTTTTCAACCACCAACCATTCCACCTCTTCCTTTCTAAATGACATGACTATTGGAAATATTGTCATTGATGTCAAAGGTCTAGCTTTATTCATGATAAAGGCCCCATTGCATTTAATGGTGTTTTTAATTTCATATCTTGGGTAATGTGTGTTAATATTTATTTAATATTAATGAATATATTTTTGGTTGCATATAAGTCAAAATAGGGCCCATGGAGAAGTCAAAGAGTCACGGGGTAAAAGATGAAAGAGGAATGGGATGCATTTTCTCATGAGGAGTCATAATGAGGAATTCTAAGAGTCACCATGTGAAGACAAAAAAGGTATGGCACATTTTTCCATGGAGGGAGACTTTAAAGAATACAAAAAGTCACCAAGATAAAGATAAAAGAGGAAAGGATGCTTTTGCTTATGAAGGGTCACCATATGACTTTTCAAATGCAAGGATATGAAAGGTCATGTAATTTTGGCACCATTTTCCATGAGGATTGAAGGGTCACAAAGGGTGAATGCTAAAGGTCATTTGGAAAGCTATAAATAAAGGCTTGAGAAGCCATTTATAATATGTAAGAGAGTGCATGTTTTGTATTTGTTTTTGGGGAGAGAAAAGTAGGAGATATTTTAGAGTTCTATTATTTATTGAGTAAGCAACATTAAGAGATAGTTGTGTTTTATACACAAGAGGGGTTGGTTCTCCTATGGATTGGTGCTGACAAATTTTTACAAGGGATTGGTGCTCCTATGTGTTGGTGCTCGGCAAAGGGGTTGATGATCTTGCAAGTTAGTGCTTACAAACTTTGTATTTTGAGTTGGTACTCATTCATATACTTGAGATTGTTCTCTATGGATTTTTCCAACTTTGGGTTTCTACGTAAAAATTTGGTCTCTCTCTCTCTCTCTCTCTCTCTCTCTCTCTCTCTCTCTCTCTCTCTCTCTCTCTCTCTCTCGCGTGGTGTAAATTATTATTTTAGTTTTATTTCATATCTTGAATGTGTGATTAAGTGGTTAAAGAAAATAAATTAGATTAAGTAAAAATATATAAAATATACTGATTCACCCCCTTCTTAGTATATTTTGTGCTTAACAATTGGTATTAGAGTAGGTTCCTTTTGAAAATGTTTTAAAGATTGAAGGTAGATTAAGAAAGCATGATGGTTGGATCACATGAAGGATTTTCTATAAATAAGGCACCTTTGTTTGATGGGATGAATTATGTTTTTTAGAGCATAAGGATGAAGACTTATTTGATGGCCTTTGGATTTGACATATGGCAAGCAGTGTTGGAAGAATATGAAGAGCCACAAACACTTGTAACTACTTTGGTAGAAAAGAAGGCAATGAAAATAATGCTAAAGTTTTAAATGCTATTTTATGTGGTTTATGTGAATCAAAATTTGCCAAAGTTATGAAATGTAAATCTGCTCATGAAACTTGGGTAAAATTTGAGGATATTTACAAATGTGATGGAAAGGTTTAGCAAGTTAAGCTTCAAACTTTCAAAAGATAGTTTGAGAGTTTGAAGATGGAAGAAGAAGAAAATATAACAAGTTATATTTTGTGGGTTGATTAAATAGTTAATTAGATTCAAAGTCTTAGAGAAAATTTATAAGAATCAATTGTGGTTCAAAAAGTTTTGAGATCTCTACCATTGAGATATGAGAAAAAGTTTTAGTAATTGAAGAGATGAATAATTTATCCAAGTTAAATATGGATGAGCTTCATGGTATATAAGATGTATACTGAACAAGATAAACCCTCAAAGAGAGAAGTTTATTTCAAGACATAAAAGAAAGAGAAGGCTAAGATTTAAGTGATAATTTTAGTGATGATGAAGATGACAATGGATCTCTTTCCATTTGCAAGACAAAAAAGGGCACAGATAAATATCAAGAAAAATTACCTTTTAAATGTTTTAATTGTGGAAAGATTGGACATTTTCTAGCTAAATTCCCAATAAGGGTAATGATGGTAATGAAGAAGGAAAGTATACATACAAGAAGAATTTCAAAGGTAAATTCAAGAAGGGATTCAAGAAGAAGAGTTTGTATTTTAAAAATCTTAGCTTAGCTGAAGATAGTGGAGTCAGTGATTTAGAAGAAGAAGAGATTCTATTCATTGCCATGCATGAATATGCCTTTGTAAGCAAAATTACATATGATCAAGAATAAGAATATGATGAATCCAAAGTGAATCCAAAAGGAGAATTCATTTGTGCCTTAGAAGAGTCAAAAGCTCTTAAAAAGAAGAATCGAAGATTAAAGCTCTAGATCGATAAAAATGAAAAGGAGTCAAAGGA
This sequence comes from Torreya grandis, assembly GCA_037957365.1. NCBI lineage: Eukaryota > Viridiplantae > Streptophyta > Pinopsida > Cupressales > Taxaceae > Torreya > Torreya grandis. The sequence goes on along the minus strand of JARHVA010005100.1, from coordinate 278,371 downwards.
AATAATTGAAGATCTACAAGCACACTTTGAAGAAGTCAAGAAGAATGAAGAATATCTAATGGTATATTTTAAAATAATAAGTAAATAATGTGAAAGGTATGTTATTGAAATTGATTCTTTAAAAGCAGATCTTGAGAAAACAAATAAAGTAATCAATGATAGAATAACTAATGATTCAAAATTTGAGAATAACACTAATATGTTGAATAAGATATTAGAAAATCAAAGATCAATATAAAATAAGATAGGTATTGGATTTGAAAAATAGAAAGAGGAGGTCACTAATTTCATAGACAAAGAAAAAAGAAAGAGCTATGATGAAGCTCTTACAAAAGAAGAAATAAAAAAGGGAAGAAGTTAAGAATACAAAGGACATCTCAAACAAAGAAGGCTGGAGGCAATAGAGATACAAAAGGTAATCAGGTCAAAGATACAAAAATAGATCCTATTTTTATGGTTACTATTTTTATTGTAATGGATATGGTCATAAGAAAATAGAATGTCAAAAGAGGGCTAAAAATTTCAGAAATAAGGAGAAAGAAAGTCATGCAGAAGCCATAACTCTTTTACTCCTCTATCAGGCTTTAATGATGAGGCCATAATATGTTACAAGTGAAAAAAAAATTGGACATATAGATTAGTAATAAAGAATTATGTTTAATTCAGTCAAGAAGGACTAGAGTTTCAAGGCTCCATTCATCAAGAATAAAGTTTAGACAGGTTCATGGCAAAAGAAACAACCTAAAAAATCTATGTTGGTATAGACAGCTTTGCATGCAAGAAATGAATAAAAGCCATGGTTCATTGATAGTGGATGTTTGAGGCACATAATAGAAGATAATATCAATTTCATAACTTTGAATAAGATCAATGATGGCATAGTGAAATTTGAAGACAATATTACTGCTAGAATTACTAAAAAAGGTACACTAGGTTTGGATAATGGTAGAACTAAAACTAAAAATATTTTGTATGTAGAAGGTCTTAAGAATAATATTTTGAGTGTAATTAAAATGTGTGACTAGAGTCACACATTAAAGTTTTATACATAAGGTTGTGAAATTAGAATAAAATATTTAGATGCGTTGGTTGTAGATGCTTAGAGAATAGGCAATAATTTGTATATGCTATCAGACATCAAAGGTCAAATATGTTTGAGTTATATTAAATAAATTTGGCTATGAAAAAGGAGAATGGGGAAAACAAAATTTTCTAATCTTGTCAACATCATCAAGAAGCAAGCAATCAAAAATCTTCAAAAGATTACAAAGCCATCTGACACACTTTGTGAACCTTGTCAGCATGGGAAGTAGGCTAGAAGGTGGTCCAAAACAAAAGAGTACTCGACCACTCAGATGCTAGAGCTTGTTCATAGTGATATATGTGGACCTATGAGAACTCAAAGTACTCAAGGTGAGAAATATTTCATGTTTATTATTGATGATTTTTCACGTATGACTTGGGTAATGTTTTTAAAGAAAAAATTAAAAGCTTTCAAACATTTCAAAGCATTCAAAGTATTAGTTGAGAATGAAACCACTTTGAAGATTAAGTGTTTAAGATAAGATCAAGGAGGAAAATTCATGTCAAATAAATTTATTAAGTTTTGTGAAGACCATGGAATAAATAGACATTATTCAGCAGCCAGAACTCCACAGCAAAATGGAGTAGTTGAACAGAAAAATAGAATAGTTCAAGAGATGGTGAGGACAATGATAAATAAATCCAAGATAGTAGATAAATATTGGAGAGAGGTAGTTGATACAATAGTGCATATTTATAATAGAGCATTATTGAGAGTTAATAGTGACAAGATTCCTTATGAGCTATGGAAAGACAAACTAGCAATAGTTGATTATTTTAGAGTTTTCTATAGCAGATGCTTCATAAAGAGAACTGATGAAAAAATTGGTAAGTTTGAATACAAAGCAGATGAAGGTATATTTATTGGTTATTCTTTCAAAATTAAAGCTTATAAAAGTTATAACAAAAGAACCAAGAATTTTTTTGAAAGTGCAAGTATCAGGATAGAAGAAGATGGAACATAAAGAATCAATGATCTAGTAGACATTCCTAAAATCATTGAAGAGGAAGGTTTTGAAGAATTAGATGAAGATGAGAAAAAGGAGAAAAAGGGAACCAAAACTACATCCAAATATGTTCAAATAAATCATAATGAAAGTGACATCATCAGGGACATAAATGAAGGAATTCACACTGAAAGAATGATGGTAAGTGAATCTGAGCAAGTTAATTTCTCTTTGTTATCCAAAATTTAGCCTAGAACTTTTTTAGAAGCTAGACATGATAAGCATTAGGTTAAGGATATGGATGAAGAATTAAATTAGATAGAAAATAATGATACTTGGGAATTAGTGCCTAGACCAAAAGATCATAATGTGATAGGAACAAAATCGGCTTATAGAAATAAGTTGAATGAAAATGGAGAAGTGAACAAAAATAAAGCAAGATTAGTATGTAAAGGATATGCTCAGATTGAGGGAATAGATTTTAAAAAAAATATTGTACCAGTGGCAAGATTAGAGGCTATTAGAATGTTTCTTGCATATGCAGTGTTTAAAAATTTCAAAGTATTTCAGATAGATGTCAAATCTGCCTTCCTAAATGGGAATCTAAAAGAAGAGGTCTACATTGAGTAGCCCGAGGGATTTATTCTCTCAAATATTAGTAGCCATGTATGCAGATTGAAGAAAGCATTGTATGGATTGAAACAAGCTCTTAGAGCTTGGTATGTAAGACTTGATAAGAGCCTACAAGATCAAGGTTTCAAGAGAGGATTTACTGATAGTAATCTCTACATTAAAACAAAAGGTGAACATAAATTTATTGTTGTGGTATATTTTGATGACATCATTTTTGGAGGAAATATTGAAAATATGTCAAAATAATTTTATGGTAATATGCAAAAATAATTTGAGATGTCTATGATTGAAGAATTGTAATTTTTCTTAGGATTGTAAATATTTCAGTCAGATAAAGGAATTTTCATATCTCAAAGTAAATATGCTAAGGAAATGTTGAAAAAATTTGGTTTTGAGAATTGTGCACTAGTTGGCACAATAATGTGTATAGGAAATAAGGTGAGCAAAGATGAAGATTCACTTGTTATAGATCAATCTTTTTATAGATCTATGATTGGTAGTCTTTTATATATGACAACATCAAGGCCAGACAACATACATGTAATAGGTATGGTTGTAAGATATCAGTCATCTCCAAAAGATAGTCATGTTCAGGTGGTGAAGAGAATATTTAGATATATAAAGGGGACATTGGATTACAGATTATGGTATCCCATAGGTAGAGTTTTCACCTTGGTTGCTTATATAGATTCAGACTGGGTAGGGTGCTTAGATGATAGAAAGAGTAAAAGTCGAGGAGATTTCTTCCTTGGTGATAGATTAGTATCATGACTAAGAAAGAAGCAGAATTTAGTATCACTTTCTATAGCTAAAGTAGAATATATTACAGTGGTATTGTGTTGTACTCAAGTGCTTTAAACGAGTAAAACTTTAGAAGATATCAAGGTAAAGTATGATGAACCTATTTATATTTTTTGTGATAACACAAGTGATATTAATATTTCAAAGAATCTAGTAATTCATACAAGAACAAAACATATTCCCATTATATACCACTTCTTGAGAGAGCAAGTTGCAAATCAATAGGTTAAGATGGAATACATCAGTACTACAAAGTAGATTGTAGATATTTTCACAAAGGCACTACCAAAAGACACATTCAAGTATCTATAAGAGAAGTTGGGAGTAATTTATTTTACTTCCTACCATTGAGGGGGAGCTAAGTGTTAGCTCCAGGTAGGCCCTTTGCCATTGATGTCAAAAGGGGAGAATAATAGGTATAGGTACAAGTTGCTACAGTAAGGGGGAGTTATTGTATGTTTTTTAGATGGTAGTATGTGCAAGTTTTAGGATGTGGTAGTTTTAATTTGAGGTTTCCATCAATGACAAAGGAGGATATTGTTGGAAATATTGTCATTGATGTCAAAGGTATAGCTTTATTGGTGATAAAGGCCCCATTGCATTTAATGGTGTTTTTAATTTTCATATCTTGAGTAATGTGTGTTAATATTTATTTAATATTAATGAATATATTTTTGGTTGCATATAAGTCAAAAGAGGGCCCATGGAGAAGTCAAAGAGTCATGGGGTAAAAGAGGAAAGAGGAATGGGATGCATTTTCTCATGAAGAGTCATCATGAGGAATTCCAAGAGTCACCATGTGAAGACAAAATAGGTATGACACATTTTTCCATGGAGGGACACTTTAAAGAATACAAAAAGTCACCAAGATAAAGAAAAAAAAAGGAAAGGATGCTTTTGCATATGAAGGTTCACCATATGACTTATCAAATGCAAGGATACGAAAGGTTATGCAATTTTTGCACCATTTTCCATGAGGATTGAAGGGTCACAAAGGGTGAATGCCAAAGGTCATTTGGAAAGCTATAAATAAAGGCTTGAGAAGTTATTTGTAATATACAAGAGAGTGCATGGTTTGTATTTGTTTTTGAAGAGAGAAAAGTAGGAGATATGTAGAGTTTTATCATTTGTTGAGTAAGCAACATTGAGAGATAGTTGTGTTTTATACATAAGAGGGGTTGGTGCTCCTGTGGGTTGGTGCTCACAAATAGTTTTTGTGTTGGTGCTCAGCAAAGGGGTTGGTTCTCCTATAAAATGGTGCTTGCAAACTTTGTATTTTGAGTTGGTACTCATTCATATACTTGAGATTGTTTTTCGTGGTTTTTTCCCACTTTGGGTTTCCACGTAAAAATTTGGTCTCTCTCTCTCCCCCCCCTCTCTCTCTCTCTCTTGTGTGGTGAAAATTATTGTTTCAGTTTTATTGTAGATCTTGAATGTGTGATTAAGTGGTTACAGAAAAGAAATTAGATTAAGTAAAAATATATACAATATATTGATTCACCCCCCCCAGTCTCAGTATATTTCATGCTTAATAATGACATCTACTCTACTAGGCTTACGTGCATGAAAATATAAATAAAGGAAATGCCCTACTATATATATATATATATATATATAAAAACAAGTTTTACATAGATATAAATATAGATACTGTATATTATTGTATCTTATATAGATATTTATACAAAAATATACATATAATTTCATATATATGCATCCAAACATATATATGTTCCATTATTTATATGTACAGACAAGATATTTCTCTCAGTCTATATATATATATATATATATAGACATACATATTTGGACATATATTATTTTATATAATTTTGTGTGTGTGTGTGTGTGTGTGTGTGTGTGTAATGTATTATATTTATGTGTATATATATTTATATATACACACACACATAATAGATGCACATCCAATTATAGAGCAATGAGAATTGTTGACAAAAATATCATAGGTCTAGACATAACATGAGATAGAAAAAGAGTGGTTGATTAAGGATAAAACAACATTATAAACTCTTATCTGATGATAACTGATGAAATTAAAATCAAGATAAATAATGAGGATAAACATCAGCTAAGACCAAGAAAAAATAATGTAGTCAAACCATAAGATGGAAAATGACTCGAACAAGACTAGTGGCTTAAGAACCCATGTTATCTTAGTTTAGTTGTTGGAGTCATGTATGCCCATATATTAGTTTCCTTACCATTTTTACTCTAAAAATGAAGAAACCACCAAGCCTAGATCATCACTTGAGTTCCTATTAGAGTGACATTTTGACTACTCAATTGCCCTATGAGCATACCTAAGATGTCCAAACCCACCATCAAGCCTACGTCATGGTTTGGTTCTTGCATCCACAAAATAAGACATCAATAGTAATATAATGATATCAATAGAAATGATCAATAATAATTAATTCAAAACAAATCATTAGGCATGAAATAACAAATCAAGTATAATCATCTATAACTGAGAAGGGACCAGAGTTAGTCTTGATAACCATGACCTCAGGCATGCCCTATGAACATATCCTACAATTTTAAGAGTGGGAAATGTCAAATCATAACAATTAAAACATGATATATCTATAACATATACTAATTTAACTAATTTAAGTAGCATATACATATAACAAGATAACATGGATCCAATGTAGGCAGTATGCATATTAGGATGTACTGAATCCAATGTGAGCATCAATTGTGACATAACATCTCACATCAGCTATACAAGGTACCTATGTCACAACCCTCTAAAAATAACCAACATCAACCATCATTATTCCAAATTCCATAAAAAAATATGCTAAAGTAAACCAAAATCTAGTATCTACAAGGGGTCACATGGTCAGTTCATGACATTTTTATTATTAAATATAATATAAAAATAAAGCACTAAATGTCATTATGTAAAATTACAAAGGGGATTTCAATTTTAACATCCATGAGTTAAATAGGAAGCTATCTTGTGAAATAAATATAAGGAGTTAAATATTGATGGCAAAAGATATAAAATGAGTGGTCAAGTAATGTAAATTCTAGTATTTTCACATTTCAAGTAAACTTTTAGAAGTGTATTAAAATAAATAGAAATAAAGGATTTGAATGCCATGTATTTCATTACAAGCCCTCAATTACAAAACATGAATCCAATATATACTACCAATGAAATCTATCTCATCAGAATTGATGATGATGAGTCCATGCCACCTCCTTAGGTTCCTTGAGGACTCTCAATGCTTTAGATACAACCTATTAAGTATGTGGCATTTTAGAAAGAAGTAAAGAAATAAAATATATAAATTTCCAAGATGATAAAATGTAGGTCAACTTGAGAATACAATAATTAACAATATAAAGTTATAGGAAGATATAAAAAGAGAATCATATAATCCTAATAAAGGAACATAGTAATGTCAATTTTCATCCTAGCTATGTTACTTCCAAAATTTATGTGCCTAATATTCATTATAGACCTACTCACCCCATTAAAATTTATTATTAAATAGATTTTTACACCATGTGTTAGCTAAATAAATCAATAACCCCTTATTATGTTTGGTTATAAAATTCATCACCATGTCCCACTTATTTTAATGATCTTATCCTTGCATTGACCCTAACTCAACACATTGACATTGTTGATAGTAACTTAGTTCTTAGTCTACCCCTTGAGGCTATAATATTGGTCATAATAATAGGTTTTTTTCTACTAAAGCTGGTAAACATACTAATTATTATATTAATCATGTTAAAACCATTATAAAGGATATAAAACCTATAAAGTCTAACGATTAATATACTAATCATAGGCTTGATGATTCTCTTGTCAAAACAATACAGGGGATCAAAAATAGTATATGTTTAATAGGAACTAAAATTCAGGATATTTTTAACAAGTTTATAAATAAAATTAATGATAAAAGGCTTCAAACCCCCCTTATTAAACAATGTATTTCTCACTTGCTCACCTTATCAACAATAATTAGGATCAAATAGAATACGATCAACACTAAAATGACTACCTCTTCCATTTAGATGAGATATTTAATATGTAAAACAATATAATAGAGGATATTATGAACCTCATAACTTATGATAAAGCTAAAATAATTTGGTATGAACACCTACTATAACAACTTGAATAATAACCCAATCCAAAAGTCCAAGTTATACCTGGTGATAGCTCTATTAATATTACTATTCAAGGCCTTTAAATGAATGGATGTCATATACAAGTCTCAATAATTCACTTAATATTTATATCCAACCCATAAAACTATAATTTGAACATAAAATTAGGCCAAGGAATCATATCACTCCAAGGAGAACTTAAATTGATTAACTTGTATAGGTAAGTGAAAACTGAAGATATACTCCTTTTCATTGTTGATATATTTATTATCTCAATTGAAATTCATGGGGTCAATATTTTATATATTACAACATATTATTATCTAAAATTAGGCTCAAACATGTTAAAAATATAATATCTATATATTTATTAACTTTTTATTTTTATTACATCTTCAAGACTAGTGGCTTAGTTCTTTTTTTACCTAATTTTATATGGTGATCTTGGGATTAAGGTTAGATTGAATTGTAAAAGATCCATATCAATATAAATGCCACCATATTGGTCCCATTTTTATCCAAGGCCTGGATTGTTATGGGTAATTCTAATATGTTTATGAGATTTGATTAAAATTAAAACAACAAAATATGTAGGTAAAGCTTAAACAATTAGTGTGTTCATGTTCCACATATACATTTGTAATATCTACTTAAGATTAAATATATATAGTGATCATATCCACTACCCCAAATTAAGGCCCCACATATTTCATAATAATTGACAACTATATTAGCTTATTACATATAAATAACACATATATTCCAATATAAACTAAATAACATTAATTATTGGTTGTCTTGACTCATATGTGAAATAGAAATAAAATTATATTTTTATCACAAAATTTGAATCAAAATATTAGTTACAAGTTTTCAAAACCTATAGGTAGTCTTGATAAAACTTAGTTTTCAAAAATGTAGAGGCATGATTGAAAGGCTTATGTAATTATCCATATATAATATTTTTAATCCTACTAAGTAATGAAAGTAATTGCACAAATATTATAAGCTTTCACATTTTGATAAAGGTTATTTTTATAGATAAGTTCATTCAAATAAACCATGGGGAAGCATAATTAAATTAAATTAATGGCATAATGATATACATGTCAATATTGTATATTTAAAAAATTCCTCTAGAAACTCACTTAAACTTTAACATCCTCTAAAATCTATACTATATAGTGAGAAAAGTGTTAGGTATATAATGCTATGGGTAAGACAAAACATACTCTTACATCCTAAAGACATCAAAAATCATATTATTTCATGGCATTTTCAAAAATTGATATTGTATTATATAAAAGGCATTATACATTGTTCAAAATGCTAGCAATGATTGAAGTTATTTTGTGCTCTATGTTTTTTCATGTTTGGCTTTGTTGAAACAAATTTGGGTAGCCAAGTTAATTTATGTGTCATGTTGTCTATTATTTTGTATCTATTATGTGTCTTGAGTATGATTCCTAGAGATATAACCTTAGAGAACAAAGAACTACAACCACATTCTAGACTAACTAGTCAATAATTATAGTGTTTTCATTATTCTAGTTAATACCCTAGGTTTGTAGATAAAAAATATATATGCAATGTTCAAAAATAAATATGTTCTTAGGAAATACCAAGAATCCTAGTAAAATGTTTCTTTTGAAAATTAAAGTACTTTTAATTGAGAAAGGAATAGAAGGAATTCATAAATGATAAATTAGAAAAAAGATAACAATATCTAATCAATATTTTATTATCTATAAATAAGCTATATACAATAATATTTTCAAGAAATACATCGTAATATTAATATAATCATAAAAGAATATATATATATATATATTATATTTGATCAAATTATAAAATTATTATAGAAAGTGATACAAAAATAAGATTTGGAGACAAGTAAAATTTATCAATATTTTATATTAAGGTAACCTTGAAATTTAATTTCAACATTACTTATATTGGCAAAGGTTTTCAATACCAAACAACTAATGTGAAACATGGGCAGTGTTTACTCGATATGAGGTTATAATTGAAGACTTGTTTCCTAGAATAAGTTTAACTAAAGCTTCACCAACTCTATTATTGCTATATAAGGAAGATATATTATATATGTAAAACAACAAGGCCCAAATAATGAAAATTAGAGGAAGATGGCCTAATTCAATAATTTTCCTTGAAGAAGCAATAACAGAAAACAAAATATGGAGTACTAAATTCTTGTTTTGAATATGGAAAAGAATAACTAAAGGGTGTATATCCATATATACTCCTAAAAATAAACTAAATTGGATATCTTCTTCTCTACATAATATTTCCACAATTTATGATGATTATAAAATATCAACAACTATTTATGATAAGGTCATAAGGAGTAAAATGAAGCTCATTGGAATAATTCACTACATGTACATTCTACTAAATTTACATTGAAATATCTAAAAATGCTCAAATAATCACAATAAATTTAAATTTTATAATAAGCTTATGTTTTTAATGTTAAAAACATAGGTATTCCTCATCTCAACTAAGTGCCTACCAAAAACTCAATAGAGTGACACTAGAAATGTCTTACCATGTTGGAAATGTCTTAAAATAAGTATGGAGATCACATGGATAAATTAAACAAGTAGATTAGATTCAAGTTTAACCACATACAAATTAATATTCCAATGTATTCTCAAATATTTCAAAATCATTTACATAAAATCATGGAAACATATATGAAAACATCTAAATATTAGACTTGTTATCTCACAATTAATAAATAAGCAAACAAATAGCTCAATGTGCATAAATGTTGCACTAGTCTCTATTTGACCTCAAAGGTAAAATCTTCCCTAAACTTAAAATGTGTGCATATATAATTCACATTCCTCAATCTATCCCAAACTATGTATTCTCTAATTTCTAATAATGTGGGAATAATACGATATTTGCAATGAATTCTGCATTCTCATCATGTGCCAAACTAAAAAAATGATTTACATATGAAAAATTATTTTGTATGAATTCAAATAAAAGGAATTAAAAAGAATTAAAAAATGAAAATTGAACCAATATAATAAAACTAACAATAAAAATCTTACCTTTGTTTCATTTTGCCAAAAATGAAATGATTAAGTTCCTCCTCAATCTCAAGATATTGTCTTAATTTAAATAGTATCTAATTTTGTCCCATTGATAATGTTTTTAAATGAGACCCATTCAAATGAACATTAAATTATATTACAAGAAGATTTATCCTATCACTATCATCTTGATCAATCATAATCCAAGTCCAATTCATCGATCACCGAATATATCTCCACCTCCAGAATTTAAATGTTATGTTTAAGACTTATCTTAATGATCCAATACCTAAATAAAAAATCCATATGTTATTCAAATTATACAAATAAGGTAATAAAAATTAATAAATTTTGAATATAAGACCTAAAGATAATTAAATGTGAATATAGATAAAATAAATTGTATCAAGACTCATTCCACATTTGACTATTTCTTCCCCATGTGAGAGTCCAATCTTTTATCCTAGCTAAAGAAAAAAATATTTGTAGAAAAATGTGATTTTTTTTTGATGTGGTACATGTTTATTGGATTTTTATATTGAGTCCTCATTCTTTAAAAAGTATAAAAAACATAAAATGACATAAATGTATTGATACATGAGTAAGTTCCACCTTTTTATTTCATTATTATTTACATTTTTGAAATAAACTTATAACAAAATGAATTTATAATGAACCTATCTATATTTTAGATCAAAAAAAATTAATCAATGGAAATTTTTTCTCTTTAAGCTTTCCATTTTAAATTCCAGTCTTGGGAAGGATATACTTATACTTGAAAAAACAAATCCTTTCATTCTTCAACCAATTAAAGTCTTTCCCTTCATAAAATATTATTCTAGTTTCATAATGAATAACATCAAAAGTACTAGTAATACACTCAATTGGTTTCCATTATTCCCAATTTTATATACATAACATGACAAAAAATTATAATTATATTTAACTCTAAACATTCAAAATAAAAATAATAAAACATAGATATATGCATTTTAATTGCATAATTAAAATTTAATAGTCACAATTACTTTCAATTTTTGGGAAGTTTGACAATTTTGAAATTTGTTCTTTCACCATATATTTTATATCACATATGTGTTAATTTTACATATACTACCTTTTGGCCACCTTATTTTTTTAAATCATCTGAAAATCCTTTATAGTTGTATTTATTATCAGACACATGCCTTCTTTTTACCTTATGTTGATCATAGGATGAAGGTTGCCTAGTAACCCAATAATGAATAGACAATGACATTAGAACCAGTTCCCTTCATCATATTTATGATTATTATTCCTTAACTCTCTTCTAGGTCATCCAAGAACCATGTTTTATTTATTTTTCTAATAAAAAAAATAGCATAAATATGTGCTTTATTTCCATGACTTGTTCTAAAATTTAAAATTTTAGAATTGAAGAGATGTTTTCTAAATTATGAACACTGAATTTTATAGAAGTTAAGAAACACAATGCTAATGGACACACACTACATATTATGGGAATTTTTTTTACCATTGAATCATTTTCCTTTTCTGATGTGCATAAAATATTATATTATATTTAACATATACCCCAATTCTATGTGTAAAAAAATTAAACCCTAAGATTCAGATAACACCCAAACTTATAAAAGGAAGTTCAGTGAATATTATATGATATATTTTGTGTTAATTACATAAAATATTTCATCTTGATATCCTTGATCAATAATGTTGAATCTAACTCTGAAATTTGAATATTTTTCCATCACCAAAACTAGGACAAAAATATTAATATAGAATATTTTTTCCATCACCAAAACATAAAATAAATATACCTAATACTTATTTCCTTATAATTATTTGTCTTATTTCCAAATAAATTTATAGATAATACATTTTGAGTTAGATTACCTCACAACCTTATCAATGGTGATGCTCAACAAAGTGGGGATTTTTGGGTCCATTTCCTCAAATCTCTAGTTATTTAGTTTAAGGGATGAGGAAATTGGATCTTTTAGAGTTGGATAATAGTAAGGTAAGAGATGTGTTAGATTTTTGGTCTAAAGGGTCTCCTCTTTCACATGGATCTTTGAAAGTTTCAAAAACCTTGGTATTATCATTATGGAACTGATCAACTGGGGAAAAATGACAATGATGGAAAGATGGATAATGTTGAGAAAATAAATTAGGTAAAATCAGTCAAGGCAAGTAACTAGCTTGCTTTTCATAGGATATGTCAATTTTTTTTTATAAAACCTTTATATTTTATAACTTACAACTACATATTATAAAAATACAAATTTTAACTCTTATAGCCCTTAATATGGGGCCATATGTTTGGAAGATTGTGATTAAATTGAAAACCCAAAAATTAATAGATGTGTTAACTTAGTGTTTAAAATGTCATATATATATATATATATATATATATATATATATATATATATATATATATACATATACATATACATATACATACATACATACATACATACACATATACATATACATACATATATATACATACATACATACACACACACACACACACACACACATACATATATACATATACATACATACATACGTGTATATATATATATATATATATATATATATATATTATACACACATATATAATATATATACATATACACACATGTATATGTATATGTATGTGTGTGTGTGTGTGTGAGTGTGTGTGTGTGTGTGTGTGTGTGTGTGTATACACACACACACACACATACATACATATACATATACATATACATATACATGTGTGTATACGTATATATGTATATATATTATATATATGTGTGTGTGTATAATATATATATATATATATATATATATATATATTATACACACACACATATATATAATATATATACATAATACATATACACACATGTATATGTATGTGTGTGTGTGTGTGTGTGTGTGTGTGTGTGTATGTACACACACACACACACAATTTTATTTTTTCAATTGTTCAATTTAATTTTTTTAAAAATGTCTTTAATTAAGTTTAACATCACTTCAATTTTTTTTAGATATAGGTAAAGTTAGGGTTTTGAGATGGACCCCCCTCTCTTATAATAATCTAAAAATCATGTGATATAAGCCTTGATAAACATTACAAATAAGTGAAAATAACCAATTTTTTTTATTAATATCCAATAAATGACATAAATACAACATAAAAACAACAAACTGATAGAAACAACTCAACACCAATCATTAAGCATCAAGACCAACTAAGGCTACATTCCATTCTTTTCATTTTAATGAGAAGACTATCCATTTCTTCCATCCCACTAGTTTCCACATCCACATTTTTTTCCTTCTCTTGACCCTTCATCCTCTTACTCATTTTGAGATTTCTTTGATCTTCCTTCCTCACTTTTACCTCCTTTTTCAACACATTTATATTACACACACATTTATTCGTAGTCAATCTACTAAACTAGACAATAAGCCAATCATCCTCCTTGATATTAATCTTTTGTTTCTCTATCTTGTTTATTTTTTCATCCATTTGTCTCATTTTCTAAAATACTTCCTCCAAATACCCTTTGTCATTGGAATTACTAACCTAGCTATAAATTTTCAAAAATTTAAGTTAGATTTGTTTGATATAAACCTTAAATCCCTCATTCTTCTTCAAAGTCCACTTCAGAATGCTCTTATGGAGATCAACATCTATCACCAAGGAATTTAACTTATTGGGGTTGATAGTTTTAGTAGTCTAAAAGATGTGTTTCTTTCCATTTAAATCAATCTTCCCTTGAACGGTTTTATCTTCTTTCATCTTTGCCTCCATCCCACTAGAATTTTGACCCTACAAAACCTCTAAAGACTAAGTATTATTATTGTTTTTCCTTGTCTTGGAAGTATATGAGTCTGAAAATGTCTCTTCTTTTATTTGGATTTTATCAAAATAAGGGTCTTCTCAACATTTCTTGGGTTAATAGTGTCGTTAGGTTGTACCTTGATTGTAATGGTTTTGGATTTCTACACCACTTAATTTAATAGGTGAAAATTAAGTATATTTAATTCAAAACTAAAATGAATAAAGTGTATAAAAAAATAAGGAAAAAATGTGAATTTAAGATAACTCAACGAGTTAGATTATCATTATTTAAGAAAATAATAAAATTTAAAATTAGTTGTCATATTTTATACTCTCTCTATAAAGCCATAGATGTTAACATGCAATACTTAATTATGATTGACCAATAGTATCAGCTAACTAGTGAATAAAAAATTGAAGTTAGGCCCTTCTTTTACTTCAAATTACCCATAATTCAAGTTGGTTGAACCATGTAATTTTTGTTTCTACTTTTGTCAAAGCTTGAATATGTGATCGTAGGTACATCTTGGTGTTTTAAATATCGAGAATTATGAGTTTAAAATATTTTATTGATGAATATGTAAACTAGACTTTTCTAAATTTATTGTATTGCATCTTGATAGGGTTCTTGCATCTTGATACATATCTTCAAGGCCTTATGCATGACTATACTTATTCATATTATCTTAGACAAAAACTAACTAGTTATAATTAAGCTTATCAATGTGATCTTAAATATATTATGGAAATTAATAGGAAATTTTCTATCATGGCGTAATTTTTTAACTAAATACACCTCATAAGATTAATTATCCATTACCAAAATCATAAATTTTGGCTAACCATTCCCATTATAATAATATCTAGGATTGATAGTATTTAATTTGACATAAATAATATAATATATTACTCCCTAGAGAAGCTTATGAGTTCACATTCTTAATCTATTAGTACATGTATTTACATGATGCAATAGATAAAAATGAAAATTATTTTTTCATTCCCCACCAATGAATTTATAGTTATAATCTTCTATAGGATTTCATTCATCATAAAAAACTAGGGTTTTATGTTCAAGTTCCTTAACAATGTGAGAAATAATAAACCTCCCTTCATATAGTTCCATTGACAACCCATTATCAAAATTATACTTGAGAAAATTATAATTACATGAATTTTATCTAGGTATCAATTTGTTGAACATGTAATTTTTAAATTGGTTTGAATTTTTGATGATTTTATTATGAGATGTGTCAAATTATCTAGTTGTGGAGTCTAATAGCTATTGGATAAGCCACATAGTTGGATATCTTCCTAAGAGAAGTAGATTTCAATAAACAACTAAAAAAACTTGATAGTTACTTGATCATCCAGGAAAATAGATAGCTACCAACATGACCTATAACCCAATAAAGTGGGTGGTCACCCACTTTAAATGAGAACCATTACATAGATTATAAAAATAATCCTATTCATCTTATGTATATATTGCCTAAAATGGCTTACAATGTATTTTAAAATTCATTATTGTGAGACCTAACACTAATATTATATTCAAAATTAATTAATTATGAAAAAAATACTAGAGTGGGTGGACATACACTCTATATGCTAACCATTTCACATGTAGTGCAAAAAAGTGGCAATCGACCTAATTTCACTATGCCTCCACTCTAAATGTGAAATTATCCTTGCAAACAAGTGCCACTTTTTATATCTACAATAAGACCTAAGTTTCATATTATAAATGAATCCATCATAAAATAAATATTTTATATTTGGTGGCCACCCATTTTAAATGAGAAAAATTAACATGATACCTAAAAATAATCTTATAATTTTGTCCTATTTACATGATACCTGAAATGGATTACATGTAATGATAATTTCATTTTTGTTAGAAATGATAACCAAGTTTTATATTCAAAATTAATTCATTATGAGTGAAGGCATAGTGAAAATAGGCTAATTTACACTTGTTTTAACTATGCTTGTAATGGTTTACAACCATTACGAGGTTTCACAACAACAAAAATCAACATAATATGGAATTCATTTTAGGCATAATGAAAATAAGACAAATGGGATTATGGTTCTAATTTTAATTGGGCGACCTCCCAATCTAATATATTTCTTAGAAGGAATTATTTTAGGATATAAATCTTTTGTCTTAGCCAAGATAAGAAAAGTGACACTTGTTTACAAAGATTCACATATAGAGTATGAGTCAACATATTTGTAATATTCTTCTACATAAATGTGAATCCTTGAAAATAAATGCCATTTATCCTATATGAATTTTATATTATTGATGAATCCATCATAATAAAACCCTTAGAGTGGCCACTTGTCTACATGCAATGGTGATGTAGGACCATCCTAGGGTTCAAGTAATCTTGCATCAACCAAACACAAAGTGGTGTGTGTTCATGTAGTCTTGTTTGTATGTTTTTAATTATTTTCATGACGAATATGATCCAAATAAATATCACTACTCTTAAAATTTATTAAAATGAAGAACATATAAATATTAGTTTCAAATAGCTACATGGTTATAAGTAAGTTCATTGAGTCTCTGAACCATCAATACAATATGTGATGTTACTATGTGCATTGAAGGGATCAAATATATATGTTGTGGTGAAAGGTTAAAATAATATCAATATAATCCTTTGAAAAAAATATGATCATATATTTTTATTCCTCTCAAATTCTAGTGAAATTTTGAAAAAACATATCTCAATTTGAGTCTGTAGGCTCAAGTTATGGCCTTCAAAAGTTGGTGTTTTTCATTGTGATGAAACCACCAGTTTGTATATGGTGTTGGTTTATAAAGTGTCAATGGTGGTTTTTTAACCACCATTTATGGTTGTTTAACCATTGGTAGTTTTACCCTAAAATAAGGGTAGTTTCATAATGAATGATGTTAAAACAAAAATAACAACCTAGAAATATGAACAAATAATTTTGGAGCATTTATAAGGGGATAATGAAGGTGAATATACATGGGAAAAGGTAGATAAATGTTAGAAAATATTTATAACTGGGAAGAGGGGTGAGTTAAAACACTCAAGAGTTACAAGTGTGAAAAAGGATAACTCTAATAAGACAAAAGTGGGAATGTGAGGGTAACCAATCCATGAGAGACTATGTATGCATATTCTTATTCATATTTATGTTTAAATAATAATGTATAAGCATGTGTGAGATTGAGAGAGAGATAGGGTGTGCATTTATTTATAAAATTTTTAAGTTTAAATCAATGAATATGTTTGTATCAATTTGATTCTATATTTTATGATCATGTGTGTTTCCATAGTTTAAGTGTTTTAACCATGCAATGTAGAGGTAAAGGTAATCATTAAGTGGATACCCTATCTTGAAATTTCATCATTTTTTATAACATAAAGGTATTTCAATGTTGGGTTGAGTTTATAAGGATCTTGTATGAGTCAATTTTAGGTTGTGTAAGAGAAGTCTACTTGAGTTATTAGCAAGTTATGAAAGAAAAGATTGCATAGATGAGAGTATGAGTTTTTTTACAGGTGTGAGATAAGTCTTGAAAGTTGACAGGAAGTGAGAGAGGATCTTGTTTGATTTTATTACATTTTGTGAAATGGAATCATGCTTGTTTAAGAGGATATGGTACACAAAGGAAGAAGAGCACTAGAGGTAAAAGATGTGGCTAAGATGTTGAAGGGAGTCCAAACAAGATTGGAAATGATGGAAGATGCATAAAGGGAAAATGTTAAATTTGTAATTGAATAAGAATAAATGTTTGAGATGTTATTATGACATCCAATTCATAACATCATTTGTGTTGAAATTGTCAATATTACTTGAATCACACTCAAATGCACATTTTAGGTTAAAATCATTAAAATACCCTAAATGGTTCAAACTTGTCATTTACAAGTGCCAATTTAGGTCAAAGTATCCCTAAATGGGGAAATGAATTTTATGAGATACCTAACATTGATCAATTCATTTCAAATCAAAATGATGATTTTGAATTTTTGTGCTCTAGATCACTCTTTTATTCTAATTCATTGTTACACATCATGTACCTTTTTTATTTTGTGTTGGTAGCATCCTAAATGGAAATACAGTTCCAACGCATCTAACATTGACTTCCAATTCTAATCCAATCAAATTTTGAGCCAATAATATGACATTTTGACCAATTTGATTAATGTGTGCACAAATTACCAAGGTTTTACATCAAAATTGACCAATCATGTTTAAGGCTAATTAAACCAAATCAAGAGATTAAGTTAATTTTCCATGAAACTTTTTGAATATTTATTTTTAGAAATTGATTATCATTAACTACATCATCCTATGGGGTGGCATACATAAGCTATAAATGCATAAAATATCAGAATCATGTGTCTCCCATGCCTCTTAAATGCCCTTATGTCCCAAATATTTAAAAGGGATATTTATGGATTTAATTATATAATTGGATTAATTCATGGCCACACATCTCAATCTTGAGATAGATGGTCATGGTTGATCCTGATCAATATCAAAATTATATAAATAGAGAGGCCATGAACATCATTTTAAAGCTCAAGTATTACAATGTTATAATGCTAAAATATCTCCATAACTCATTTATGTTTTGATTATTATATTATTCATATTTGGATTAGCTTCATTTTATAGGCAAATTAGATAGTTACATATCATGAACCTAAGTTTTATGGAGTGTTCTTGAGACATTGGAGGAGTTTGCCACCATTGTTGATGAAGATAAGGATGATTGATCAAGGGAGAACATGTTTTTGAGATGCTCTTGGAGGATGTATTCACTTGGGAAGGTATAGGTTTCTTGATTTCTTTCATTTATCTTTCATTTTCATTATCAATTCCCACACGAGTAGATAGGCTTAATTTGGTTTACTCTTATGCATTTTCCTTTTGATTTATTGGACTAATGTTTGGATAATCATTTTATGTAATCCTCTCTACATTTTAGCATGCTTGATGGGACCTAGCCTCATAAATTTGGTTAAATTTCACCTACAAGCAACCTAATAACCATTGTCATGAAAGATCTTGGAGTGTGAAGGCAAACAAGATAAAGATTTGAGAAAAAATCAATTTTTTGTAAGCCATGGTTTTGTTCTTGGGACTATGTAACCTGGCTTGACTGTGTACCCAACTCATCCTAACTTAGCCTAGACTCACCCTAACTTGACCCAACTCACCCTGACTTATCCACAACTTATCCATGACTTATCTTGACTCATCTTGACTCACCTTGACTCACTTTGACTCATCTCAACTTGACCTGACTTATCCTAACTCACCCCAACTTGTCTATCAACCCAACTTGCCTATCAATCCAAATTTCCTATCCAACCTAGCTCTCTTGTCCAACCCAACTCGCCTGTCAACCCAACTCACCTATTAACACAACTCACCTGTCAACCTAACTCACCTGTCAAACCCAACTCTCCTATCTACCCAGCTTGTTTATCAACCCAACTTGCCTGTCAACCCAACTCACTTGTCAACCCAACTTGACTATCAACCTGAGAGCTAAATTCTTAATGTCATTTTCTCAAACTCCTAAGTAATTCAAATTAGGCCCTTATAATTATGTTTTTATAGGTTGAGGGGGTAGTTTGGAAGTTATTTTGAATGCTTTTGACTAACCAAACACACTTTCATTTGGGTTTAAAATGAACAAGATTTATTTCACACATTTGAATTAGTGCTTAAAATAAACTTAAGATGTGGTTAAGTTTTAGTTACATTTCATTTAATGCTTAAAACACATCATAACTCTTGAAACATTTTAAATTTGGTGTTTTAACCATGAATCGAGGTTAAGTCTTGAAACTTCAATTTGGGATTAAAATTAACTTAGGTCTTTATTTCTTCACCATTTTAGCAATTAAGACTAAGGGCTAAAAACAACATCACCTAATCTCTTATTTAGTGCTTAAAATTGAACTCATTTATCAAGTTTGTATGCAATAGGTGATTAATTAATTGATTAGCAAAATGAGGGAGGTTGCATGTATGATCTTCCATATGTCCCCTTTAGGAAACTTTTGGAATCAAAAGCACCATCCTTATTGCAAGCATGCCTAGTCCAAGGCATAGAAAGAATGTCACTTAAAGTGCTCCCCAAAAACTCACAATGGTATTGGGTGATCTTGAGGTGACCATAAGTATTTATATTACATATTTTATTTTATGAAAACTTGGATTGTGAAGGGGATTTCATCACCTCCCATGAGTTGTTTAGGGCTAAATAACTGGGATGTATCTATTCTTTGGACATCTTACTACACTGAGAAAATGATAGATGTAGTGGTTGAAAAAAGGGAAATAACTTTTCATAACAAGCCAAGTGTTGTGGACACCCAATTAAATTGTATTTATTTTGCATCATTTGGCATGAAAGTCATTATGAAATTGATCCATTTAGAATGATAAAAAACTTGCTAGTTTAGTTAACCCCACTTTACCATACCTTGTCAGTTTAGACTTAAGATGATTGTTTTTTGGCATTAGATTACTTGGTCTTGATTTGCATTTAAAACTTCTTATTAATTAAATTAACTTAACCAAAACACATTATCCTCAAATTTATTGGCAAGGGAGGCACTACACTGTCCAATTAGAAAATCTATCTTTTCCTTGTTCAAACTGTTATAAAAAACTTTGTGTTGTGTCATCCACTTTGGTGTAGTCATGCTACCCATTTGAGTCTAGATATTTTATCTAATTTGTTTAATTCCCTCATTTATAAATCACATTTAAAATTAAACATTTATATGTTTTAAGGGTTGGTGTGTTAAATTGGGTCTACCATTTACACACTAAACTTATTCTAACTTGGGTTCAATTTTCCATTTGGATTGAGGGTAATTTATTAGACTCAAAATCACATTATCATCTTGGTGGACTCAAGTCATCTTACGTATCATTTATGATTTGAGTCCTAAAACATATTTTATCCTAGTAGATCCATGTAGTGATGTTGTGCTACCTATTTGGTCCTAGCTTTATACTTAGTTATTCATGTATGTTTTTACATCTTGAGTTGCTTATTTCATATTATCTTCTTCATAATATGGAGAGATTTCCTCTGATTTTCTAGGGTCAACTCATAAAAGTTGAAACTAGCTTTTACGGTATAGGTGTATCACAAATATCTAGGCTTTGGTGTACTAGTTTTCATCTTGGATCTTTGAGTTACCTTACCCTCTTCCAATCTATACAATTTCAGCTTTACCAAAATTTGAGTAAATTTGTGAACCAAATCTTCTAATTGTGTGTGGTTCCAAGCCACCCTCTTTTATAGTCTCTTTGGTACCTTAGTCATTTTTTTGAAGAAAATTAAGCATACCTCATTTGAACATTTGCAAAACATTGATCCAAATCTATTCAAATGTAGAGAACAACTCTTTTTTAGACATGACTCAAAGGTTCACTTGTAGTGGGGCCTCTTATGACCTTAGCAATGAGGATGAGAAATTTTATGACGGTTAAGACAACCCCAATTTTTTTGATGGCATCCTTGTAATAGTAGGATCTGAAGATGATTATAATGAATATCAACCCTAAGAAGATCAAGATGAAGCACTTCTTAGGTTGATAAAATCAAGTGCTAGACTACCTTCAGACTTTCCTATAGAATAATTACATACCATAGTTAGAGAAGGAAAACAATGATGCAAAGAACAAGTTTTTTCACAAATAGACATACCTTCTTCTTCTAATAAAGGAAAAGAAATACAAATAGAGTCAAAACCAGTAAATCCATATCTTTTAGCTAATATCAAGATAATAAGTCAATGATATGTGGATCAACTTTGTCATAGACTTAACTAACTCATTAGTTACCACTTCAATTCATAATGATGCTTCAAAAGAATAGGGAAATGTGGCCAAAAGTATGCAACAAACATTTGATGAGAACATAATCATATTGGATAAAGGAAACCTAAACAAATAGTCAAAGTCACAAGAGATATTACAAAATATTCCATTTGACATAGAGCATACATTCTTCAAATCATCAAGAACCTCTTGTTACTTTGAAAAATTAAATACCTAAACATTTAGTTCAAATTGAGGAAATCCCTCAAGAAAATTTGGCTAGTTCATTCCAACCAACAAAATAATTGGTAAGTAAACACAAAACTTCCTAAAATCAACAAAGTACTAAACAACTAAATTTAGGGAATGTTTTATAATCTAAAAATCAATGGCTTATTTTATCAACTCAAAGAGTGAAATAGAACCAAGGCACAGATTGAAAGGTTTACATTCCCTATAGATCCACACAAAACCAAGGGAAGATTCCACCCCAATAGCAATAGAACCATGGGTACATTCCACCCCAACAAAAACAAAACTAGGGCCACATTCCACCCCAATAACAACAAAACTAGGGGCACATTCCACCCCAATAACAATGAAACCAAGGGCACATTCTACCCCAATAACATCTTATCCAATCCATAAATGCACCAAACATGTAAGACTAGAATTCTCCAAAGGAATTTTTTTAGAGATTGTTGATGAATAATATAGTTAAAAAGTACAAATTCGATGAGATATGTCTATATCTATTTGATTTATCTATTCTCCAAAACCCCTTTCCACCTAATTTTAAGGCACCCAAATTTGACAAGTATTAAGGAAAGGGAGATCCACGTGAGCACATACATGCATTCTTTGTCTTATGTCAAGAGGTTACTTATAGTAGTAAGTACTTACTTTGACTATTTCCATAAAGTTTAGTAGGATAAGCTTTAAATTAGCTACTTAAACTACCCAAGGGATTAGTTGCAAATTGGACTGACTTATCAGAGAAGTTTGTTAACCATTTTTTGTATAACATAAAACATGAATTGATCATTGTTGACTTGTACAAATCCAAATAACATGATGGTGAAATTTTTGCTGCATATATACAAAGGTGGAGATCATTGGTGGGCCACTTTCAACATAACTTGCTAGACAAATAGCTGGCCAATATATTTTCATAAAACTTGCATCCTAAAGTTATGTATAATCTATGTTTAGTTCGAGCTAACTCATTTGAAGAAATTATTGATAAAGGAGTGCAGATTGAGAAGGATCTTTTTTCTAAATGCCTTGTCAAGATTTTCATGCAAGGTCAGACATATAATCAAACTCAATTTTCAATTCAAATGGTTACATAGGACAAGCCTAAAGGATTTAACAGAAATAAGAACATGGTTGGAAATGGGGTAACTAAAATAAGGCACGTATAAATGGTACAGGATACACCTACCCCAAATGTACAAATAAATCCCCCAAATCCAGCACCTACTTTATAGAGACAACCTCCATGAAGGACATTTCATAACAATTTAAAAGTCTTTAGCAAGTTAGGAGAACCAATTGAAATAGTGTTATAAAAACTCATCCCTACTAATTTGATTATATGGCCAATACCAAGGCCATTTTTTGAAGATCAACTAAAAATAGATTGGTACAAGGATAACGAATGGTGTAACTTCCATCATGTTGTTAATCATGATGCATATCGGTGCATCCAATTATGACACATTATTTAAGACTTTATTGAAATTAGTGAACTAGAAATTAAGTTGGCCCCTAACCAAGACAAAAATTAGGATATGAGGATTTTTAAAGACCCATTTCCTTGAGATAATCTGCCACCACCAATAAATAATTAAAACTAAGGTCAGAATCAAGGATAGAGGTAGAATCAGAACCAACATTAGGGTCAGAATCATAATAAGAATAATCAAGATCATAATGCCCATAATAATAATGTGGCTTATAACAATGTGCCATATGACTATAAAAATACTATGTGGCACATTTCTTCTACCCACATTGTCACTATTACTGTGAAACCATGTGGACAATCTGATGTTCCTCATAACATGGGACACCTTCTCCCCCTAGTAATACTACATCGAACCCATATAATCATGTTGTAACTTTGTTTACATAGGTTACTTGTTTAGAACAACAACACCCTTCATCTAATTATATAGGGTCCTCATCAAATCAAAACTATAGCAATATAGCTAGATGCTCGTGCATCACCATTCAAGGCCCTTCACCATCCTCTTCTAATTCTAATGACTCCTTGCCACTTCTAGGTTGTATGGTCATAACTAGATGCTTGTGAGTCACCATCTAGGGACCTTTTCCCATTTCTTCCATGAAACCTAATGATAAAATTGTGTTGACAATTCCAAAGCCAAATAATGTGATAATAAAGACTAAACTAGCTCAATCCATAATAAAAAAAATCCCTATAGTTTAGTAGACCAATTAAACAAAACCACTACACAAATTTCTATATTAGAACTCTTGTGGACATCTAATGTCAATAGAACTATCGTGAGTAACCTTTTGAAAGAATCTACTATTCCTAACTATATAAACCATGATCAGATCCATAACCTAGTTAGACATTTATCTTCATTTCATTAAATCATATTTGACCACAAAGACATTTCCACTCTTGGCCCAAACCACAATAACCCACTATACATTGAGATAATCATTGTAGATCTTAAGATCAAGTGGGTTCTTATAGATAATGGTTCAGGGCTGAACATCATATCTCTCAAATTGATATGATGATTGGGATATATGGATAAAGACATTCATCCAAAAACTATTACAATCAAGGAATATGACAATCCCAAGTGGGAGTCTTTTAGTATAATCTTGTTGCTAATCATGGTTGGGTCTATTTCTCATCACACATTATTCCATATTATGGATGAAGTACAAGTAGTGCCATCCACCTTCACTAGTGCCTTAAGTTTCCCAATGATGGGATCAAGGTTACTATTCCCACTAATCAGTAGCCATACCAATATTGCAAATATTTTGAAGATGAGTTTTCTAATTATAAATATTGACCATTTTTTGCCCAACAAGCCAAAAATCAGTCCCCCCTTTTTCATGTTGTTCTGAGCCAGTAATTTTGATTTTGCACGAGTCTTGCAAATTTCTACAGACTCTATAGGTGCTTTTCTACCATTTCTACAGGCATGGATTTTCTACGAACCCTGCAGGTGAGCCTTTTGGCACATGAAGAACCAGTTCAAAGAGTGCAAGGTTTTTCAAAGCTTCTTCAAGCTCTTGTCTAAAAATTCACAAAGAAGGTTAACATATTTGAACTGTTGAACCATTGAACTGGTTCAATGCTTTGGTTCAATGCCTTGGTTCAATTGGCAAGTTCAATGCCTTGGTTCAATCAGCAAGTTCATCGCTTTGGTTCAAAGCCTTGGTTCAATCAGATGGTTCAATCACACTTGGTTCACTCAATTAGTTCATCAGCTTAGTTTAATGCATTGGTTCAATGTTTTTGGTTCAATGTTAAAGTTCACTGACATGGTTCAATCAAACGGTTCAAAGCCTTGGTTCAACAATCGTTTAAACCATTGAACCGGTTCAATGGATTGGTTCAATGGTTGGTTCAATGGAGTGGTTCAACATGAAAGGTTTAAGCATCCTGAAGGGCAAAAGCCATTGTAGAGGATAGTTCTAGGTTTAAAAGCCCTTATGGAGGGTAGGGAGCATTTTGAAGGCAGCCAAAGGATTTCAAAAAATGCGTAGAAAGTCTTAAGGCATTGAATTCTTTCAGACATTTTGTTCAAAGGAATTCCTTTGGAAAAAAGTATAAAGGAATTCAAAGGAAGGCTACGAGCTCAAAAATACCTAGGGAAAACCCTAAAAGAAATCAAAGTGGCTAATTCCCATAGACTTTTTGTTCATAGGAAAAAAGCTTGCAGAAAAGGCCGAATAGACAAAAGGCCACCGAAGGGCAGGTGCCCTTGTGGGGGGCTCCTAGCTGCCAAATGAAGGGCATTTCTCTAGACCCAAAGGGATACTTCCCCTCTAGGAGGGTCTGAAACAAAGGGTGAGTCAAAGGAAAAGGCTCAAAGGAATTTGCCAAGGACGGTGACGTCCCAGAAGCTGTCAACTTTAAGAAGATAGGTTAGCCATTATTTTTTTCAAATGGTGACGAGTTCATGAACATCATTTTTACGATAGAGAAGTAGCCATTTGAGTGCCAACAAAGACCCCAAATAAAAAAGAGATAAAAGTTCCAAGTATAGGGACAGGCAGATAGTCCAAGTGGTGAAGGGAGGCACCGATTCAAGAAGTTACTCCAGCAGGTGATACAGTGTCTATGAATTAATCATTAAGAGGCGTAAATAGCTAACAGTGTGACCCATTTTTCTTCATTTTACATTAATGAGTAGACAAGTTGCATAATCACCTTGAAGGAGTGGTCTTATAAGCAAACAAATGGTGTGGCCCATAATTTCTCATATGATGTTTAAGCGGCTTGCTCTTCCCAATGATTGGAGCGCACATGGGTCATTTGTAAAAAGGGTGCGAAAAGGCCTCCTTCCTTCCTCTATATATTGTAGACTTCTCATTTGGAAAAGGATATTTTCACATTTATAAGGTGAAGCCCTGGAAAATTTTCACTTGAAATCAATAAATGCATTTTTACCTCTATTCTAGTTAGATATCTCTATGTGTTCCATTAAAGCCTCCCTATTAAACTTCTTACAGTCTGGTCCATTTACCAATTGAAGTGTACATATGTGTTTGTGTGGTTCAAAGTGTGAGTATGAGTAGGTCAAATCATTTGGTGCATCACCTCTTTTAGAGTAGTTTTGTTTTCTTGTAATCCTTTTCCTTTTTCATCCCCCCATTGTGTGTGTGTGTGTGTGTGTGTGTGTGTGTGTGTGTGTGTGTGTGTGTGTGTGTGTGTGTGTGTTTGTGTGTGTGTGTGTGTGTGTGTGTGTGTTATAACTCATTGGAATAACTCAGATGCATCAAAGGGAGCTAGCCCTTACCTAGAGATTCTCCCCTCTAGCTTCTCCAGT
This sequence comes from Torreya grandis, assembly GCA_037957365.1. Taxonomy (NCBI): domain Eukaryota; kingdom Viridiplantae; phylum Streptophyta; class Pinopsida; order Cupressales; family Taxaceae; genus Torreya; species Torreya grandis. The sequence continues at coordinate 250,965 of JARHVA010005100.1, read as the reverse complement.
GCCACAAGTGAGAGGGGAGTTTCCATTTTGACATGTGGAAGGTAGGAGCTCGGTCTCCTGCCAAGGGTGCAATCTTCTGCATCAACAGTTTTGGCACGCCCGGTGGGAATCAATTTTTTACACTTAGTAATTTTTTAGAATTAATGCTAGTCCTGTTACATCAAACCAATCATTTTTATCATCTCGTGACTCCATTGGTAAGAACTTCATTTTTTTGATCAAAGACCAATTTGACCTCTTATGCCTAAAATCACCACACGATCTACTGCCAAGGGTGTTCCTTTCAAATTCATTGAGTTGCCTTTGAACTCAAAAAAGAGACTGAGATTTGAGAGGACCCATCCTTATTCAACAAACCACTTTCCCAAACCTACTGTAAAGAACACCTACACAGCAAGGCCATAGTTACATCCCGTCATAGCTATGGCATTACCCTTTGTGACTTTTCATGGTCAGAGTCCTTTGAATCTCCAACATTATGACCCAATTCTAGGAGCAACCCTCAAAAGTGTGCCTTATTTTGATGGAGAGGGGCCCATTACAATCATTGAACACATCAAAAATATTGCTAACCTCTGCAATATTCACAATATCACTGAGGAAAATATTGCAATTAGATTACTGGCATTGTCTCTCAAAGGCAAAGCTCTTGACTGGTATGGGACTTTGACTATAAATTCAATCAGTTCTTGGAATGAATTGGGCACTCACTTGATGGACTATTTTGGGGAAAAGAGCATCACCTCTCACTTGCTGAGTAGCTGACTACCATGAAAAGAGCCCCACATGAATACATGCTGGATTTCAATGCTTAGTTTCAGAAGACATGGGATAGAATCCCCATTCTGGTAAAACCTACTCCTAGTTATGCTTTTTTGTGTTACTTAAGAGCATTAAATAGTGATATCATTGTTATGATACAATCTATGGGAGGACATGTGCTGCTTGCCACCTATGACATAGCTATAGTAGCTAAAAATTACTTAGTGTAGGTTGGGAAGATAGCTCTTAGACCCCATATGACACTTTTCCCTAAAATGCTACCTCCAATCTAGACCATTGCTCCCACCTTAGCTCTTCTACCCAGCATAAAAAAGCTAGCTGCTACTCCATCTAATGAACTTCATGAAGTTAAGAGTTTGTTGCAAAGTATGCCAAATGAACTTGTGGCTCTTAAAAGGTAGCAAGCTCAAAGCAACCAACCAAACCAAGGATACCAACAGTATGGTCAAGCTCCTAGACCCCCTTTCTAAAATTACAATCAAGGACAAGGTTAGCTTTCTTAGACCAAACCCTTTCAAGGCTACAACTTAGGTGCCCCTTCATCATTTAAGGTTATGGTGCCTGTTCAAAATAATCTGGTGCAAGAACAACCAAGTTGTTCAACCATGGGATATGGTCAGGAGTAGGTTATTTATACAAATGAAATGATGGGTTATTGCCTAAATGTGTAAGAAAATTAGGCAGCCACCTATTCCTAAGGTTTTGAGGCTCCAATGCAACCCAACATGAGTAGCAGTTAGACCCAACCTGATTCTACTCTCATGAATCATCTGGAGGGTGAATTCTATTCAGTCAATTATGAAGGTGCTACAGACAATTAGGCTAACTGTGTTGTAGCCAACACAAGATTAAAAAGGAGAATAGTGGAAGAATCTCAAGTTATTACCCAAATGTCAGCAACACCTCCTTCATCACATGTAAATCAAAAAGTCCCAAGTTTTAGACTGTCAGTTGTACTTTCAACTCCTCAGCCTGCACCTCAGGCTATAAATAATTCCAAAGAAATTTTGAAGGAAGGCAACCCTCGAGTCAATGTGGTTGACTAGATGAAGAAGTTTCACATGAACATATCCTTGTGGGATTCACTATCAATACCAGGGCAAAAGGACATGTTGTAAAAGGAATTGCATGAACTAGATGAACAAGCTGTCCTAACAAAAATTGATAATGTTTTGATGATAAATGTATAGCCTTCCACCTCAGGTCAGGCCCAGAAAGAAGAAAAGGTTCCTCCTTTTTATGTGTCCTTGGTCATAGAAGATTTTTTGGTGCATAATTTCATCATTGACAGTGGAGCAAACACCTTAGTGATGCCCAAATGCATAGTTGACAAGCTGGGCTTTAAATACAAAGAAATGACCAAGGGAGTCCTACAATTGGATGGAACCCCAGCAAAGATAGTTAGGGTGGTATGAGGTTTGAGCTTGACACTACATGCTTGCCCAACTTTCTCAGTTCCTCATGATGTGGTAGTGGTAGATGTCCCTCCTTACTTTGCCATCTGCTTATCTAGGGATTTTACATCCAAAATAGGTGGCTACTTGGTAGCGAATTGGTCTTATCTAATTTTTAGATCCAAGTATGCAACTAAAGTCAAGATTGAATCCAAACCACTCCACAAAAATCATTTGGAACCTTACTCACTCAAGGCAGTAAATGTTAGCTATGCTATCATTGACCAAGAAGAGTTCCAAGAAGACTAGTCTCCATCCTCTGCCCTTGAAGGAGTTGCAAACCTGCTCTTAGATGAATGGGGAAGTGACAACTTCGAGCATGATCCTTAAAAATTCATAGAGGAGGTGGGCTTCAAAATTTATCGCATGCATGAAGAAGGTAATTTTTTACCAAATCTGATGAAAGCCAGCCAGGAAAGCTTAGGTCTATGGTAGTTTTTCTTTGATGGTTCAAAGAGTAAGTTGGGAGCTGGTGGTGGAGCGGTGTTGGTTTCTCCTTCAAAAGAGAGGTATTTTTAGCTTTTTGGTTCTAATTTTCCTGCACATGCAATGTTGTGGAATATGAATCCCTCAGCCATAGTTTGGAGTGGGCGAGGAAAAAAGGAATCAAAGAGCTACAAGTTTTTGGTGACAGAGAGCTGATAGTCAATCAGGTAAGAAGCTAGAATCTGACAAAGAATTATTTACTGAAGTCCTACAAAAATAGGGTATGGGACTTAATGGAAAATTTCTTTACTTTCAATATTTCCTCCATTCCTAGAGAATGGAACAGGCAAGTAGATAGGCTGGCAACAGTTGGTGTCTAGTTCGATATCCCTTAAGAAATAGGTCGAGACCATAGCTCATGTCACTTGAAGGTAGTGATCTAGCCCTCTGCACCTGACAACATCACCAACTAGCAGGTCTTTGATAGTGACAAAAAAATAGCACTTTTCTTGCAAGAAGAAGTAGAATTCACTACAAAAAACTAGGCAAAGCTACATCAACAATATGGCAGCCAAATTGTTCAACTAAAGAAAAATAAGCTCCCCAAAGGTTTGGTCACTCTAGAGAGTATCTTCAATGGAGATGACCAATTGAGAAGTGATAAGGCATGCATTGCAATAAAGGAGGAGCACCATGAAAAGGTGGAAATATTCAAGGACAAGCTACTTGCACTTGGGAAAGTGTGCACAGACCATAAAAGGTAGGCCTTCATCTTATTATGCCAAGAATTTGCTGATATCTTCACTTGGGAGTATAGTGATTTAAAGGGTTTTGACTCAAGCTTGGCCCAGCATACTATTGAGCTAGAAGAAGGCACCAAGCCAATCAAGTAGAAGTAGAGGCTTGTCAACCCCATGATTGAACCTCTCATGTGGAAGGAACTCACCAAGTTGATTGAGTCCAAGATAATATTTCCAATCAAACACTCTTCTTGGCTGGCCAATCTTATTCCTATTCAAAAAAAGAATGGGGAGATTAGACTATGCATTGATTTTAGAGACCTCAATAGAGTCTCTTTAAAAGACCATTATCCTCTCCCAAGCATGGAGCAGATCCTTCAAATGGTGACAGGCAGTGAGCATTTCTCCCTCCTAAATGGGTATTTAAGATACAACCAAATTTTGGTGCAAGACTATGACCAGCACAAGACAGCCTTCAAAACTAAGTGGGGAGTGTTTACTTATAGGAAAATGCCTTTCAGACTGTCTAATGCTGGTGACACCTTCTAATGAGCTATAGACATGGCCTTTTAAGCCCTGATAAATAATATTGTGCTAGTATATCTTGATGATGTGATAGTTTTCTCCAAGGAAGCAAGCCAACACATGAAACACCTTAGGTAAATCTTTGAGATGTATAGAGAGTTTGGTATCTCTCTCAATCCTAAGAAATGTGTGTTCGCTATCCATGAGGGGAAGCTCCTTGGTCACATTGTTTCTTTGGAAGGTTTGGCTATTGATCTAGAGCGAGTTCAGTCCATCCTGGAGCTGTCCTTACCTAAGCACAAGAAAGGCCTACAAAGCTTCTTCGGCAAGATAAATTTCATATAGAGATTTATCCCAAATTTTGTGGAGATGGTCAAGCCATTGACCTCTATGCTGAGGAAGGGTGAGGAGTTCACATGGACATCACAGAGAAAATAGAGTTTTGAAGAAATCAAGCAGGCCATAGCTTGAGCTCCCACTTTGATTAGCCCTGACTTCACCAAAGATTTTAACCTCTACACCTTTGGCAATGAAGAGGTAATCTCTACCATGCTTACCCAAGCAAGTGATGATAACCTCAAGCAACCAATTGCATTTTTTAGCCAAGGCCTAGAAGGTTTTGAAGTTAGATACACATATGTTGAAAAGCAAGTCCTGGTGGTCATATGGAGTCTAAATAAATTCAAGCATATACTGTCCAATAACAAAATCCACCTCATGGTCCCCCATCCCAGTATCAAGGATTTCTTGATCAACCAAGACCTGAATGAAAAGAGAGTAGGGTGGATCATTAAAGTGATGGAATATGATGTCGTTATCAAGAACACTAAACTAGTAAGGGGGAGAGGCTTGTGTGAGCACCTTGCTACAAACTTTAAGTAGCAAAAAGAGGACTGTCTACTAATTCATGATGTAGTTATAGCAGGTGAACTGGCTGTCATGAAAGATTAGATGTCAAATGTGGGGCATTTCCTTCTCACTAGTGAGTGCCTGCCCTCACTTAATAGGATTAAGAGAATGTATATAAGACTCCAATGTCTCCATTATGCTCTAATAATGAGGTGTTGTTTAGAAGGGATCTCTCAAGAGTATTTTTAAGATGCTTGGACTCATATCAAGTTGATAGGGTGCTATTTGAGTTCCATGATGGGCCAACTGGTGGTCATTTTGCTCATAGGGCTACAGCAGTAAGAATAATGAGAGTTGGCTATTTCTAGCCTACTCTTTTTAGTGACACCCATGATTGGGTATGAAAGTGATAGAAGTGCACACTTTTTGATGGGAAGCAATGGTTGGCTACCATGCCTTTACAACCTATTTAGGTAGAGCAGCCATTCATGCAATGGGGCCTTGACTTCATAGGGATGATTAATCCTCCCTCTAGTGCTGGGCACAAGTGGGTCTTGACTGCCATGGATTATTTCACAAGATGGGTACAGGTTGTTGCTTTGAAGGAGGCCAATGAAAGTGTAGTCCTAGATTTTTATGAGGATCTGGTGGCAAGGTTTAGGGTTCCAACAACCATAATCTCAGATAATGCATTAGTTTTTCTAGGAACTAAAATAAGTGAATGGGCATTGAGATATGGTAGTTATCTCAGCACTTCATCTAATTACTACCCATAGGGGAATGGGCTGGCTAAATCTACAAATAAGAACCTAATTAGGATCATCAAGTGAACCATGGAGGAGAATTAGAGGACTTGGCATGCCAAGTTAAAAATAGCCCTGTGGGCAGATAGGGTCACCTCGAAGAGGGCAATTGGTAACTCACCATACACTCTAGTCTATGGGAGAGAAGCTAAGCTCCCCATTTCACTTGAGTTATCAGCCTTAGACCTCACTCGCTAGCTATAATTAGAAGAGGGAAATAACATGGAGGTTAGGCTATGCAAGCTTATGGAACTCCAAGAGATAAGAGACTAGGCTATGGCTTCTATGACTAGCTGCCAACAGCAAACAAGGAGACACTTCGACAAGAAATCTTCATCAAAAGGTTTCTCTTATGGAGATATTGTCTTAAAATGGGATGAGGACCATGCTAAGCCTAGAAAGCACATGAATTTCGATGCCCTATGGAGTGGCCCATACATAATCACTTAGTGCAAGCAACATAATGCATTCCAACTCTCCAGGTTGGATGGTGAAGAGCTGTATATCCTAGTTAATGGGATACATCTTAAGCACTACCACTGAGTCCCTTTTCCATCATGTATATATTTCCCTTACTTTTATCCTATTTTCCCTAAGTGTTTTTTGCACATGTTAGTAGTTTTCTTAGCTTTGTGTGTGTTTTCATTTCCTTTTGGGGTAAATCTTTGTGTTTGGTTCTTGAATTTATCAGGGCTATTGTTGATATTTAAGTTACTTTCTAACTCTATGCCCAATGGATTTTGAGGCAATTGGTTTCTAAGCATAGCAGACATGCTTCCCCTAAAAGTTGCCAATTTGTTGACCATTTTTTGTGCAACAAGACAAAAATTGGTCCCCCCTTTTTCATGCTATTCTAAGCTAGTAATTTTGATTTTGCACGAGTCTTGCAAATTTCTACAGACTCTGCAGGTGCTTTTCTACCATTTCTACAAGCATGGATTTTCTACGAACCCTATAGGTGAGCCTTTCAGCACATGAAGAACTAGTTCAAAGAGTGCAAGGTTTTGCAAAGCTTCTTCGAGATCTTGTCTAAAAATTCATAAGGAAGGTTAACATCTTTGAACTATTGAACCGGTTCAATGCTTTGGTTCAATTGGCAAGTTCATCACTTTGGTTTAATGCCTTGGTTTAATCAAAAAGTTCATCACTTTGGTTCAAAGCCTTGGTTTAATTGGATGGTTCAATCACTCAGTTCACTCAGTCGATTCATTGGCTCGGTTCAATGCATTGGTTCAATGCTAAAGTTCATCGGCATGGCTTAATCAAACAGTTCAAAGCCTTGGTTCAACAATCGTTTGAACCATTAAACCAGTTTAATGGATTGGTTCAATGGAGCGGTTCAACATGAAAGGTTCAAGCCTCCCAAAGGGCAAAAGCCCTTGCGGAGGGCAATTCTAGGTTCAAAAGCCCTTGCAGAGGGCAGGGAGCATTTCGAAGGTAGTCGAAGGATTTCAAAAAATGTGGAGAAAGTCTTAAGGCATTGAATTATTTCAAAAAATTTGTCTGAAGGAATTCCTTTGAACAAAAATTCTGAAGGAATTCAGAGGAAGGCTATGAGCTCAAAAAGACATGGGGAAAACCCCAAAAGAATTCAAAGTGGCCAATTCCCATGGACTTTTTATTCGTGGGAAAAAAGCCCACATAAAAGGCCGAAGAGACAAAAGGCCGCTGAAGGGCAAGTGCCCTCGTGGGGGGCTCCTAGCTACCAAATGAAGGGCATTTCTCCAGACCTAAAGGGATACTTCCCCTCTGGGAGGGTTTGAAACAAAGGGTGAGTCAATGGAAAAGGCCTGAAGGAATTTGCCAAGGATGGTGACATCCCAAAAGTCATCAACTTTAAAAAGATAGATTAGCCATTATTTTTTTTCAAATGGTGACAGGTTCATGAACATCATTTTTATGATAGAGAAGTAGCTGCTTGAGCACCAACAAAGAGCCCAAAGAACAAAGAGAGAGAAGTGCCAAGTGTAGGGACAGGCAGATAGTCCAAGTGGTAAAGGGAGGTGCTGATTCAAGAAGTTACTCTAGCAGGTGATATAGTGTCTATGAATTGATCATTAAGAGGTGCAAACAACTAATGGTGTGACCCATTTTTATTCATTTTGCATTAATGAGTAGACAAGCCATGTAATCACCTTGAAGGAGTAGTCTTGTAAGCAGACAAATGATGCAGCCCATAATTTCTCATATGATGTTTAAGTGGCTTGCTCTTCCCAATGATAGGAGTGCACATGGGTCATTTGTAAAAAGGGCACCAAAAGGTCTCCTTCCTTCCTCTATATATTGTAGACTTATCATTTGGAAAAGGATCTTTTCACATTTGTAAGGCAAAGCCCTGGCAAATTTTCACCTGAAATCAATAAATGCATTTTTACCTCTATTCTAGTTAGATATTTGTGTGTGTGTTTGAGTGTTAGTTTGTGTTTAGTCATTTCTTCTTAATGCTTTCATAGGTTTAACACCAACACACCTAGTTTCTATAAGGTGCCATTCCTGTAGGTGACAATAAGAGCTATACTTGGAAGCACAGAGACAAGAAAAAGCTACTATACAGTGTGTCCCTTCCATAGCACCTATGGTGAGTCCCTATTTTCTATGTGTTCCATTAAAGCCTCCCTGTTAAACTTCCTACAGTCTGGTCTATTTACTAGTTGAAGTGTATGTATGTGTTTGTATGGTTCAAAGTGTGAGTGTGAGTAGGTCGAATCATTTGGTATATCACCTCTTTTAGAGTAGTTTTATTTTCCTATAATACTTTTCCTTTTTCATCCCCCCCATTATATATATATATATATATATATATATATATATATATATATATATATATATATATATATATCTGTGTGTGTGTGTGTGTGTGTGTGTATTAGAACTCATTAGAACAACTCAGATGCATCAAAGGGAACTAGCCCTTACCTAAATACTCTCCCCTCCAGCTTCACCAATCCCACAGGTGAGAGGGGAGTTTCCATTTTGACGTGTGGAAGGCAGGAGCTCGGCCTGCTACCAAGGGTGCAATCTTCTGTGTCAACAATAACTATTGCCCATGTTTTGAATTCATTGTGAAAAAGAAAAAAGTGATTATTTCCCATCCATCTCCAAATAATTACATTGACCCTGGTGATCTAGCTTCCACATCAGGTGATCCATTTCTTATGGCTCTTGTAAAATAAGTTATTATTAAAGATGTGGGTATTTATATGTACCATCTCAAAGACATCCTCCATATTGAAAAATTACCTAAATCCCCTAAATCATTTGAAAAGCCTAAACCATCTAGGACTCCTAATGGACCCAACTAGATTTGGCAGTCAAAGAAGAAACAACACAAATCACCTATGGTTTTTGTACCTAAAATCGTGCCAAAGAAAGATCAAGAAGATTTTACTGAGGGAGATTGGTTATATTTTGAAGGCCTTATTGATTAATTTCAGAATCCCAAGTATCCTATTCCTAACTAAATAATGGATCATCTTGAATATAGATGGAAAGGCATTAGCCCACAAGTGCAAGGAATATTATAACCCTTATTAGCTGGAGTTGTCAATTAGAATCATGGCCTTAGATTTAAACCACCACAGGGAAAAAGTAAAGAAAAATATAAACCTTCGAGTGAAAACCTATTTTAGGGGATCCTATGTGGGAAAGTTTTCTCATCCCATCATGACATAAAAGGTCCATCTAACCCAAGTTTCATAGCAATTATGAGCATCTCTTTATAACACCATCAAATATTTGAGAATCTTGCTCTTGAGTTATTAGAGGTTTTTGCTACTTGGCCTTTACCTAAGATTGTTGATTCTGATTCATCATACTATCTAAAAATTTGGGAGGACCAATAAGAAGATGTATTAGAATAAGATGATCATGATCATGCCTTGCCCATAATTCTAGAAGATGGATCCACACTTATTGTGGAAGACATGACAAAAGTGAACTTGGGAACCTGAGGATCCCAAAATTATTTATCTTGGAACTTCCCTTATTGAAGTAGAATGTGAGCATATTATATCCATTCTTAAGGATTATATAGACATATTTGCATGGGAATACTTTGTCATGCTAAGCTTGGACCCTAATTTGGTTGTACATCACCTTGTTTTCCATCTTGATGCCAAACTAATCAAGTAAAAAATGAAAAAAAATGCATCCATGCATCACCCTATTAGTTAAAGTTGAACTAGAAAATTTATTAGGAGCCAATTTTATTAGACCATTGGATTACTCTAAATGGGTTTCTAACATATTCCCAGTGAGTAAAAAGACCCTGGGTATATGTCTTTGTACTGATTTTTGAGATATCAACAAAGCATGCCCCAAAGATGATTTTCCTTTATCTAACATTAACATGATCATCAGCTCAACTGTTGGGTATAAGATGCTATCTTTAATTTATATATTTTTTGGTTATAATCAGATTAAGATATCCCCTAAAAAATATCACAAGACTAAATTCACCACTCCAAATCATGCCATTTGGCTTGAAGAATGCTAGAGTAACATATCAATGCGTAATGACTATCATCTTCCATGACATGATGCATGACATTATAGAGGAATATGTTGATGATATACTAACAAAATCATAAATAAGAGCTAGACATCCTAATGTTTTATGAAGAATCTTTGAGAGGCTTCGTGAATATAAAGTCCACTCGAATCCTATGAAATGTGTCTTCAAAGTCACATTAAGGAAATTACTAGGGTTCATTGTATCACAAAGAAGAATTGAATTTCACCCTACCAAGGTCAAGGCTATTATGGAAATACCTTCACCAAACTATCTTAAACAACTATGAATCCTAAAAGGAAAGATCTAATCTATACGTAGATTCATTGCTCAATTGGTAGATAAGTGACAATCATTTACTCATCTTTTAAAGAAAGGGGTAAAATTCCAATGGGATGAATATTGTTAGATATCATCTATAAATATTAAGACATACTTGGCCAATCCACCAGTCTGAAGACTGCCAACATAGGGAAAGCCATTGCTTCTTTATATATTAGCCACATAACATGCACTAGGGGCACTTTTGGCTCAACATGATGATCATGGTAAGGAACATGTTGTTTATTATTTAAGTTTCACATTGGTGTCTTATGATTTTATTTATATACCTATTGATAAATCATGTTTAGCTATGGTGTTCACCACTTAGAAATTGTGACATTATATGCTAAATAACAAAATTATTGTCATTGCCAAGGTGGACCCTCTCAAATTCCTATTGTCTAAATAAGATCTTCAAGGATGCATGGCTAAATGGGTTATGATATTAAGTGAGTTTGATATTGAGTACCAGAATCAAAAGGAAATAAAAGGGTAGGTAATTTCTAACCAACTTGCAAAAGTTCCTATTGAGGCCACTCAACCTTTCAAGTTTGACTTTCCACATAATTCTATCATGATGACAGAATAAGCATCATAGGAACTTGAATAGTGGACACTCTATTTTGATGGATTTTTCACATCCTACAGATCTAGAACCAACATATTATTGATCATGCCATAGGGGTAATTGATTCCTAAAGCATTTCATATACAATTTCATTATACAAATAATATGGCCAAGTATGAGGCATTGATTTTAGGGCTCCACCTTGCTATATAGTGGGATATTCAAAACTAAAAGGTCTATGGAGATTCAAAGTTGATAATCAATCAGACCACTAATCAGTATCAAACAAAATATGATAAGCTTTTTCCTTACAAGCAAATTATCGATAACCTCAAAACACATTTTAAATCTCTACAGTTTGAGCAAGTTCTGAGAGTAAACAATAGAGTTGCCAATGTAATGGTGACAATTAGTTTTATGATTCAAATGGATGGTAGTGATAAAGAGTATCAGTTCTTGATTTAAAATATTCTTCAACTCATGCATATTATACTAGATTTAGAGAGGGTATGCACCATTTCTAGTTCTAATCCACCACCTAAACTACCATGGTACCAAAATTTTTATAACTATTTCCATAGTCATGTCTTCACCACAAACCTTTCCAACAACCAACAAAAACTATTCCTTCATTTCTTAACATGTTATACTCTCCTTAGATACATGATTCATCATAAAGGCTATGATGGAATGCTTCTTCATTGTTTATCTTTAGGAGAATCCAAGCTAGCACTAAAGGAGGTTCATGAAGGAATGTGTGGGGTCCACACCAATAGTGTAGTCCTAGAAAAGAAGCTCCTTATAATAGGATATTATTTGCCCAAAATGGAGGTTGATTCTTGTAACTATGTGAGGAAGTGTGTTCCTTGTCAGCAGCATGGTAACTTGATACATACACCTTCCTTACCACTACAATCGATCACAACACCATCATTTTTCTCAACATGGGGTCTCGATCTCATAAGGGAAATTAACCTAACATATTCAGATGGACATAAACACATTTTGACCATAACTGAGTTCTTTACCAAGTGGATTGAGGCCATTCCTCTCACTTATGTTATCAAGAAGTAGATAGCTAAATTCATTCATTACCATATCATCTATCGATATGGCATCCCAACCTATATTATATTTGGTAATGGTAGATATTTTGTGAACCATGATGTAAAATATCTTTGTAAAAAAGTCAAGATCAAACACAAGAAATCAAATCCATATAACCCACAAGGCAAAAGACAATTTGAGGTGTTGAACAAAACCATTTTAGCCATCTTAAAGAATATTTTCAATGATGCTAGCCATAATTGGCACTTGAAAATATTTCCTACCCTTTGGGATTATAGAACAAATAATCAAACCCCAATTGGAGCCTCTCCATACTCCCTTGTTTTTGGCACTAACACTATTATCCCAGTCAAGATCAAGATACCATCATTATAAATATCATTAGATCACATTGAAGATGATGAAGACTATAGAGCCTCATGGCTGTAAGAACTAAAAATTCTTGATGGTAAGTGTTTGGATGCCCTAGAAAACTTGCAAGCCTATCATAATGGATTGTGGAGACACTACAACAAGTGCATTCTCCCTTGAGAGTTTGAGATTGGTGACTTAGTTTTGAAAGAAAAACAAAAGAACATGAATGTTGAATGCAAAAATAAAGGTAAGTTTTTACCTAATTGGTTTAGACCATATATTGTCACAAAAAACTATGGATCAGGGAATATTGACTAGCTAAACATAATGATGAAGAACACCCAAAGCCCATGAACATCATATACCTTAAGAGGTTCTATGCATGAATAGATTTTAACCATTGTCTATAAGACCCATGACTTGGGGGTAACTTGTGATAAAGTAATTTTATCCCACCATTTTATCCTACCCTAAACACATTTTATACTACCTTAGCCCATTCTTCATGACTCTGAAAAATGAAGTATTTGAATCATTGGCACACTAAACACATTTTATCCTATCCTAGATTATTCACTTTGAGAACCATATTCTTTATCCCACTCTAGATCATCCATCTATTGGACCCTAATCTTTAGACCGTTCTCCCTAAAAACCATATTATTTGTTATGTCTTGGGCATGCTGTAAGCTTGAACACTTTTTATCCCTCAACTAATTATGATCCTGATTATGTCTTATGAACATTATGATCATCTTCAGCACTAGTTCTATAAAGAAGTTTATCTAGGATAATATTGTGTAGCTTCTTCTATACATAAGTGAACACAGATAATTTTTCAAAGTTATTTCATGTTTCACACTATTATTTATTACATTTGTTGCTCTTTATAGGATTTTATTATCTTATCAATGTCCTCACTCTCACTAATTTGTGAGCATGGGCCATTGTAGCCAGCTTAGTTATTTTATCAGAACCTTTACTCTTGAACATGCATCTTCTTAAATAGATGGCCCCACCTTGTGCATATTTAATCCCAAAAACACAAAAAACATTGGAAATACTTTGAAAATAACAAAAACATTAGAACACACTCCACAAAAGAATAAAAACATTGTCTCACACTTCTGTACATTTGTGCAATCCCATCCTACCATGTTATGCTCTTGCCATTTTGCAAGTAAAGAAACACCAGTTCATCTTGTCCCATACACTTGCCATTTTGAAAGATCATTCTTTCTCATTTCATCAAACTTTTGTTTGCAAGACCATTCTCATCTATTTTTCATATCTTCCATTTATTCTATCCCATTTTCGGGGAGAATTACATTTGGCATTAAGTTCATGTTAGAACATGCATCCATGGAACTATGTAGGTAGAGTCCACTTGTCTTGTACATCTGGAGTTATCTTGGCCAACCCCTTCCTTTTCTTCTCTTCTCCCATTTATTCTATCATTGTTCCTCTTTAATTAAGGAAAAATTGTTGTGTGATTTTTCTTTATTATGTTGTGGTGGAAAGTAACACCTCTACCACACGTGCATGAACATTTGTCTTTAAATTTCACTAACTTAGTTTTTATTTGTGTGTGTTTATGTGTTTTCTTGGTGTTTTTTTGTGCTTTCACACCTCTGATTTTTTTTCTCCTTTTCTCCTTTTATTAATTCTTGTCTCATCTTGGTCTTGTGTTTTCTTGTATTTTTTTTGCTTATCTTTTTTGTCTTTTACAACATCTTGATGATTCGCATGGATCTTGATTATTTATATCTTGATCTTATGTTATTAATTTATTCTTGGACCATTATTTTATTTGATTATTTTTGGTGTCTTATTTTTTTATTTGATTTTGCTTCTCTCTTGTGTTTAATAATGTCTTGATGGTCCACATAGATCTTGATTATTTATATCTTGGTCTCATGTCGTTAGGATGTTATTGCTTTTTATTTTAAATTTTTTTATTCCTACTTAAGTATTAATTGATCATATCTTGATTGAAATTTAGGTTCATCTATGTTTCTCTTTTTATTTGTCTTTGCTTTTTTTTTAAATGTAAATAGATATAACTTTGGTTTTGGTCATTCTTTTACCATTATCCTTAATTATATGTATTCACATTTAAACCAACTCAGCATAATTGGAATATTATGTCATTATAAGTTATTCATATGTATGATGCCTAATTTATTTTTCTATAGCAATCACTTTTTTCTCAAGTCTCAAAGTCTTAAAGTCAACATCACTTCAATGAATACTTCTCAAGAACACTTTACATATTCTAGGCTCATAATATGAAAATTGGCATCTAGGTATCATGAATTTTAGCACTCAACTCTATGATTATACATGTATCTCTTCATATAAATTGTGAGTATAATCAAATCTTGGTTAGTTTTCATCATTCATCATTCCATTCTCTCCCAAACTTGAGTGAACTACATTGGCCTAAAGTTCATGTTGGAACATGAGTCCATGGAACTATGTAGGCAATATCCACTTGTCTTATACATTTGGAGTCAACTCAACCATATTTCATTCTTTATTTCATCTCTTTCATCACTTTATGCATTCTCATATGTTAGGTTTTATGTGGCTTTTTAAGCCATTACACTATCACATGTATGTTTGCGCTCATTAGCTTTAACCTATATTTTGTATTATATCCTTGAGTTATTTTTTCTTTCCAATTACCAAAACTATGGCACAAAATTTGAAAAATGTTAGAATCACATAAGCCCTAAAGAGGAAAAACCATTATTTATTCTTTATCAAGTGATCAAAATTCACCCTACTAGGGCAAAAATTATTTTATCATGATCATATTTATTCTACTATAGCACTTCTTATTATCTTCTCTTTGGAGACACCATTTTAGTGGTACTTCCCTTCTAGCAGTAGAACATTCTCTCTTAACCTATAATTCCAATCTCTCCACACTACTACCCATAATGGAAATATTTATTGTGTAACTTGTCTCGAGATTTATCAAGTTGTAAGCACATAGCTTGTACTCTCACATTAGGTATGTTTAAAGTGTGTCCTTTACATTTATGTATTTTATCTTTCCCATTCCCCCCATCTATTGGGGCCTATTATATTTCTAATTATATTTTGATTATTGATGGTAATCATGCATGTAAGCATTAACTCATCTAGATGTGATCTATTCCATGGGTTAATTTCTCACCTTATCTCTCTTTTCAAGAGTCCATCTTTTTCTTCCATCATAGTATGTCCTCTCAAGGGGGCATCATGGGTCTATTCCAAATTCTTCTTGACAAATCTTTTATTTGAAAAGATGTTATTTTTCTTGAATGTCTCACTACACCTTCTCAAATAAGGGTAAAATGTAGACATCCAATTCCTAACACCATTTATGTTGAAATTGTCAATCTTACTTGAATTGTACTCAAATACACATTTTAGGTCAAAATCATTAAAACACCCTAAATGATTCAAAATTTTCATTTATAAGTGCCGATTTAGGTCAAATTATCCCTAAATGGGGTAATGCATTTTATGAGATACCTAACTTTGATCAATTCATTTTGAGTTAAAATGATGATTTTGCCTTGTTATGCTCTGGATCACTATTTTCTTTTAATTCATTAGTACACATCACATACATTTTTTATTTTTGATTGGTAGCGTCCTAAATGAGAATACAATTCCAATGCATCTAACATCAACTTCCAATTCTAATCCAGTCAATTTTTAAGCCAATAATATGACATTTTGACCAATTTGATTAATTTGTGCACAAATTGCCAAGGTTTTTCATCAAAGTTGACTAATCATGTTTAAGTCCAATTAAACCAAATCAAGAGCTTAAGTTAATTTTCCATCAAAATTTTTTAATATTTATTTTTAGAAATCAATTATCATTAACTACATCATCAAATGACATCATCCTATGGGGTGGCATCCATAAGTTATAAATGCATAAAATATCAAGATTATGGGTCTCCCATGCCTCATCAAGACCCTCCATGCCTCTTAAATGCCCCTCTATCCCAAATATTTATGAGGGATATTTATGGATTTAATTATATAAATAGACTAATTCATGGCCATACATCTCAATCTTGAGATGGACAGTCATGGTTGATCCTGATCAATCTCAAAAATATATAAATAGAGAGGCCATGAAAACCATTTTAAGATCAAGTACTACAATGTTATAATTATAAAATATATCCACAACTCATTTGTGTTTTTATTATTGTATTATTCATATTTGGATTAGTTTCATTTGATAGGCAACTTAGATAGTTACATATCATGAGCCTAGGTTTTGTGGAGTGTTCTTAAGACATTGGAGGAGTTTTCCACCATTGTTAATGAAGAAAAGGATGCTTGATTAAGGGAGAACATGTTTTTGAGCTGATATTTAAGGATGGATTCACTTGGGAAGGTATAGGTTTATTTATTTCTTTCATTGTCGTTAGTAATTCCCACATGAATAGATAAGCTTAATTTGGTTTATTCTTATGCATTTTTCCTTTGATTTATTGGACTAATGTTTAACTAATCATTTTATGTAATCTTCTCTACAGTTATCCATGAATACAAATTTGGATATTTTAGATAGAGGACCAATTATAAAATTAAAAAACCAACAAAGGTCAAGATGAAGGAAAGAGGTAAGCCAACTAACAATATTAATTTGTTTTATGGTAAAGAGAGTCAAAATTAACTTTTGAATTGGATAATAGAGTTAGATATGTTGTTTGAAGAGGAGAATATTTAAGACCCCTTGAGGGTAAAGGTTATAATTAATATATTATATGGAAGCGCAGTTGTTTATTAGAAAGATATCCATTGAGGAGACAAGGAAAAGGAAAGAAGAAGGTAATAAGTTGGGAACATATGGATTCCAAGTTGATGGGTCATGTTGTGAACCCAAAAATGAAAATTTTATATGTGATAAAATCATGTATAATTTGAAAATTAGTAAGAATAAGGATGTGAATTAAGAGAAGAAGGTTGTCTTGAAAGACAACAAGAGAGTGAAGTTTCCACATGAGAATACCAAATTTAGTTTTAAGAAAAACAAGGAGGAATAAGTTTGTGAGAAACATGTTATGACATGAGATTTCACCCTTTTTGAGGATTTATTTATTCTGCCCCACTCTTATTCATAATATGGGAATAACCCCAAGTTGTGGGTATCTTATAATAGTGTCAAACCATTAAAGAAGGCCAACTTCCTCTTGATGGATCACCTAAACTAATGATTCACCAAGAAAAGGGTTATAAATTTGGACTGGATCCTAATAAGGCTAAAATATGATGCACCAAATAAAAATGGGAAACTCCCATAAACTTGAACCCACTCTAGATCTATAAAATACAAT
This sequence comes from Torreya grandis, assembly GCA_037957365.1. Lineage (NCBI taxonomy): Eukaryota > Viridiplantae > Streptophyta > Pinopsida > Cupressales > Taxaceae > Torreya > Torreya grandis. The sequence continues at coordinate 233,207 of JARHVA010005100.1, read as the reverse complement.
GCTAGCTCACACAACCTCAAAATATAGCTCAATGCATAAGTGTTTCATGGACTAGGTTCAAGAAGAACACTAATCTAGACCTAAAATAGATTAAAAACACCTTAAAAGAGGTTAGAAATGAGGACAATGGATGAGGAAGATTATCCTTCACAACTCTATCATGCACAACTCACTCAACATAGATCCAAGGTAGGAGATAGGTAAAGAAAGTCTATTATTCCATCAAGAGGTATTTCTTACAAATATTTGATAAGGTTTAGCCTAATCAAGATGAACACATTTTTAAATATCTTTGAGAGTCCGGTGCTCATCAAGATCAAAGAGTCATTGTGAGAGTCTAGAATCTGAGAGAGATATTAAAAAAATGGGAAAGAATGGGTAATATAAAGAAAGGGAGAAGAGATAAGAGGGAACACATTAACTAAGAACAATCAATGAACTAACACCTTTCAATGAATGCTCCACCACACTTAATCCAATCTAGACTAGCCCTTCATCAACAAGTTAACATGAATTTGCTCCAATTAGTCTTCAAGCTCTTCTCATTGGCTAAGAAATGCACTAGAAGACAAGAGTCTATTTTGTAGATGATGATTCATGATCCTTTCAAAGAAGAAATATCCTTAAGATATGAACAACATTGAATGATATAATTGCTTCTCTAACCACTAGATCTCTTTAATTTGATCTTCCATGCCACCTTCCACTGCTTTCACTATAAAGACAAAGTATCATACCTTTAATCTGGATATAACCATCACCATGTCAATTTTTATGACTATTGGTACCTATTTGTTGAGGATGTGACCATGTCAAAGGATGAGACACTCCATCATATCTCATTTATGTTTTCATCTACTCCAACTTGAATATATATTTACTATAGATTGAAAACCAATCCAATTTATTGGTTTTCATATAGTTATTATATCAATGGAGATACACAAGTTACGTAGCTTTGTTTTAGAATATATTAGGTTTAAACAAACCTATTTTATCTCAAAAATTTAATGGCAATAGAGATTTACCATTAATAAACCTATCTATATGGATATATCTCCTTAATGTTTTTTGATCAAGCTCTAATGGTGGCATGACCCTTTGAAACCTTTTCTTTTTGTTTGACCTAAGTCGTATTCAACATATACTCAAAATATCCTAGCTTTGACTTTTAATTTTGATTATTAATTTTGATCTAGGCTTCCCAAGCTATGCCATATGTTATCTCATCATTCATTTCATGGCCCCTATAGTCTATCCTAGTAGGTTCCTACACTCATGCCATATTGTGGCCTTATGTTCATCTTTAGAAACATTGACTCTTTGACCTTATAAACACCATCGATCTACTTTTGAATAGCTTAAATATATTCCATTGATTTATCTAGCAGTTACTATGGTCATGAAACTTGGTAGCTTCTCATTAGCTTTCAAGATTCACTAACTCACTAACTTACTACTTTTCATCGATTTGCTTTGGTATGATTAAATGCACTCTATTGATCTATTTGGGCTAACTAGCCTTGTTAGTCAATGCACGTTGTTATATATTTGTTCAAGCACCTAAGATTTTAACATTTTTTGACTCTACATTCATCCTTGGGAAATTTTTAATCCAAAAGGCTATTTTACAAAGATTAAATTTGATGCCTATATGTACATTTCATTCTGATTGTTCAAATTATAACACTTATATATTGAGATAGACAACTCTTCAAGATACAAAATTTGCATAAAATCTTCAAGGCATGAAAAATATCATGTCCACGTGATCCTTTAACTCTGGTCAACCTCCCATGTGTATTTATGAAATGTTTAACAAGATTAACCTATTTATTTTCGCATGATGTGTTGATGATGGTCTAGATATTCTATGCTTGTGCAAGTCATTTTATCATTCACTTAATCAAGAAACTACTTAGCTGATCTATCTAGGTATAATCTTGGTATGTAGGCAAAATTAGCCAACATTTTTGGTGACTCAAGTAAGAATGCATATTGCACTTGAGAACCCTAACTAGTTGCCTTGTCTGATCCATTGGGTATGGAGCCAAAATTCTTTGCTCTAAGCTGACATGAAATGATGTCCCTCTAGATAAATTCTTCTTAAATCAATAGGAACAACAAGAAACAAAACAAACAAAGTGCTCAAATCACTTTAGAAAAGGAAACACATAACATGAAAAGAATGTACACAAGGCACTTAGCGGAAAAAAAGAAATATATTCTAATATGTACATGTTTGTAACTTAAAATTATCTTTCTCTTGGATCAAATGGAAAATATTTATCATTACTCACTTATGGTGGACCAAGATGGAAAACACCTTGCTTTTGAGACATCATGATAGGTGAGCTAATATGCTTGATTGCTAACTCTTTTGGCATGCTCTCAAGTGGATGAAACTGGATAAACATGTCTCTAATGTAGACATATTGGTCCATTTCATCAAGGATTGATCCAAAATGGAATATAGAAGCACCTTTAACCTCCTCATTTGATGTCTCCTTTGAACATGGAGGTTGACTATCTAGGCTTAGGGAAAAAAATCTCTAAGTCATCCCAAAAGGCAGATTTCACTTGGTAATCCAAGACAATGCCAAATTCAACACCATCTTTACTTTGATTACTTTGAAAGAATCCATATGTTAGCTCATCAACCTATCTAGGGTTAAAAATGTCATGTTCATGTGGCTCTAGATCTGAGCATTCTCCTACATTATTAAAGACATCAATACTACATTCAATAGACAATTCTTCTTGAGACTGGTTAGATTCTTCAACTTGATTTAAAATCTCATTTTCATGCTCTGGAGGATGCATAGGCTTGTTTAAAACCTCTATCTGGTCCATGAAGTCATGGTATAGTTATTACCATACTTCATCCTGATCATCTTTTTTTTTATTACTTCCTCATCTTCATCCTTACCCATACCAAATGGAAGTTCCTAAGATAAATAAAGATCCCCTTTGATTTCAACTACATCCTAAATACACCTCCATTCAAATATGAAGGCATTAGTACTACCTTTAGACTCTAATTCATTAATGTTAAAGACATGCCACAACAACTAGTCCAAACTTGATTTTTCCTCCTCTAAATGGAGTGGGTTACCTATCATGATCTCATCATCATAGACACTTGTGTTGTCTTCTTTAGTTTTACCTATGTTTACAATCTCCTTCTATAGTCTTTGAAAAATAGGCTCTTTATCCAAGAAGGAGATGGTGGGAGGGTGAATAAGTTCACCTTGCTTATAGCTTAGGGGAGTATCCTTCCAGCTAGGGACTTTGAAGGTTCTCTTTGGTGGCTCTTAGGGGAGGGAGATAGAGTCATGGAAATTTTGTAAGGAAAGCTCATTGAGCTAAGATAACAACTCTTTTTCTTGAGCTAGTTCCTAGACTACCTCAGTTATCACTTCCTCTCTCTTGTTTGTGCCCTCCTTGATTGATTTCCATGAGGGGAAAGCATAATTCTTGGCCACCTTCTATTTTTATTGAATGGGTATGGGAGAGTGTGGTTTCATAAGAGAGGGTATGACACAGTTAGGGTCATTGGCATATGATAAGATCTAAGATGGAATGGATTTATGCTCCTTACTTAAATGGCTTTTAGTGACATTTTTGGATCTTGATGAGGATGAGATTTGACAAGGAGGAATAAGGGGTTGGGTTTGAGAATAAACATAAGTAGGAGAGGGAAATTGGGTTTTAGGTTTGGTTTCTCTCATTCTTAAGAGCAACTGATAGTTATTTTATTTTCTAGCTTGGTCTTGCCTAACCAAACATTTTTTCTAAAACCTCAACTCCTACTCCTAAACATAAACCTGGTGTTCAATATTATTTTTTATTCTTTTCTATCAACCTCTCTTAATTATTTTTCAATATCATGCCATATCACCCTAAGCCTCTTTGTTGGTTGACTAAAGAGAGGCAAATTTTGACAAGGCTGATATATTGAATCTTAAGGGCCACCTGGGGTGAAGCCATGGACATTGATAACTTGATATGAAGGATAATGAATAAAATAACATGCATTTTGACATAATGGGTGATGATACATACTAAATAATGGTGAATAGGCACATGGGATTCTTATACCAGCAGATGTTCATAGTGAATTCACCATTGGTGTTTGTAAATATGCCTCCAAAGGTTGATTATACTGAAAGGCAATACCAAGAGCCTTTTAGTGAGATGCAAAATGTACTAAAGTCCTATTGAGCATGCTATAAACTATGATGATGTGATATTTCACCCTTTTTGTGGAGTTATTTAGGATCCCCCACTCCCAATCACAATATGGGAATAACCTCAAGCTATGGGTATCTTATAATAGGGTTGAACCTCTAGAGAAGGCTGATTTCTTCTTGATGGATCACCTAAACTAATGATTCATTGAGAAAAGGGTTAGAAAGGGGGAAAGGGATCCTAAAAATTCTAAAAGGTGATGCACCAAATAAAAATGGGAAAATCCCAAAAGCTTGAACCCACACTAGATCTACAAAAGATAATGATAGCTCATATAACCTCACAATCTAGCTTAGTGCATAAGTGTTTTATGGACTAGGTTTAGGCAAAACACTAATCTATACCTACAATAACTTAAAAACACCCTAAAGGATGACAATGGATGAGGAAGTTTCTCCTTCATAATGTCATCATGCACAACTCACTCAACATAGATCCAAGGTAAGAGACATGTAAAGAAATTTTATTATTGCATCAATAGGTAGTTCTTACAAATGCTTGACAGGGTTAAACCTAATCAAGATGAGCATATTTTTTAATATCTTAAAGAGTCTCCTACTCTTCAATATCAAAGAGTCCTTGTGAGAGTCTAAAATCTGAGAGAGATATTATAAAAATGGGAAAAATTGGTAATATAGAGACATGGAGAAGAGATAAGAGGGAGCACTTTAACTAAGAATAATCAATGAACTACCACCTTTCAATGAATGTTCCACCACACTTAATCCAATCTAGACTATCCCTTCATCAACAAGTTAACCTACATTTGCTCCAATTAATCTTTAAGCTCTTCTCATTGGTTGAGAAATGCACTAGAAGATAAGAGTCTATTTTGTATATGATGAGTAATGATCCTTTTAAGGAATAAATATCCTTACAATTTGAATAACATTGAATGCTCTAACTACTTATATAACCATTATATCTCTTTAATTTTATATTTCATTCCACCTTCCACTTGCTTTCACTATAAGGACAAAGTCCTCATACCTTGAATCTAGATAGAGCTATCACCATGTATATTTTTATGGCTATCGATACCTATTTATCAAGGATGTAACCATGTTGAATGATGAGACACTCCATCATAGCTCATTTATGTATGCATCTAATCCAACCTAAATATATATTTACTATAGATTTAAAACCAATCTAATTTATTGGGTTTCATATAGTTATTATATCGATGGAGATTTGTAGGTCACGTAGCTTTGCTCTAGACTATATCAGGTTTAAATAAATCGATTCTATCTCAAAAATTTAATGGCAACAAATCTTTACCATTAACAAACTTGACTACATGGATGTGTCTACTTAATGGTTTTATATTGAGATCTAATAGTGGCATGACCCTTTGAAACATTTGCTTTTGGTTTGACCTAAGTCACATTCAACCTCTACTCAAAATCTCCTAGCTTCAACTTTAATCTTGGCCATTAATCTTAATATGGGCTTCCTAAACTATGCCATCCATTAGTTCCTCATTCATTCCATGAGCCCTACAGTCTATCATAGTAGATTCCTATGTTCACGCTACATGATGGCCTCATGTTCATCTTCAAGAACATTGACTCTTTGACCTTACGTGCATCATCAATCTAATTTTGCATGGATTGAATGCACTCTATTGATTTATCTAGTAGTTATCATGGTCATGAAACTTGGAATCTTCTCATTAGCTTTCAAAATTCACTGACTTGTTGAATTCTCACTCATTGTTGATCTAATTTAATATGATGAAATACATTTTATTGATCTATTATGGCCAATTGGCCTTGTCAGTTGATGTGCATTGTTAGATCTTAATTTAGGCACCCAAGATCTTGACATTTATCATCTTTATATTCATCCTTGGTAACTTTTGAATCTAAATGGATATTTTACAAGGATTAAACTTGATATCTATGCATATGTCTCATTCTAATTGTTTAACTTTAAACACTTATATCTTGAGATAGATAACTCATCAAGATACAAAATTTGCAAAAAATGTTTAAGGCATGAAAAACATCATGTCAATGCAATCATTTGACTCTAGTTTACCTCTTAAGTGTATTTATGAAATTTTCAACTATATTGACCTATTTATTTCTACATGATGTGTTGATGATAGTTTGGCTCTTCTATGATTGTGCAAGTCATTTTATCATTCACTTAATTAGGAAACTACTCACCTGATCTATCCAGGTAGAAGTTTAGTATGTGGGCCAAAATTGGCCAACACAATCCATAGAGGAATAAGTCATCATGAATGAGGATGTAAATGTTATAGTTATTGAACTATAAGAAGGAGACCCATTTTTTGATGATGGGAAGGATATTTTATACTCCATATGTGGGTGGATTCATAATTTTCCTTAGTGAATGAAGGTGATGCATTTGTCTTATCTATTTTAGAGGGTAGAAAGGTTGAGGACAACCAGGGGAAGCTATAGGTTTACTTCAAATAAATAATAGAGGTGAAATATATAAGTGTCCATGAAGAGTTTTAGATTTATATGAAGAAGAAAATGGATATAGATGAAGTGAAAGTTAATGCACATAAGGAGAATATGGTATAATTCAAGCCATGTGAAGAAGAATTTAATATGAAGAAGAAAAATGAGAACACAACCATGGATTTTTTTGATGATGGGACTTTGTAAGTCCAAAATATGAGTGGAAGTGATGAGAATCATGTAAGTAATGGAGAATACTTGGACAACATGTTGATGAGGCATGTTGAAGTGGTCAATGAAGTGCTTGTGGGAACTCTTGATTACATTAATGTGTTTATTCAATGCATAGGTCCAACTATGGAGAAGATGTCAAATAAGAGGATAAAGTGTTTAAGTCCATCCAACTAAATTTTATGAGAATAAAAGTGAATAAGTGGAATAAGAGGTTGTTATGAAAATGGTGGTTAAAGAGTTCATTGGTAAGGATATACCAAGAATAGAATATTGTCTTCAGGTCATCATGGATACAAGAGAGAGTGAGAAAATAATGGTAGAATAATGTTATTAAGAGGATATAATATGGAGTTCATTTTTGGTAACTATAAGTGGGATATAAAAATCTCACAAGATCAAGTGAAAGATATTGTCAAGAAGAATAATATATTATCAATAGGACAATAGTGGATAGAGAAGGATATGCATTAAAGATACATATTGAGTGATGGATAGAGAGAAATGGTGGCAAGAAAAGTTTGGAATTTAGAAATAGATATTGGTCCAATTATCATTTGGATATGAGAGATGAAGAATGTCACTCATGTAGAAAACAATCATGGAAATATATATGGTAGACATGTTACTACCAATAATAATGAATAATGTAGTTCATGTTACATATGTGGAAGCCACTAAGGTAGTTGCTAGAGAATAAACTCTTATGAGTCAAGGCATATATTGTTATCATATTGATAAGAAGAGTGAGAAATTATTTGCCGAAGTCATGGTTATGATAAAGGAAGGAGATTGTAATCAACCTAGAGATGATATAAATAGGATGATAATGAAATAATTCAAGGATGAGATGGATAATTTAATTTTATTATCGGCCAACAAAAGTGGAGAAGAAGATGATGTTGCAGTAAAGGTGGAGTATTTTCTTGACATAACAATTAAGAATGTGAGAAATGATGAGGTTATAATTATCCTAGAAGTAGTAGTAGAGGTTATGGGTGATAATTTGGATGCCCAAATGTATGTTGATTTTACTAAGGTAACATTGGATATGAGAGAAGATTTGAGCTTAAATGGATATGATTTATTCAAAACTAATTAATGTTAAAGTAACAATGATGGTTAAGGAATTTAGTGGTGGTGGTTAGATGAAGGTGGATTTCATCCCACGAGTAGATGGAGAGATAATAATATAATAATTTTTTGGAGGTGGTTGGGATATGTTATATCCAATCCAATAAAGGATAAAGGGAATAACATAGGTAAGAAGAGAAGAAAGGATTTGAAGCTAGCAAGGAGCTGGAAGTGAAACAACATATGTGACGATAAACTTAAGTACTTGGTTTATTGGAAGGGAATTCCATGGCCATTATGATTCATGATAAAATTAGTATTTTAACCAATTATTCCATCCATGTGACCAGGATATCACATTTTATAAACTTTGGGTGTATATTGTAGGAGTGTCCAAGAGTTCAGGAAAACTTGCATCAACCAAAAATAGAGTGGAATGTGTTCGTGTAGTCTTGTTTGTGTGTTTATCATTTTTAACATGATAGAAAAATATCAGTATTCCTAACTTAAATATCATTAATAACATCATAAAAGGATTTTTTTAGATAAATACATTTTTAAAATCAAGTTTGTTGAGTCTATCAACCATCCATACAATTTGGGATGTCACTACATATGTTTAAGGGATAAGATAGATAGGTTTTAGGGAAAAGGTTAAAATCATATCAATATATTCCATAGACTAAAATTTTATTTTATATTTGGATTCCTCTTGAAGAGTAGTGCAATTTTAAAAACACCATCTCAATTTAAGTAAGTATGCTCAAGTTATGGCCTCTAGAAGTTGGTAGCTTTTCATAGTGATGAAACATTTGATCTGCATATGGCATCAATTTAAAAAGCATTAATGTTGGTTTTTTCACAGTGATGAAACATTTGATCTACATATGGCATCAATTTAAAAAGCATTAATGTTGGTTTTATAACTACCAGTGGTAGTTTTATAGCTAGTGGAAATTTTAACCTATAAATAGGGGTGGTTTTGTCATAATGAAGTTAAAAAAATAATGGACCATAAAAATGAATGGACAGATTGGGAGCATTTTTAAGGGGCCAAATAAGGTGAAGATACATGGAATAAGGTAAATAAATGTCATGAAATATTTAGAATTAGGAAGAGGAGTGAGTTACATTACTAAAGAGTTACAAGTGAGAAAAAAGATAACTTCAAGAAGAGACAAGTGGGAGTGTGAGGGTAACCATTTGATGAGAGACTATGTATCTTATTATTCATGTTTATGTCTAAATAAACATGTATAGGCATGTGTGAGAATGAGAGTGAGAGAGTGTGAATTTATTTGTAATGTTTTGAAGTTTAAATCAATGAATATGTGTGTATGAGTTTAATTCCATAGTTTTTAATCATGTGTGTTCAATAGTTTAAGGTTTTTAACCATGAAATGCATAGCTAAAGGCAATCCTTAAGTGGACCCCCTATCTTGTTCTTGCACCACATGGAGGCATGTAAGATAAATGAGGATGTATCAAATGTTACTAAAAATTCTAGGCATGAAATTACTTACATATATACTTGTTAGGTATGTAAAAACATTGAATTGAATGCAAATTCCATAATTCAACTTAACTTGGAATTCATTTCAAGCATTTTGCAAGTAGTATCAATGCAGTCATTTTAATTTTAAGTGGGTGGACACCCACTTTAAGATATTTCCCTATATTAATCCATTTATAATATAAAACATAAGTATTAATTTACATGGGACAAGTGACATTTGTTTGAAAGGACTAACATTTAGAGTGTCAGGTGACATATTTTCACTATGCCTCTACTCTAAACGTGAATCCTTGCAAACAAGTTCTACTTGTCCTATCTCCAATAATACCTACTATTTATAATCTAAATTAATTAATTATATGAAACATATTAGAGTGTGTGACCACCCAATTCAAATGAGAACCATTGGAGGGATATTAAATACAATTTTATTCATCCTATTTGTACGATGTTTGAAATGGATTACAAGTTATCATGAATTTTATTATTGTGAGACCCAAAAACTAGGATTTATATTTAAAATTAATTCATATATATATATATATATATATATATATATATATATATATATATATATATATATATATATATATATATATATATATGCTCCCACCTACTCTAATATATTTCTTAATATATAAAACTTATGTCTTAACAGAGATAGGACAAGTGACACTTGTTTGTAAGGATTCAAATTTAAAGTTTCAATCAACATATTTGCATTATGACTCCACTTAAAATGTGAATCCTTAAAAATAATGGCCAATTGTCCTATTTTTACTAAGACTAAACTAAGTTTTATATTCTAAATGAATCCATCGTAAAAAATATTTTAGAGTAGGTGGACACCCACTTTAAATGAGAACCATTGCAGGGATAGTAAAAATAATCATATTTGTCATATTTGCACAATGCTTCAAATGATTTACAAGTTATGTGAGACCTAACAACCAAGATGTATATTCAAAATGAATTAATTCTAAGAAATATATATTAAGAGTGGGTGGTATACTAATCTGATATCTTTACTAGTATATATTTATAATATAAGGATTAGGTCTTAGCATAGATAGGATAAGTGGCACTAGTTTTCAAGGATTCACATGTAGGGTGGAGGTAGAGTAAATAGGTCGATTGGTATTTGTTTTCACTATGCATGCAATAGTTTACATTTGTAATGGCTGGTTGCCCACTATAAAAATATTTTTTAAGAATGAACTCATTTTAAATATAAAGCTACGGTTTTAACAATAAAATTTAACATAACTTGTAAGGTATTTCAAGTATTGTGTAAATAATACAAAAAAAGATTCGTATTCAAAATAAATTTATTTTGAGATATCTATTAGATAATAATAATAATAAATAAATGAATTAAATATTTCAAGTCATATAAAGATTATGATATTCAACAAACAAAATAATTAAATATTTTTAAATCATAACCTAATAAGGTAAAAAAATGTTTAATTATTTAAAAAATATTTTTTTGAAGTTTGTATATTGGATTAATTAATATGGAAAAGGAATAAACATAAATAAAATAAATATATTACCATTTTGTATTGTATATCCTTTTTTGTAACATACAAAATTTAGGATTTTAAAGTAAAAATGATATTTCATAAAAATGAACAAGGAAGAGAGTAAATCTTCAACAAATTATCATTCTATAAAGTACATGTATTCATATATATAATGAAACATTTAAATATTATAAATAAATACATGTAAAAAAAACTAAAATTTATTCCTATGAAATTTTTATCATTATTCATTTACAAAATAAACTATTTTCTTAAATTAGTAAGAAAATTAATATAATATCAAAAAACACACCAAAAATATGTCTTTTATATGAAGGCATCGATACAATGAAATATTTAAGTTACATTTGTAACAAAATGGTTTTAAATAAAGAAAACATTATAGAAAATGAAACTTAGAAAAGAATATAAACATGACTATGTAACTTTCCTATGAATAAGAGGATTTAGAAGATTCTCTTCTTGGATGAAAGACTCATGTTGGAAATATTTACATATATTATAGAAATTATGTATTAAACCTATTTACAATTATTTCTTATCATTTTCATTATGAATCCATAACTCTCAACAATAAAACTACGTTCTCCTGCTCTTGCTCATATAACTGATATTGATTTCTCCCTGTAAAAATTTGAAAATCATTTGAATATAGTGTACTTCATTCTCTTCTTCCCCTCAATTTTTCCTTATTGTAAAAAATAAAAAAATAAAGCCTATAAATTTTTTTGTTAAAAAATATATTGTACTTTTCCATAAATAAATCTTGCTCTATTCAAACCATAACAAATTTTTTTTTGAATGTCATGTTAAAATTTACTATTTAAACTAAAACATGACATTTTAAAAATAAAAATATTTAGAGATAGTATTTATGGTGGCATTGAAATTTATGGGTAGAAATTATTAAGGTGATATTATAATATTTAATATGTCACATTTGAATATATCCCACATTTAAATTTTATACTTTTTAAATTTGAATATTTTGTGTAGAGTTAATAAATAATTTTAAAAATGATATTTAATATATAAAAAATTATTATACCAATATTAAATATTGATTAATATTATAATAAGCTTCAGATAATAATATTTTATACACATTAGAATAGCCATTCAAAATTGAAATATATATTATTTAAGAAAAAAATTATTTTATTATAATATTAAATGTTAATAATTAAATATAAATTATTTTAATTATATATTTATAAATTTCTATTAAAATAAATATCTATAATCTTTTTCAATATATTAAATATAAATAGATCATAAAAATTCACTATTCAAGTTTTTTTTACTTTAATAAATGCACAAATAAATAGTACAACCTATTATTGAGTTTTATTATAATATTAAATTGAAATTAATATTATTTATTTAAAAAAAATTATAGAGTTTTAGTAAAATATTTTGTGTATTCTTTTTTATTTTATTATAAATCAATATTTAATATTTAATTTAATAATTACTTGTGCAACATTATTAAATGTTAATAAGCTTTTTTATAATAGTAAACATTACATAACTAATATTATTTTAAATAAATTGAATTTTTTTCTAGTTTCTTATAATAATATTAATGAAACAATTATTATTATGATCTATTATAAAATTTTATATTAAATGTTAGAATTATATAACAATTATTTTAAGTGTATTAGAAGATTTTATATTGATTGTTGGAATTAAATATATTTATACTATTATCATAATCTTACAATATTGTAAACTATAATATCATATTAAATATTTAAAATTTATTATAATTTTTACATAGAATATCATGTAAACTATTAACTATAATGTGTTATATTAATTAAAGTTTTAATGTTGAATGTATTAATTACATGAATACTTTTATAATTTATTATTATTTCTACATAGAAGATTATGTGAACTATTATTACAATGTGTTATATTGTAAGATTTAATATTGAATGTAATAATTACATGACTAATATTATTAATAATTTAATTTATTATAAAGAACTATTATCTATATAAATTAAATTTATTATGATATTTTTAGTAAACACTTTTGTGAACTATTATGATAATTTAATATTATAAAGTTAAAATTCAAATGTAAAAGATACATGTACATAATTATTGCAAATTTATATTTTAATATTTCATGTAAATACTAAATGAGAACTATTACAAGCATAGTGTAAACAAGTATCAATCAATCTATTTTCACTATCCCTTTTAAAATGTTAACTTCTTGATTTAATTTGTTGTTATACCTTATGAATGTTCTTAGAGTAAATGACCACCTACTATAAATGATAACCATTACATGACTAGTGAAAAAAATTGTATTAATCTTATTTTTATATAATTTGAAATGGACTAAAAGTTATTTTAAATTTGATGTTGTTAGACCTAACACCCAACATTTGTATTCAAAATGAATCCATCCTGAGAAATATCTTAGAGTGGGTGAGATCCCACTCTAAAAGTGAACCATTACATGGATATTCAAAAAATGTTACTCATCCTAATTGCACTATATTTTAAAAACTTTACATGTTATGTTAATTTAATTTGTTTTTATATCTAGTTTTGAAATCCAAATAAATCCAACTAAGTGTAAACAATATGTCACTTACACATTCATAGAGTGCGAGGCCTCTCACTTTAAATGAAAATATTTACACAGATTAACAACAAGTTTACTTATCCTATTTCCACTAAGTTCATCTTGAGAAAAAATATTAGAGTGGTTAGCTGGCCACTTTAAGTAATAACCATTGCAAAGATAGTAAAAACAATGCTACTCATCCTCTTTGTACTATATTTGAAAAATATTTACATGTTATATTGAATTAATTTGATGTTATATCTAGGTTTTATAATCAAAATGAATCTAACTAAGTATAAACAATGTGTCATTTACATGTTCATAAAGTGTGATGCCACCCACTATAAATGGAAACCATTACATAAAGAAACAACAAAAGTAATCTTTCTATTAGCACTATGTTTGAAATAAATTACATACATTGTTTAATTTCATTTTTGTAAGACATAACACCTAAGTAATAATATATTAAAAATGAATCTACCATGATAATACCATTATAAGTGTGAACCATTGTTGTTTTAAAATGGCTTACATGCATTATTGAATTTTGATGTTGTTAGATGTAACATCTTAGATTTATATTCAAAATATATACATCTTGAGATCTATTTTAGAGTGGGAAATCTCCTCTAAATATGAACAAGTATCCTAGTTTGTTTACATCCTTCATCCTTTAATTATTCTTATATTCACATGTATTGTTGAATTTATTTGTTATTTCTATTTGAATCAATTTTTATTTTAATTTGACTTTAGTTCACTATTAAAATATTTTTAGTATGATAAGATAACTTACTTTGTGTTTTATTTAACTTCAATAGTAAAAATATATTTAATTGTAGACAATAATGGCTCTGATTGGCCACACCTCATATAGATAGATCCCATTCATAGATGGATTCAATGATTGGGAGAGAAGAGATGAATTATTTTTATAGATTTTTTGGCTAGTTAACTACTATAATGACTTATGGTTGTTTCATTCAATATTAGGGGTACATGAAGCCATTGGAATAATATTTAATAATAAATATATTTATGAACATCTAATTGCTATTCAAATGGTATATATAAATAACTCTGAATATTCATGTCAAGTCATTAAAATGGAGGTAGAGGTGGAACTATACATAAAAAGTGGCATGGTTCATTCTTATAAACACAAAAAGGATCTTGTTATTCCTATGGTTGTAAAATATAACCTAATCTATAATCTAATAAATTAGATATAGAAAATAGTGAAAATATTTACAATGGTATTGTGACTTTATTCAAAAAAAAATTATCAATATAGATTTGCTTCATCTATTATCACCACTTAAATATCAAGATAAGGAATTTGATAAAGGAACATTTCATCTAAAAATGTTTACTTTTATAAGGAGGTAAAAGCTAGACAACCTAGAAAAATATCCTTAAATATCATAGCTTTATGAGTTAAACCTCTCAACATGACAAAAAATTACTTTAAAATAGGTTGAAAAAGAGTTTAAAACCTATGAGTCTTCAAAAACTTAAGAGATTTAACTTTTTTTTGTTTAATGAAAAATATTTTTAGATTTGAAGCAAGCATTATCACCCTTCACCTTATAAATACTAATGTTGATATCTTCATAGAGATAGTGTTGATCGACTAGTTAACTTAGTGTTATGTAACCTGAGACTTCTTCTAAGGGATGCAATATTTTTACTTTTTAGGAAAACAACTAGTAAAATCATAAATATAGAGTTTGAGAAAGAATTTTATAACTTAGAGACTTTATTTTATATTATTAAAGGATAACATGCAATTGAATCACAAAATAATATCCTGACATACTATATTTTTGTGTTTGTATATGATAGAATCCAACAAAAATTTACTTGTATTCTATAAGCAAATACCACAACTAAGTAGATAATTAACATTTGTAAACATAAAAATATGAAAAATAAGATATGGGTTGAAAAACAAATTATTGGCCAACTATACAAAACAAGGTAAACTTGGATCATAGAGAGAATACTACAATGATTTTATACCATCCATGAAAGGACAAAAAATGAAGGTATTTAATATTTATGATTGGATTGAAATAGCATTAACCATGTATTTCAAAAAAAAATCTAACCCTCTATTTTCATGTTGTGAATTAGGCAATTGAAAAATAAATATTGAATATTCTTAAGAAACATAATATATACAACTTGAATGATAAGTTGTTATTTCTCCTCTTCCCATATGATATATGGCGAAAATGTGTGTTGTGTTTTGAACTCTATACAAGTGGTTGGTCTGTGTGTTGTCTAAAAAATGACTATGATTTATATTTCAAGATAAATTTTATTGAAAATCTAATATATTTTTTTTTGAGATGAACAAGGGGAATGTCTCTAGAAGAGATATCTATACTTGAAGATACAATTTTAAATAGATAATTTTGGTTTAGAACATCCATCGAATCTAGTGTCAAAATATAAATTTTATGTGCTTAATGTAAAAAAATAAAAGAAGATAGATTTAAAAGGAAAAAAATTCTAAATAATTTCAAATAATTAATGTCATAAGAACTTGCTTTGATAGGGTACACTACATCCAAGGTTGTATAAAATTTTAATATTCATGAAAGTCAATTTTATCAATTTTGTCAAGATTTTGAAGATTGTAAAGGAAAACATAAAATAAAAATTATTATGATTGATCCAAAACTCATAATTTTTTATTGAGATATATTTCAAGAACACCAAAATAACATAGTAACAATGAATTCTCTAAGAAGAGATGTTTTATTACTCAAGATCACAATATAACTATATGCTTATCTTTAGGAAGAGATGTTTGATTTCTATTTATGGTTACATATTCATTTATACACATTTTGAAAGTAGGAGGAGGATGTGGAAGGTCACCAATATTGAGGTAGATTAATTGGTTTGACTTCCATGGTTTAAAACAATACAAAATTTGAGGAATTACTGTTTTTAGAAACTTACTATTTTTAGACTGCACTACTAAAATTAAAATTTAGGGAACTTCCATTGTGTTTTTAGGGGTCAAAAACCATCAAGATGAGATCCATGCCATCTCACCATGTTATCCTCATTCTTATCTTTCCAATAGTTCAAATGATGAGTCAATTGGAGCTACAGTGCAAAAGTTATATATCATAATTTATAAGGATGATAAAACACTTATGCAAATTTATATATCATCTTTCATTACTAGCACCCAATCAAGGGATAAATATACATATGAGTTTGCATGTCACAAAGTTATTTTTTATTTTAATTGAGCAATAATTTGCCAAGATTAAAAAAATATCCTTCCCGTTAGTCCTAAAGTGATTATTGTAGATTTATATAGTGTTATAATGAAATTATAAAAAGTGATATTATAGACCTACTTTCTTGCAATGGTTCTATTGAAAAGGTTTGTGTTTTTATATTTTTTGCCTTGGTGGTTGAAGAAATTTGATTTATTAAAACTATCCACATATACATAAAAAGAGTTAAAAATGTGAATGAAAGAATTTATGAAGGATATTAAATAATTATCAATGAATAAAATGTGAGTTTAAGATACTATTTGTTATTTATGGCATATATGCCATTCATAGTTCAAACACCATTGTTGAGGAATATGTAGCCATATAAATTGAATATTCACATGCATATCCCTTTTATATTGTGAACCCGATAGATATCAATATTTTTTTAGTAGAGCATACATTTAAGTTTGAGATATCAATGTGTCTTTGGGATTAAATAATTACCAGATGTAATATAAATTTATCTCATGCTATGATTCTTTATAGTGGGTCAAATGCATTATAATCAATGAAAAATTTAAAAAGATATTTAGTAATATGCATAGTTGAGAATATGGATCAAAAGATGATGTTAAATTTTTTGAAACAACACATAAAATTTTAGGAACTAATAAATAGAGTATGAAATAGAACTGTGGGTAGAGCCCACTACAAAACTTTAAAATGTATGATGCATCATCTTGGGTCTACACAAATATGAGTAGACAAACCATAAATAGATTGGGTCACATAGACACTTATGTAAGGATGAACATATCTAGAGGATTCCATATATAAAAAGGTTTCCTATAGGATGACATATCATTTGAGGGGTAATAATGTGTACGCCCATACTAATAACCTTTAAACATTATAGAAGGCACTCATCTTCCCTATCAAACTACCTAGGGATCCTTAGTCCTATTTAAGTATCTGATGACATTAAGTGCTTATATATTGGTGATTCAAGAAGCTATGAGAATTCATTCCTACATCAAGTATCCTTAATATGATATTTAGTGTCCAATTTAATCCAATAGACAATATTAAAGACCAAAAGGATAAGATTTAGCATAGTAGAGAATTGTCTTACTAGTCATTTGTTAAACATACATATTCAATAGTAAGGGAGTGCCACAAGAAGTATGACAGTTCATAAAATAAATATAAGTATAATTATACCAATATTTTTCTTATGTAAGCTTTGTAATAAATTCAAATCAACTAGAAGATGGCACTAGACTACCACCAAGATAATGCGACATAATTTCTTAAAACATATAACCTTTATAATGCACAAACGAAGGCCATATCTAGTTATAACCCCATTAGATCATTGTACCATGATCCATAGTCCTAGGGTTCATTTCACCCATATTTATTCACTTGGAAAATACCACCATATCACATATAACTCCATCATATGGGAAACTATTATCACAAGGATTAAATAATCCCATTCCTATTTACAAACATGAATTATTTAATGTTCACCATGTAATAATTCACACATTGAAAATGAACATAACATTCTCAAAAACCCTATTATACCATCAAGTATTCATCCATTTAGGGCTATCACCCAATATAAAATGAATACAAAAAATATGATGAACCACCAAAAATAGTGCTACAAGGTCAATATTATATGAATAAATCCCTAACCTTGGGGTCTTTACACTAATTGATTCTTATCAAATCCTTATATTAAGAACAAGTAAATGAATTATCCATTATGAACAATAACTTATTAGTTGACCAATTATTCAATTAGGCCATTAGTGACTTCATAAACTAGGCCAACTATAGCTTGTATTTATGAATAGCCAGTTTCCACATTGTGAGTTGATTACACATGGTCTCAAAATGGTCAACCATGCATCCAAAATATTAATTTGTCAAAAATAGATAACACATTGAGATTTGAAGCTTCAACTCAGAAGTCCTACTAACAACCACTTGATCTTGGTTGATTTCATACAATCACAAGTTGAAAATAAATAATATATTAACTTGCCAATTGCTTAAAAGCTCTCATGCTTATACTACCCAAAAAAATATGTTTGGATCAACATCCATTAATAATAAGGGGTAGTAGTGAGTGAAAATAACATCATTTTAAGCCTAATCCAAAAATCAATATGGAAATATGAACAACTACAATATTATCTTGATAAATATTTTCACAATACCATAACATAATGTGTCAAAAATACATTTTCCAGCACTTGATAGAATGTCTTAGCATAGCCCACCCACCCACACACACACACACAAATATATAATCGACCCTCTAAACTTGATTTCTTAATCAATAGAGTGTACACAAGATTAAGTCCATTATATATAAAATAATAACTCCAAGCACCTTACTGCTAAGACTAAAAGGAAAGAGGACAACATAAAAAAATTTATAAACATGATTTAATAACATGATGATAGTAGGATATCATTAATATATGGATATATATTATGATCACAATACAAGTAATACAAGAAATACAAAAAATATTATTTTCATACAATAGACCACACTTCCAAGTCTTAATATCAAATGATTTTGACTGATACAGGTAGCTTGAATAATCCTCTATTGTATGATATTTCTATCATATATAATCCATAGGCCATATGTACAAGGAAACAATTATACTACCATATAGGTATTAAATTTAGAATAGGGAAGCCTCTAAAGAGGTAAATCAAACTACAATATTAATGCAATGCAAATAGAATCAACAAATTTGATTTTATCATCCTAAATTCCATATTTAGTTATCATTGGTGGCCACATCACTTTAAGTAGGAGACAAAGATAATCAGATAATCAATCTCGCAAAATTAAAGGCCAACTGTATCGTAACCCCTACATTGGAAAGGGTGTAGCAAGACTATTAGCTTAAAGATAACAATGTGAATTATTTTCTACTCAGCATTCTAAGAGTTAAATTCTATTTTAATAAATCAATTTTAGAAAGATAAAAACAATTCAAACTAACTTAATTCCACATAAAATGAATTTAGGCAGCCCCATAATTCTTATTGCTTTAAATTTTCTTTTTCAAAAGTGTAAATCATTAATGAAACTATTATATAACCTCCAAAACAAGTAGAGTAATGTATACTCAAATAGATCCTATAAAATAACATCAATAATTCACATACCAAGCATATAATGGTCTACAATAGTAAAGATAATTCTACACAATTTGATTTCTCTCTTGATGAGTACAACATCCAATCCAAAATAAAAAAAATAGTTAAAATGGTTATGGCAACTAAGTGATTATTACAAATAATTATGTTGTAAAACATATAAAATCTTGTTTGATAATGTTAAAATTTCATAGCAATAAGTTCACAAAATTAAAAAAAACTATTTTATTTCCACTTAGTAGAATTAGATTTATGAAGAAAAAGGTAATAGTAAGGCTTTTAAACCAATGATTCAATCATACAAAATAATTATTCCTTTCTACAATCTTCACTAACTAATAAACAATCAAATGTCATATGCTAATAAAACCAATAAATCAAGATTTGTATTCCACAATAGGGTGATAAAAAATCATTTATTTTGGATATTGTTTTCAAAACAATTTTGGGAATACATCCAAATCTCAAAATCAAAAGAAAATAGTCCAACACTCCTTCCAAGAGCAAACATGGGGTTTTTAACTTGGGTCTGAGGTTTAGCTAAATCATTAAATAAGTAATAAGTAAATAACAATTTTTCCCTCTCTTTTAAGATCAAATTACCATCATGATTACATAAAGCATCCAATTGAAATAAGTAAACACATTTCACATATTTTAGTAACCTAATCAGCAATGTAGACATACAACAAAGTGGTTTTGGTTTATCAATTTGTAAAATCAATTCATGTCAACATACATGTTTTAAGGTTATTTTTGGGAGAATATAATGGATAGTAAAGTTGCACAAGATATTATTCTAATATTCATGTTTTATGTATTCAATTGTCAGATATGTATATTTTGTCCTATCTCTATGAATTGTAATAAGTTATAATATGAATAGACTCTTCTTTTAGTTCCAAGTATGACAAGAATATGAATAGTCATAGACTGCAAATGACTATATATATATGTATGTTTTTATGAAAAATAGAGTTCCACTTTTTAAGAGATCAATAGAGACTATTTTGGTTATGGTTACCTATTGTGTTTCTTATTTTATTCCTTGTGTGCACTTTCAGGTTTAATATTTGGCTTATTCCTATCTAATTTAAATGCTATGTGAATATTAATGAAACACTAGTTGTTCTTAATTCCTATCCAATGCACTATGTTTCTATTTTCCTACCTTGAATATGAATTCTCTGCACTATTTTGTGTACTAAAGTAAAACTTAGCTATCCTCATCCTTAGCATGTTCTGATGCTTCAGGAACCTCTACTATAAAAGGTGTGGTGAGCATGGAAACACTCATTCAAGAGGAATCCATGATAATATGGTTACTAGGTAAAAGATACATTGAGACATAGTTAGACCAAAAAGTATGTAATTTTGCAAACAAAGAATCCAAACAGATTGGTCTTAACACACAAAAAATCATCTAAGAAGATATCTATGGATAAATATATGAAATATTTTGGTGCAAGTTACCTTAATTGCTAGATAATTGGTTAGATTATTTTGAATGCTATTGATTTAACCCAAGAATGAAAGAAATAATCATCTAGACTGAAGAGAAGATAGACTAGTTGTAAAAACTAGAAATTGACTGGATGAGGGCAATAGATTATTGGGTTGCTACCACCATAAATGGATACATCATCAAGTTTTTAGTAAAAGGATGAATATATTTTGAATTTGTATAGGAATTATTTTTCCAAAGAATTAGAGGGAAATTTTTGTAGTGACTACCCTCTTTATAAAGATATTAGTTGTGGATAAGGCCATACTCTAGCCAATATGGAGTAGTCAATTTAGGCATATGAGGGTGTGTACGACATGATGATGAATGATGGTTAGATGAGTAATGATTTAAAATAAATATAGAATGGATACATGAGTGAAGAAGATTCAAAAGAAAATTTTGGATTCAAAATGAGAACTGTAACAATAAAACAAATAGAATAAATAGAGAATACCAAGGTAGCTATGAGTAGAGGTAAGAATAGTAATTAACTAGGTGATGAATGAGTAATAAGATGTGATGAGAATGTTGAAAGAGATGAAGGATGAATAAATAAGATGATGAATGCTGGTAGACATAAAGAAGTGATGAAGAAGAGATGTTTAAAAGAAGAAGGTGAGAAAAGCATAGAAGTAGAGTAATTAGATGATAGATGTAGTGCATAGATATAAGAATGGGTATTATCAAAATAATAAGAATTAATAAATAAGTATAAAATAGTCATAGGTTAATCATAGGTTTAAACACAATAGAATTTTTTTTAGGAAAGATTCATTCACCAGAAGAGCACACATCTCCACAACCCAATCTCTTATATTCTAGCAGAAGTTTTTAGTCAGGTGAATATGAAGACAATAGTTGGGAAGGTCCATTTAAATAACACGTTCATCATTGGGGTACCAAAATTCAAAAAAAAAAAATTAAATAGGCTTTAATTCCATATGGCTTGTTGAAACCAAGCAAATAAAATAAAGAAGCGTAGAAAAATAAAGTGCACACATTGGCTCACCTAGTGCACAGAGTAGTATGCAGACAAGATCACCCAAAACACAACTTCCTCTTGTAATAGCCATGAAACATATTTAATCAACACCAATTTACATAATGATTCATTTATTAGGATTCATAAACTTAGCAATCTATGATGGGTCTATAGATCCCAAATAGTACTTACTAACCTAAAAAATGAGATGGCAAGCTAAGGGCATAACTCATGAAGCTATCAAAAAGTACAAGTTAATAGGGTCACTAGTTGGAAGATCACTTGAGTTAATATACAAAAGAGGAGTTTAGAGGTTAATTAGACAAGATGTTAAGGACTATCTTGTCATAGAACTCAAGATAAATAAATGCACTAGTTAGACTATATAGAACTTGAAAGAAATAAGGTAGAAGTCAGGAGAATCAATTTATGACTATAATTGTAGATTGTTTGATGTGATGAATAAGGTATAATTTTCCTTAATATATAAAGAAAAAATCTACATGGTTCATCAAAGGAGTGCACTCTAAAATCAAGTTTTCCACTATGCAAACTTAATATTCTACTAAATCAGATGTTAGAGGTGTTGTTCTATGAGTAGAGCAAATTAAAGACTATGGAGAAGCCCTTATTTCCAATTTCAAGATTGAAAATACACTACAAGATTTTATGAATAAAATGGAGAAATACCATGAGGGAGATAAACCCAAATTGAATCTTTGGTGTATGAATATAGAAAGAAAGGACATCTTAGGAATGATTATCCTAAGATCAAGATAGAATTTTGTGAAATCTATCGAGTAGTGGGGCATACAATAATGCAGTGCCATCTTATGCAATAGTATGTCAAGAGTTCATATAATCTATATGGAAATTTATGTAAGTTGAATAATCATGATGCAAATTATTATAGGGATTTATAGGAGCTCAATAAAGGAATCACTAAAAATGTATTTGTCATCACTTCACAAAAAATGTCCTTGGCAAAGAAAATTATTCTAGACCTAGAGGTGGATAAAGGTTGTGTGACCCAAGTAGGTCCATAATGGATTCCTAGTTTACCACAATACCAGCCTTAAGGTCTAACCATTTGGACCCTTCATTTACTAAGTTGGACACCACTATCTTTGTAGTACTAGTATGAAGCACCCTAGAGCTCAACCATGATGCAGTAGCAAAAAATGATTTATACCCCACCAACTATGCAGCAATAATTTAAAATTGGTGATAATACCTAGCAACATCAACATTATAACACTACACAATAACATGGAGGGCATAGAGGAGGATATCAGTCCAATAAAGGAGGAGCTAGGGGTGGATACAAAAGAGGTTACCAAGGTGGTAGAGTAAACAACTATCAACAACCTCCTTTGTAATGTTACTTATATGGAAAGTATAATCATGTACAATTAAATTGTCTATTGTATCTTCAAAGATAATCTTACTATGCATACTACATAATATATGACCAGCATGACACAAAAAAAATCTTATTTTAGAGAAGCAAAGAAAGGATAAGGCCATCTAGAATATGAATATGGTGAGTGTGCAACCTAAGGAGGATGCATTCCTAAACATTGTTACATGGAAACAACATGCAAAAAAAGGTTTGACTCCACTTGAAATGCCTCAAGATTATGGAATATAAAAATAAAAATAGGATAAATAACCAAACCCAACTATATAAAAGGGTCTCATGTATGAATCTACATAGATGTTGAAAAACATTCAATACCAAGACACTATTAAAGGAGATGTTGCAAAAATAGATTCTCAAATGTATGGCCAAATCATGCATATTATGTGGCAAGATGGAGTTATCACTGCACTAATAGATATTCTAAAAATTTTAAGCACATTATGTAATGAATAAATATTAAAGAATATCAAAAAATGCTACATAACTTATTGGAGTGTGATTAGTGAAGATAACATAAGACAAAAAAATTGGTTTGGTATGTGAAAATAAAGAATCCCTAGGATTTATATGAGTGAATTGACACTAATGTTTTAGGTTATGATATTCTAAATGTTGTCTTTGATTTTGGCAACATAGTCAACATGATTTCGAGGTCTACATGGGAATCTATTGGATGATTGATTCTAAGCTACAACTCAGTGAATCTAAGCTTAACCAAATATGGATGAGTTGAGCCTATTGGTAAATTATAAGATGTTAAGATCAAATTCACATAATTGACCCTATGAGGTGACTTTGAAGTCATCAACATGAAGACAACAACAACACATTACCCTGAATTGATAGGTAATAAATGAGAATATGATGGTTAGATGACTATCAATATAATGCAAACTTGTTTAGAGGAACACCAAAGAGATAAGGTTTTCATCATTCCACTATATAGAGTGAATAAATTTTATAGCATTCTAGTTGAACTAGAGTCTCCATATGTTACACAAGAAACTAGCTGGATGAAGGTGAACTCTATAACAAAATCCAAAAGCTCTATGTATAGTTGAGTACAAATTTTTATATGAGCATACTAAAACTCAGGTATAATCATTACTTACTCAAATATTGAAGACATAAAAACAATATAGGCCTAAACTAGTAATTACGTAGCCATTGGCAACCTAGTTTGTCATATAATACTATGTGTCTATGTCTACAAAATCCCCTACTCATTTAGAAGTTGACTTCTTCTATCAAGTAGAAGATCATATGTAAGACTATATAGAGCTAACTAGAGAAGGAAATTTTCCTTGGGAAATAGCTTCATCTATTAATGGATACTTAGACATGCACCTCCTCAATTGGGCCTAAGGTGATCAAGAACTCTGAAATATGAGAATGGTCTTTATGCATGAGAGACAAATTCTTATGTATTATGCAACTAAGGATATCAATGAGTTAATTATACATTTACAAGTTCATGTACCTACCATTAGTTAGTGGGTTAGTGTTCTAAATTATGCTTTGAATGGAGTTTCAATGACTTGGTGGGTAATCCATAGAAATGACTAGATCGAGTGGGATGGTGCATGCAAGCTCATGATTAGTAGGTTATAGCTACCATAGATTATCCATAGTAATTAGCCTTTCTTCCAAAAAGGTGAGTATCTTAAAATTCATATTCATAAATGTGTTGAATTCTAGAGTGAGGAATGTGTAGCACTAAAGTATGGGGTTCATAGCTTCCATTATACACTTGATCCTTTACCATTAACATGGTATATGCATCAAGAGCACAGGAGGGAGACAAATCATTGAGTGCAGGTGAAAAGTGATTTAATATAGATGTTTGTTTTTTAAGATGAAAACCCTATATTCATAATGAACTACTTAAAATTAAATAATTATTATGCCATGGGTGCACAAAATACTTGATTATCATGATATAATACACTATGTAGAAGAATGTAGACTTTGATCTCAATTTGGCATTACAAAGATATAAATATTCCAAAAAAAATTTCTTATGTAGCGATGCCACCAAATACAAGATGAATGAGAGGACATTGAGGAATCTAATTTTGATGGTGATATGGATTTAACTGATTTATTTGGACATGAATGGCCAATAGAGCCTTTAAAGGACACTAGTGCCAAACCTACTAAAGAAGACAAGATGTGTAACATAAAAATTATTGAAAAAGTAGGGAAATGGATGATAAAAGAATACATTGATGAAGAAAATCATAATATTACCAACATCCCATAAAAAATCATGCAGTAAACATCATAACTAAGGAGGTTCCCAAATTGGGACATATAAGTGATTATTGGATAGAAGCTAAAGTTTTTAAAGCTATGTAACTCCTAAGAGACTATCAAGACGTTTTTCCCACTAAATTCTTAGAGGTTAGAGGAGTTGATCCATATTTATGTGAGATTCATATTAAACTTATGGAGTGTGCATGACCTATAAAGAAATGATCATACAAGCTAAATCCAAATATGAAGCTTAAAGTGAAGGTTGAACTTGATAGGATGCAAGATGTAGGAATAATCTATCTTGTAGACAAGGTAAACTGGGTAAGTCCCATGGTATTATATCTAAATAAATTAGGGAGATTAGAGTATGTGGATATTATTTCATTCTAAAGGATGTATGTGTAAATGATCCATTCCCAATTCCCTTCACAAATGAAGTTTTGAAATCTATCGTATGACATAAAGTCTATTCTTTTATGGGTGGTTTCAGTAGATATCATCAAAAACCCATCA
Source organism: Torreya grandis (assembly GCA_037957365.1). Taxonomy (NCBI): domain Eukaryota; kingdom Viridiplantae; phylum Streptophyta; class Pinopsida; order Cupressales; family Taxaceae; genus Torreya; species Torreya grandis. Next base: position 206,433 of record JARHVA010005100.1, on the reverse strand, counting down.
TAGAAGAAGACAGATATAAAATGAATTTTTCCATAGAATGGGGATCCTTTGTGCACAAGGTAATTCCTTTTGGCCTTAAGAACCCACCTATAGTTTTATTTTTTGTAGTGGTGATTGCATTTAAGGAATTCATTCACAACTTCCTCTAAGTCTATCTTAATGATTGGGTAGTCTTTCCCTTGTTCAAAGAACATTTGTGTAAGTTGTGAAAACAGTTAGAATGATGTTGAGATTTGTACATTAGTTTGAATTTAAATAAATGTCTCTTTTTCACACCTTTTTAAATCTTGCTAGGTCATGTCATATGCAGTGAAGGCATTTTGGTCGACCAGGCCAAAATTGTAGTAATTTTGAATATACCTCCACCCATTAGTTCCATCAAAGTATGATATTTTATGGGCCATACAAGATGCTATCACAATTTTATCAAATGATATGCAACTATTTCATCTGTATTGGAATCCTTATTATGCAAAAATATAAAGTTTGTCTAAAATTCAGAATGCTAAGGAAACTTCATCGAGATGAAATAGAGATTGGTTACAACACCCATCCTCATCTTTCTAGATTGGAGAAATCATTTTCATGTGTATGTGGATGATTTGGGTATCATAGTCAATTATGTTATTACACTACCAAGATATGGTGGACTTGACCATCTTATTCATTTTGTAAGTCATAAACTATTTAATGCAGATAACAACTACACAATCACTAAATGAGAAACATTGGCTATCATGTTTACACTATAAAAATTTCAACATTATTTACTTGTGACACTATTTGAATTATTCATTAATAATAAATCCTTGTGATACCTTGTCAACAAGCTGATGTTATGTGTACACATCTCTTGGTGGTTAATTATATTTTAGGAGTTCCAATTTTGCATTAATGTAAATCCAGGAAGAGAGAATGTAGGACCAGATCATCTCAACCATATTCCTAATGGTGAAGAACAAAAATAATTATAGGAAGACTTTATTGATGCTCATCTCTTTCATGTTTCTATGATTCTTTCAAATTTCAAAGCAATTTCCAAATTCCCTGAATAAGGAGTCTTTCCTGTGCACTATCAAGAATGTGACAAGAAGTAGTTTGTTACTATTAGTGTAGGTTTTTATTTTTCTCTATTTATTAATTAGGGAAATTTTATTTCCTGTGCATACATGGAGTTTTCTTACATTTGTGGGATAGGCTAGTTTATGTGGAGGTGTGTGTCATAGATGTGTCATAGGTGTCATAAGAATGTCATAAGTAACTCCCTTGATGGGAGTTACTTCTCTATTCTTAGCACCTTGTCACCACCTTTCATGGAGGAGTTACAGTCTATTCTTGGGGTGCCTTGTCCACCTTTTGTGGAGGAGTTACTTACGTACTCTCCTATTTGTATTTCTCACTTTGGCCATCTCATGTTAATTCAGATTTGGTTTTCTCTATTTTGTCCTGTGCAATTTATCTTCTTGTGTTATTTTCAAATTACTTTAGCAGCTATGTGGTGTGCACTTGCTTCATCTCATGTGATCACATCTCCATTGCACTCACATTATCTGGATTCTAGAAATAACTCTGATATGGTATCAGAGCAAACCCAGTAATCTTGTGTGTGAATATGCTTTTAGTTTTTTTTGAAATCAAGAGGAGTGGAGTTCTCTTTTTTTAATTCTAGATTTGGTCTAAAATAATATATATATATATATATATATATATATATATATATCAATTCTGGTTAGTTTCCTTGGAAATCCTTGCATTTGGGTGTCTTAGAAGAATACCACTAGTAGACAAGCTATTTGCAGATAAAAATCTGTAGGTTGATACACTCAAGTACCATTGTTGAGCAGAGAGTAAGGAGGTAGGCACCAAACTTCTGGTCTATGCCAAACCTATGTGCCTAGCTTCTGGTCTACACCCTCCAACAATAGTTCCAACAAAGCTCAATTGTATGACATCCTTTCTTACTAGCCAAGCTAGCCGTACAACCCAAGTCTGCTATTTGTTTTTGTGTTTTTTGCAAAAACTAATTTTTTTTAGAACTGTGCCTTTTTTGGATGCCACCTGTTGTTTTGTTTGTTGTCTCTTCTGCCAAGTCTGCACCACAGTCAGCTCCAACATTGCACCCTTTCTACTATGCATTGAAATTGGGAGTTCAAATCTTTTGCCATGCCTCAAATAGGCTGTATGCCTAGTAGTAGGTCTGATTTTGTTTGTCTTTTCTGCTAAAAATCTGGACTATTGTATTTTCTTGAAAAAGGTGCCCTCCTCTTGTTTGGCATCCCATGTGGACCTTTAATCACTTTGCCACTCTGTCCATTCTGTATTTAACTAAAATTTTTAGTGAAAATTGATTTGTCAAAATAAAAATTAGTCAATTTGACTGAGTATTAAGGTTTTTAGACATTTTGGTAATTTTGGGGGTTTGAATTTTAACTTGTATCTTTGACCTACAAAGATGAAGGGTGAGGCCCAAGTTGGCAGGAGGCCAATTCTCCCTCACACAAACCTCTTTTGGATTCCTCATTCTGTGCTAAATCCAACAAGTGTTTGGAAGGCCACTTTCTCTCCCATAACAGGGATTTTTTTAATGTTTTAGTATTTGTTTTTTGCAAAAACACTAGTTTACGAGAAAATTGTACCTTTAATATCTTACAAATGGTAGCTCAGTTTTGGGTGCCATTTTTTGCAAAAGTGTTTGTAATTCAATTTTACACAGTGCAGACTTGTTAATTGTTAAAAACACACTAGTTTATAAAGTGCCAAAAATTTGGGGTCTCCCAGGACGCATTTTCGATCGAGTCTGACGTCCTATTTGCTTTAGTCTTGCACTGATTTCTATAAGACACATTCTTGGCTGAGTCTAACATCTTTTAAGTGTGAACTTGCATATTTAGGGGGAGATCAATATTTTGGGGGGGTGTGATTGCTTTTCACAACTTGCTTTCATTCTCCTTTTTGCATAAATTCACAACTTGTAATAAACACAACTTCACCTAAATTCAACTAAAAAAATGGATTATTTTCAACTTAAACCCCTAAAACCCTTCAACTATCATGAATGGAAAGTTAAAATGTCAATCATTCTTAGAAGCAAAGGGTTGTATAGGATCACCATGGGTATTGAAGTAAAACCCAACATTGATGCTAAAAAGGTCAAGTGGTACAACCGTAGTGATGAAGCCTATGGATTACTGAGTTTGTTTGTGTCTCTAGAACTTCTCTTCATTTATAATCCTCCCAAACTCCTAATGACATATGGGACACCTTAGAAAAGTTATTTGGGAAGCTTGATGAGATGAGAGGTCATGAGCTCGAAAATGAACTCATAAGTCTAAGTCCTAGCAACTTTGACACCCTACAAGACTTCTTCACTAAGTTTAAGGCCCTTAGATTACATTTGAAAGAATGTGGGATAGTGAAGAAAGATGATCAACTCATACTTTCTATTCTCACAAAGTCAGGTCCAAGCTATTCAGTCTTTGTCTCCACTTTCCATGCCACCAAAGTACCCTTGGCACTACATGGAAAATGCCTTCTTTGGATTCATTCATTGCAAACTTGACTAGGGAACAAGATAAGCTAATTTAAATGGGCACAGTGAAGCTTACTCAACCCCAAGCTTTGATATCTAGAAATGGTAAAGACAAGACTTCAACAAAGGAAAAGAAGAAAAAGAACAAGGACCAAGAGAAGAAGAAAGAAAACACCAATCTTGCCAAAAACAACACTGAGTATTCATCCTCAAATGCTAAACCTAATAAGGAGAAGGTTAAGTGTGCCTATTGTAAAAAGATAGGGCATGATGAACACAAATGCATGAAGAAACAAATAGATCACCTAACTCATCTTCTAGAGAAGAACATAGGTGTTCTTGAGTCCATCAAGCAGAATTCATCTACCCAAGATTCTACTAAGGTAAAAGGCAAGGGTAAGGAGAAAGAAAAGGGCAAGGCCCTTGTAGCTATAATAGATTCCACATCTTCATGGGTCATCGGCTATGGTGCTTCTCACCACATGGGCTCTTCACTAGTTGAGTTTTCATATTTAGAGCCTTGTGGCATGACTTTAATTAGTTTGGGTGATGACACATCAGTTTCCATTGTAGGGAGAGGGTTAGTTGAAATGGAAGGAGGAACATTCAATAATGTTCTAAGTGTTCTTTCTCTTTTAACCAATCTCCTATCAGTGTACCAAATCACTCACATTGGTTGGGGCATGAGAGTTGAGTTTTCACCATATTCAGTGGCTATCAAGGAGTTACATAGTGATACTACAGTGGCAGTGGGTAGGGCAGATCACCAAGCCAGGTTATACACCTTCTCACATTTTACATCAAATTCTTCTCTAATAGCATTGTTGACTCATTTAGATGGAGTTAGCAAATTATGGCATGAGTAGTTTGGCCACCTTAACTACCACTACCTTGAGCAACTTTGCAAACATGACATGGTCATTAGCTTGCCTCGTGTCTAATTCTCAAAAGGACTTTTCGAGGGGTGCCCCCTTGGGAAGCATCCTGAAGCAAAATTTGACAAAGGCAAAGCTTGGAGGGCTTCACAACCTTTGGAGTTAGTCTACAGTGATGTATCGGGACCCTTTCCCAAACCATCTTTCACAACGGCCAAGTACATCTTCACTTTCATTGATGATTTCTCTAGGTACACTTGGATATATTTTCTCAAACAAAAGTCTAAAGTGTTTAAAATTTTTCTAGACTTCAAGGCTCTTGTTGAGAAATAGAGTGAGAAATCCATCAAGGTTCTTCAAATTGATAATGGAGGGGAGTATGTTAGCATCAGGTTTGAGTAGTTTTGCACTATAGAGGGGATTGATTTATAGCACACAGTCACCTACAGTCCTTCACAAAATGGGGTTGCATAATGCAATAATAGGTTCTTGAAAGAGATGGGTAGCTGTATGATTCACTCCAAATCCTTATCACCATAGTACTAGGCTGAAGTCATCAATTGTGCTTGCTACATTCAAAATAGGGTTCCTCACAAAGCTTTAAAAGGGATAACACCCTTTGACTCTTGGCATAAAATCAAACCTAATGTTGAGCACCTTAGAGTTTTTAGATCCGTAGCCATTGCCCACATTTCAAAGAAGAAATGCAAAGCTATGGAACGTTAGTCCAAGCCTTGCATCTTTGTAGGATATCCAGATGGTATTAAGGGATATCGCCTTCTAGATCCAGTCACTCATGAGTTGTTCATCAAGAGAAGTGTCCATTTTTAAGAGAGTCCTAGAGACTCAACACTTGACACTTCTTCTCCCTCATTAGATCTACTTCTTCATGATGATTCCTCATCAGATTCAAATCAGCCATAACAGGTTCTTGAGCTAGAGACATCTTCTTCTTCGAGTTTAGACAGTGAGGATAGTGATGCAGAGTCATCCACCTCTAGTAGTCAGAGGATGAGGAGTTAACACCTCACTCACCCACTTCTAGGCCACTTTGGTCTAGAAAGACACTTGAGAGTGCTGGCACTTGGGCAGGAGATCCCACAAATGACAAACGTACTAGGGAGATTTTTAGAGAGATCCACATGCCTTCTTTGGTTTAGTTTCAGATCCATAGAATTTTCAAGAGCCATCAGGGGTACCTGAGTGGGATAGTGCTATGGAGGAAGAATATTCTTCCTTAATAAAAAATCACACTTGGGATTTGACTTCACTTCCTAAGGGAAGAAATATGGTTCGATGTAGGTGGATATATAAGACCAAGTTTGTAGCAGATGGGTCGGTTGATAAGTACAAGGCATGATTGGTCGCCAAGGGTTTCTCATAGGTGGCAGGCATTGACTACTCAAAGACTTTTGCACCTATTGCAAAGATGACTTCTATCTGACTCACCTTGGCTATTGCTGCATCACATGGATGGGATGTGCATCAGATGGATGTGAAGAGTGTCTTTCTTCATGGAGACCTAGAGGAGGAGATCTACATAGAGTAGCCACCAAGATTTGTTCAAGATTATTACTTAGTATGCAAACTTAGGAAATCTATCTATGGCCTCAAATAAGCCCCTTAGGCTTGGTATGCCAAGATGGATTCCTTCCTTCTCATAGCAAGTTTCACTAGGTGCCATTCTGATCCCAATGTCTACTTCTTATGGCAAGATGATTCACTTTTGATTTTGGTTCTATATGTTGATGACCTTTTGATTACTAGGAGTTCTTCATCAGCTATTGCAGTGGTGAAGGCATCTCTCTAAGATAGATTTGACATGACAGACTTGGATTTATTACACTACTTCCTTGGCATTGAGATCTCACAGTCAGATTTAGGGATTTCTCTTACACAACCTAAGTATGCTCTTGACTTATTGGCTCAGTTTCACATGGCTAATTGCAAGCCATCTCTGACTCCCTTTCTATTAGGAGTCAATCTTGAGGCTGACTGTTCTTCACCATTGGTTGATGCCACTCAGTATCAACAACTTGTTGGTAGTCTCATCTACTTGACTCACAGCAGGCCCAACATTTCATATATAGTGGGACTTGTCTCCAGATTCATGCAGGAACCTCATGAACTACATTGAAAAGCAGCTAAGAGGATCTTGCATTACATATAGGGTTCACATAGATATGAGATTCATTACAGATTTGGCATAGAGGTTGACTTGGTTGGATATATAAATTCAGACTGGGCTGGTGATTCATAGACTCGCAAGTCCACTTCTGGTTACAATTTCTCTCTAGGTTTTGGTCTTATGAGTTGGTCTAGCAAGAAGTAGAATGATATTGCCATATCATCCATAGAGGCAGAGTATAGGGGAGTTATTAATGTAGGTACTAAAGCTATTTGGCTTCAAGGGATTCTTTCTAAGTTTGGCATTCCTATCAGACAACCCACCATCATTTATTGTGATAACCAAAGTACTATTTAGATTTGTAGGAATCCAGTTTAGCACCAGTGGACCAAGCACATAGAGATCACATGCATTTCATTCAGGAACTTATTCATAGTTAGGTCATTGACTTGATATTTTGCCATTCTTCAAATCAGGTTGCAGACATCTTCACCAAACCTTTCACTGGGAGCAAGTTCATTCATCTACAAGCTCGTATTAAGGTGCAGTCTACATCTACAGTAGCATCATCTTCAGGGGGGCCCTTCTAGCCTCTTCTTTTCTTTTATGTCTCTCTTTTGGGGGGGAGTTTTTTCCTATGGGTTTTCTCCTTTTCTCTATCTTATGGGAGATTGCATTTGTACATGGGTACCTCATCAGGCCTAGTTGCTGGGACCCATTTTCTATTTCCACACTGCCCACCTAAGTTGTGCTTATGGGGGGGGGGTATTAGTGTAGGTTTTTATTTTTCCCTATTTATTAATTAGGTGAATTGTATTTCTTGTGCATACATGGAGTTTTCCTACATTTGTGGGATAAGCTAGCTTATGTGGAGGTGTGTGTCATAGATGTGTCATAGGTGTCATAAGAATGTCATAAGTAACTCCCTTGATGGGAGTTACTTCTCTATTCTTAGCACCATGTCACCACCTTTCATGGAGGAGTTACAGTCTATTCTTGGGGTGCCTTGTCCACCTTTTGTGGAGGAGTTACTTACGTACTCTCTTATTTGTATTCCTCACTTTGGCCATCTCATGTTAATTCAGATTTGGTTTTCTCCATTTTGTCTTATGTAATTTATCTTCTTGTGTTATTTTCAAATTGCTTTAGCATATATGTGGTGTGCACTTGCTTCATCCCATGTGATCACGTCTCCATTTCACTCACATTATTTGGATTCTGGCAACAACTCTGATAGTTACTAGAGCCTTGCCACACACCATTATCAATGGACTTTTATATCACTTAGGGAAGGATGAAGTACTACATATAGTTTTTTTAGAATATGAATGAATTTAAATCATACAATAATCACACTAAAGATTCATAGGAGGACATTTTTCTAGAGAAGCTACTACTAGGAAGTTGTTATAGAGTGGGTTATGGTGGCCAAATCTCTTTTAAGGTGCACATAGAGTAACACAACACTATGATGTCTACCAATTCATGGGTAAACCAATACAAAATATGAGATGCCTTTATAGCCTTTGTTATCTGAGAAACCCTTTAAATAATGGGGCATTGTCTTTTTTCACACCTATCAATCCACCGAGAAAATGTTGTAAAGGTATATCATCACTATGACCAGCTATTTTACCGAGTGGGTTAAAGATAATACAACACCTAACTTGTGGTGTGAATTATGCAATAAAGTTTTTTTATGAACCCATTATTACAAGGTTTGGAGGCCCTATAAATATTGTTAGCAACAGAGGCATGCACTTCTTAAATAACACCATTAATGATCTTACAAAGGAATTTCTGATTTCTCATCACAAAAGCACTATGTATCATTCATAACCAATGGCCAAGTTAAAGTTTCCAACAAAGTGTTAAGAAAAATGTTAACTAAAATCTATGACATCAAAAGGGGTGATTGAGAAGATCACATTCCTATAATTTTTTGGGCATATCATATGCACTACAAGAGAGCCACATGTTTTATGCCTTTCCAATTGGTGTATAGACTTGAAAAAGTTTTGCAAATGGAATAATTAGTACCCAATCTATGCATTACCATGGTCATGAGACTAGGGGATCATGAATCTCTAACCAACAAACTTCTCAAACTAAATAGGTTGGTTGATTATAGACATAGAGTAGTGTAAATGTAGGAAGTTCATAAACAAAGCTAGAAATCATGGCATGATAGGAATTGTGCCATAAAGAATTTGATAAAGATCAACTATTATTATTATATGAAAAATAATTTTAGATCATTTATGGTCAATTTATAGATTCAATGGAAATGGCCTTATGTTATCAATGAACTATCACAACAAGAAACCACAATTTTAAGAGATCTTTAGGGAACCATTTTACCAAGGTGGGTAAATGGTTGTAGGATTAATCCCTAATTCCAATATTTGAATTGATCTCATTCTATTAAGTGAGTGGGTGGTGTGTAGCACCAATTATATTAGGATTTCCATTTTATATATGTATTTTATGTGTTTCTTTCTCTATCTATGTGTGTTTGTAGATGATATCTTCAATTCTATTTGATAATCATGATACCAAGCATAGTGTATACCAATCATGCATAGGATAATCCATGTGCACCATCATAGATGTCAAAGATGAGTGAACAAAAGAAATTAAGTTCAAGAAAGTTACAATCAAGTCACATGAACAAGATTTCCACCATGTAATGGTCATCCACCAGAAGTAAATGCCAGATCCAAGGGTCAATTGACTTGATCTTCAACAAATTGGTGGCCCATCAACATCATCTTCTCATACCCCTATATGAACACCAAAGATCATAATGACATAACTCCACACATATGCTAATGAATAACTATCTTAATTGACAAATTGGATAAAGATTTACCATATCCACCATTGCATTCATGATGAGCAGACATCTAAGCATGAAATTTATACATAATGCAATAGGTGCCAAATATATAAAGGCTAAGTTTAAAGAACTAAGTCATCATTTATTTTTCATGATTTGTAATTACAAAGATCTGAGCTCATTTTCATGCACATAGGATAGATAGAATTATGATTTCATCCCTTTAATAGACATGGATACTTTGTAGCTCATTAGGGGTTTGACAAAGGCACAAAAAGAAGTAATGGGCATTGATATGGCTCTCAGGTATACAAATTTTAAGGATCTAAAACCATTTGTATTACTTTGATAAGCAGAACATAATTTATTTCATCTAGACCCTATTGATGCTACATAATCACTCACTCTTATAGTCCCTATCGATTCCAAAACATAGATGTTGAGTGTCTATTGTGAATGCATAAATTTGGTGACCTAGGGGAGATCATACAATTTTTGCTCAACTAATATAATGAAAACAACATCTACCTTGTCTCAGATGTTACCATTATGATCAACATAGAATCCATGGCCCAAGTTTTAGGCATGCCTACATGAGGATACTCCTTATCTCCATACAAAATTAGAACACCCCCCATTCAAGAAATCTAAGTTTTGTATGTTTGGAGTAATAAAGGGATTCTAATTGATAAAATCCTAAATGAGCTAGTGCACATCCTCTTCGAGTGCATCACAAGATGATTGTGGTAGATGAACAAGTCTACGAAGTATATACCAAAAGGAGTCATGGACATCACCCATCACATGATCCATAAGAATAAGAAATTCAACTAGTCAGAGTACTTCATTTAGTAGACACTCACCAACATTGATAAGTGTCAGACCTCTCTAAGGTAGGCATTCCAATACCATTTCCTCATCTTCCTACTTTGCTTTAAATAATAGAAGTACCTAGAAGGAGAAGTGCACCCCATCATAGGTTATTGGCCAATGCAACAACTTCCTAATATCATCTAGACATAGGAGCATGGATCCATACCACATGAGGGCAAATTCAAATCATGGTGGGAGGAGTGTCTAGAGTTGATTGCAACACATATTTGGGTGCCACCAGATGCCATGCAATATTTGTGTTAACATGTAGTTATCACTTTGCTACCAAAGGTTATGTTCATCTATATTCACAATTTATCATGTTCACCCTTCACACCAAACCCATTATTTATCATAATAGACATGGTATAAGTTAAAGTCACCAATAAAAAATCTTTTAAAGCTAGGTGTGCAACTCCACTTTAGGCCATTCTATCTGGCACACCTATTCCTATAACACAACAAATAGAAGAATCCACTAGCTATAAATAATAAAAGGGAAAGTGTAAGCTTTCTATAGATCATCAATTGGTATCCCCTTATTTAAAGCACAAGACACAGAAAAAAAAATTGGCTAAATAATCTAAAGGTGCTATAGATCACTAGCTCATGTGACCTTCCATAGATGGGCACATATGAGAAATAAGTCTACTAGGTCATGATTCCATACATGATTGGATACTTCTATGATAAGAAGTTGGGGAAGGAAATTTTCTTCTAGAAGGCTATGCACATGGTTCAAGTGAGAAATCAAGTTCCACCATAATTATGGGTGGACCTTCCATCTTACCCACCATCCATTGTTGTTGACACCATCAAGGAAGAAGTAGAGAAATTAAAGTATAGGATTGATTTTTTATAGTCACAACCTACTCTCACATTTTTAGCTAAGGATATATTTGCACTTATTTTGAAAATCTCACTAGAATCACTTATGTGTAGACACCAAATAAGGTAAGAGGCTAGGGTCTCCCCTATACTAGAAGAGTGCACCTTTAAACAACTAGCTACTACACAAGAATCACAACCTACCCCTTCCTATACTTCACCACCATTAAAATGTAGACTGGTCATGCTTAGGTATAAAAAGTCATAGGTTTCTAGTTCTAAAGTTTGACCAAGTGATTCACTACCATCACTATAGGCCTAAGAGGTTAAAGATCTCACACTTGAGTAACCTAGCAAAGAAGAATAATAGGCCTCTAGGGAAGAAGAAGCTCACTCAATTTAATGATGAGTACATAAGGAGGATAAAAAGAGACAAAAGGAATAAGCTAAACAACAATAGGCAACTAAATAAGCCAAATAATCCTAGGCCACATAAAATTCCAAGGACATAGAGGATAATAGATAGAAAGCCATGGATGTGGCCAAGAAGACCTAGGAAACATAAAAAAGAGAGAATAGGATGTGTAAGCATAGAAAAAAACAAGTTAATGTTGTTATTAAGGGTAAGGTAGAGGAAGAAGAGAAACAAAAATAGGATGTAGTGGCCCAAGAATAGTAGGCCATGGAAGTTTTAAAGCACACACATAAACAAGAACAATAAGATGTAAAGAAAAAGGAGGAAGAAGATGAATCCATGCATCAATAATAGGTATAGGCATAGGCATAAGCACAATCATAGGCCTAGGTTTCATAGGAATAAGCCAAGGCTATGGCCCTAACAGAATAGAAGAAGAAAGAAGAAGAATAAGAATGTGCTTAGAAGTTAAAGGTTGAGGAGGAAAAAATAAAGATGCAAGCTACACAAGAAGAGATGAAAAAGAAAAAGGAGGAGGAGGAAGAAAAAACAAAGTAGGCTACAAATACTATGTAACAAGTCAAGGTGGTAGAAAAAGCCACAATGTAGTAACAACATGCACTAGAGAAGCCTCAAGTGGAAGTAGAGAAACCAACACAATAAAAATCACCAATTGTATCTCTGATAGGTCCTTAGCTTCGAGAGTTGCCATTGGGAGGTATTTGGCTTTGGGATGTCCCAATAGTTTATGCTTAATGCACCAGTTTATCACTCCCACTTGACACAATGCCAAACCTAGACCCCTCAGCACCTGAAAGTATATTGGATGCACTTTCACTCAAGTAGGAGGCTTCCCTAGATGTATTTAGTATCCCACTCAAAAAAAAATTAGAGGGTGTAGTATCTTTTTAGGAATAAATTACATAGAAGGATACCTACTTAGAGCTATGGATGGGTCAATCTAAAATAGAGAATGTGGAGTTGAAGGCTTATCTTCATGAAGATATAAAGATGATCCAAGACACCTACATGGAGTTGGTCACTTTAGTAATTGGGAACCAAGTCATGTCTGATCAATGACGACTCAATATGTTGGTATTTGAGTTGATAAAAGACTAGTGTACAACTCAAAAACTCTATGTAATCGATACATAGGGATATACCATGAAGTTTGAGGTAACTACATTGATCACCTTGTTGGAGGAATACCAAGGCATGCTAAACATTTCCACATTACAAGCATAACAAGTTACATGCACTTTATTGGATTGAAAGTATTAACTAGATACTTCCTTAGCTAGTTTCAACATAGATTTCACCACAGTTGTAGCCACTAAGATAACTATGGGTATCTACACAAATTATATAGATGAGAATGATATAACTCTCTAGGACTTGTTTAATGCCTTGGATAATGTGCATGAAAAATTTCTTAATTGGTAGAGTGAGATTTCGTATAATTAATTTATAGGTCTATCAACCCAATGCCATGTAGATAAATTAGATAAGTTGAGTGGTGAAATATAGATGAGGGTGAATAATACTAAGACAACGATGAGTATCACTGATGACTCAGACCTGAAGTAGCTCATCAGATATCATGCACAACTATGTACCTTAATACACATGATCTAGGAAGTTATGCTCAATTGACACACATACAAGACTAACCTATCTCTATTCTACAATGAGGTTACCTAGATCCTCAACAATCTAGTCTATAAGCCACCATCTGAGCTCTAGTAAGTCATTTCTCAATGTAAGGCCACACAGACCAAGGCCACAGACTCTTCTGCTCAGTCATCATCTGCATCCATGCCTCCTCTATCAAGCTAAGTACTGTGCAAGGTACCAATTTTAATTTTTTTATTAAATAATTATGTATTGGGGATAAATAATAAGACAAGTGGGGATAGGATGGTTGAAAACATGTAAAGGGTAGACACCTAGTTACATCAGCCTATTTAAAACTTGAAAGGGTAGTAGGTTGGTATGTTATTTATTTTAAAACTCGAAATGGTGGTTAAGTAGTTCATAAGAGGTGAAAACCAAAAATAGTGCTTTGAGTGATTACTGTGACTCTTACTAGTCTAACCACTTCTTTAGATTTTGCCCTATGTACATATTTAGATGATCATATGATGTTGTCTTGGGATGAGATAACATTTTAATCTAGGAAAGTTTTGGGAGAAGAAAATGGATAGTAAATCTACATAGGATATTATTCTAATATTCTTGTGTTATGTATTTAGTTTGTTGGATATGTATATTTTTTCCTATCTTTATGACTTGTAATAGGTTAGAATATGAACATAATCCTCTTTTGACACCAGGTATGAGAGGAATGTGAATAGTCATAAACTAAAAATGACTATATATATATGTATGTTTGTATGAATAATAGAGCTCCACTTTTGAAGAGATCAATAGAGACTATTTTGGTTATGGTTACTTGTGTTTCTTATTTTTTTTCCTTGTGTGCACTTTCATTTTTAATGTTTGGCTTATTCCTATCTAATTTACTCCAAATTCTCTATAAATATTAATTAAACACTAGTTGTTTTTAATTCCTATCAAATACACAATAATTCATCTCTATTGTGTTTCTATTTTCCCACCTTGAATATGAATTCTCTGCACTATCATGCACACTAAAGTAAAATTTAGTTATCTTCATCCTTAGCATGCTCTAATGCTTTATAAACCTCTCTTAACAATTTTACACAATTTAAATTACATAAAATGAATTTTATTTTCAATCTAAACAATTATAAAAAATAGAATAGACTATTAAACATAGTGACCTAGATTTACCATAAAATTATGGTAATAAAATTTTCAACCAATAGTAATAATTTCCATTCTAAAAAGGCAGTGCGAAATTTGGAGAAATTTTCCACAATTTATAGCACATAAAAAAAAGTACATATAAATTACATATCATATACCCTTTAACATGAAATATTCAATAATTAAAAAGATTCCAAAAATCATACAATTCAAATCCAATATGGCTTGATAGAACCAAAATCAAATAGCCAACTCAATCAAGGAAATAAAACATTGTCTAGGGTTATACCCTAATTTTCATTATAGCATAATAAACAAGAAATTTACACATAGAATTCCATCCCCAAACCATACTACTACCCTAGCCATGACATAGGCCCATGTGGTTATAGTAGAATATATTCATATTAGTATATACCCAATAGGGTTCCTTATAAAACTTACAGACATTAATTCAAACATTAAATTATAGAGTTTTAACCAGAGAAGGGAACACATGTTTATTTAAAGCTAAGCTGGGTTTTGGTTCTCCTTCTTAATGGCACCAAATATAATAACATCAACATGCCTTTTTATCCTTGCATCAACCTTCTCTTCCATTAACTAACTCTCCAAACTATCAACCTTCCTTCAATTCCCCCTCTCCTTTCCATCATTCATCTTCCACACCCCATCATGGTGGCATCCAAAACACAAATCTAGAAGAAACTGCATGTTTTTCTTCATACTATCTTCACCCTTATTTTCCTCCATTGAAGTCAACAAACCTAATGATAGCCAATCAAACGCTATCCAAACAATACCATAAAATCAAATGATTTTATCTCAAAAATAAATCCCAATGCCATGACAAACTTATGACCCCATCATGGGTTAGAAGACCTTCTTACCATAAGAGGCTGCAACCTAATAATTAATCCCCTTTACCACCACTTACTAAGAATTCAAAAAAATTTGAAAAGTCCTTTATTTACTCATGCCAATGCACCACCATAGCCTATAAGTTTTTGTAATTAAAAAATGCAAGCTTAAGGACCTTAAAGATAATTGCAAGGTTATATTTCCCAAGTTGACAACTCAATGGGCCCATAGTTAGAGAGAGAGAGAGAGAGAGAGAGAGAGAGAGAGAGAGAGAGAGAGAGAGAGAGAGAGAGAGAGAGTATATATATATATATATATATATAAAATGGGGCATACATAATTATGCCTAGAATGCTAAAGTGGTTTGTATATATTTACACACACACACACACACATAAGTCATAAGATTTGTAACTAAAATAAATAGTTGAATTTTGACCTTAATCTAACAAGGCATGCTACTACACTTTTTTTATATATATACACACACAAACCACTTTAACATTTTAGGCATAATTATATATGTCCCACACACACATGCACACACACGCGTGCGCGCGCACACACACACACACACACACACACACACAAGTCATAAGATTTGTAACTAAAATAAATAGTTGAATTTTGACCTTAATCTAACAAGGCATGCTACTACACTATATATATATATATATATATATATATATATATATATATATATATATATATATATATATATATATATATATATATATATAAAACCACTTTAACATTCTAGGCATACTTATGTACGCCCCTTTAGCATTCTAGGCATAATTATGTATGCCCCATTATATATATATATATATATATATATATATATATATATATATAATCAATGGGGTGTACATAATTATGCCTATAATGCTAAAGTGGGTTGTAGATATTTATACATACATATATATACGTATGTATAAATATCTACAACCCACTTTAGCATTCTAGGCATAATTATGTACACCCCATTGATTTTATATATATATATATATATTTGTAACTAAAATAAATAGTTGAATTTTGACCTTAATCTAACAAGGCATGCTACTGCACTTTATCTAATAGTTATGTAAATGTTTTCAATTGGTGAGGTTATGACATCCTCCCCTCCTTAAAGAGGATCTCTCCTGGTGACTAAATAACAATCATGAATCATGCTACAATGAAAATAGACTTTATTACTCTTTTCATAAAATGTTGTATAGGAAACCAAAAGATAAGATCTAGAATTGAAGTAGACAAATTAATTTTTTTTATCAATTATTATAAAAATAAAAGTCATGCCTACTATGTACTTATGTAATTCAATATTTAAACAAGGATTGTATCATGAAAATTGATGATGATGAAAATTGTATCATGAATGAATCAACCCTTTCACCTATCGTGAAGGTCAAGTTGGAATCGTACTAGTCTAATCATGGGTTTCTAAAGGTTCATCTAAGATCCTAAAGATATGAGGGGGTTTTTATTATAAATTTTACAAAATAATCAACAAGTTATAAAAGAAACATATTTCATAACAATCAGAAAACTATTTATCAAATCATGAATCAGTGAAGATAAGAATCTATAATCTATTCTATCTGATAGAGAAAAGCTATGAGTTAGAGTCTCATGAAGAATAGAAATTTGATACAGTAAGTATTCATATATTCAAAAATATTTCACTTCTTGCTATAATATTCTCCAATTAATTCTAGAAGATGACAAAAGAAGAAGAAGAGAGATTTAAGATAAAGAGAGATAAGACATTTAATTACTCAAGCGAAAGAGTGAGATAATAAATGACCAACTAATAAAGTAAGAAAAGCAAACAACAAAACATAAAGGAACATCTAAAAAACTAAGTAAAATAATCTAAACAAGACACAAATTTGAAAGAAAAAGAAAAAGAAATTAAGAGAACAATGTATTAGGAAAACAAACTACTAAACTGTAAGGACTAATTGATACAAATTTAAAAGGGAAAAGATTAAAATATCAAACCAAAATAAAAAAAACACTAATAGAAATAAAATACCAACAATGAAACAACTATAAATATAAATCTAAATAAACAAAATATATTAATTAAAGACTTGAACAAAACTTAGAAACTAATTAGAATAAAGTCTAAAAATAAATAAAAGGGACCAACAAGTATTAAGGTATGAAATGGTTATCAAATAACTAACTTTCAAAGAATAGAAAATTATATTAATAAAAAACTAAACGTATAAAATCTAATTAAGACAACTATTAAAACTAAAGGATTAAATAAATATAAAGACCAAACAACATTGAAATTAAACTATTTAATAATTAATCTATAAAACAAAAAATAAAATAAACTAAAAAGATTAAGTCTAAATACTTAAAAGATTCTAAACTCTAATAAGAAAATAGTAATAAAAGAAAGATTAATCATTATCTAAACAAAGAAAGAATGAAATATAAAATAATAAACTACTGATTAAAAACTAAAATTAAGAATATAACTTAAAATAGAACCATATTTAGAAAAAATATGAAAGATTTAATTATATTAAAGATAAAGTCAAATAAATTACAAAGAGTATGCAAGTCTCAAAAAGAGAGTTGTATTAGCCAAAAAAAAGATAAATTTATTAAGAAAACCAACATTCTTTATAAAAACTTGAATGACAACTTTACAATCAAAATAGATCAATAAAGTGTTGTAAAATAGCAAAATGTTCATCATTATTCAGGCTGAATACTTAGAATCTATGCATAGCACTGTAAATAGCAATCATCAAAAGATGTTAAGCTTAGCAAACTTTATATAATTAGTATTAAATACTCAAGCTCTTAAGCTTAACAATTACTCAATGATTAGATAAAGTACCATTGGGTCTATCTACAAAAGTTGTACTATCTCAAAAAAGTTGCATAGAAAGAAGAAAGATGAATGACTGACATCAGAAAGTGTCTAAGTCCTCAATACTTATTGTTCTTTTATCTTCAAATGAGTCCTTGATCTCTTATTATACATACAAAATTGGTTGCAAATAAGTTATAACTAACTTTAGTTAGTTATTAGTTTATGTTAACTAATTGAATTTAAATAAAGTTAATTGATTATAAACTATAATTGGTTAAGGACAAGTTTAATTAAGACTTAAAGTCTTAATTGATCAAGTTATTAAAAATATAGACTAGAGTACTAATCTTAATAGGTGGGGGCCCATATTAGTTAATAATATAATAAAATACACATTTTAATCATAAAATAAATAAATAAATAATTGATAAATCTTATTCATATTAATCTATAACACATATTAATCAATTTAAGAATATATAATTATGTGTCAGAACTCCAAAATTATTGTATTTTCAAAATTATCAAAATTTATCAAAGTATGAAAATCAAAATATCAAACTAAAATATCAAGTTCTACCATGAAAGTTTAGCACTAAAATATAATTTATCTTTTGGACATCTAATAATCCTCTGAATCAGATAACACTTCAATTACATGTTTGTCTCATTCATGAAGACAAACATTGTATTCCATCTCAGTAGCAGGAAATGGTATTAATCTTGTACCTGAATTCATGGTACTATCATTAATCTATAACTTGATTTTTTTCAACATTCTGACTTCCCTTGGTCTCTTTGGTTCAGATTGAATTTCAGTAGTCCTATTTTTAGTAGTGGAAGGTGGAATATCAATTATCTTCCTCCTACCAGCATACCCTTGGACTCCCAAATTTAACTTTTTAGATCTTAAGAGAGGCTCACTATGGGCTCTAGCTAGATTCAATCTCTTACATTTCATGACAGGTTCTCTATGGGAAGGAGAAGGTACCTAAAAAAGAATAGCCATGTTCCTAAGATCTTTAGCATGATCAATTTCTATTTTTATCCATGTGGATAGGTTTATAGTAAAAGGATCAATAATTAGTTTAATTCTATCAATATTAGGGGGCTGTAGAAGCAAGTGTTGTGGATTATGCTCTAAATGATGAGATGAATTTCTTTGAGAAGGGGTTTGGGCTTCAAATCTATGACCACAGAAACCCCTATTACCTCTATAACCCCTATTGAATGGATTAGTAGCCAAATTATTTAGAATGTCCCAAAATTTAGGGTCTAAAATATCAAATTAAATAGACATTCTAGTTCCTTTATAAAATCTAGGGCCAAAGTTTTTTACACAAAAACCACCTCTATGAAAACTTATGATGGGTTGGTTAGTATCAATGTTGGAACTCTACCCCCATCCCCTATTATCAATACTCCTTGCTAAACCTGGTTGGTCCCACCCAGACATAATAGATAATCTGAAAGATAACAATCAAATCTAAGATTAGGAAACAACAAGTGTTCAAAGAAACAAAAATAAAAAATGCTTCAACAAATTGAACCCAAACTATATCATGAATTGAAAACCATCTCTTTGAATCAAAATTTGTAATGAATACTCAATCATTATCATAATTTTAATAAAATATTATGATATCAATTTCAAAAGTATCAAATAATCTTAATCTCAATATCCATTTTCAAATAAAAACTTCAAACTTCAATATTAAGGTGAAGTTTTAATGTAAATCTCATTTTAGCTAAAATTTTAAAATCACATCTATAACTGTAAGCTAGTTGAAAACTCAAAATTATAAGATAATCCATATATATTTTTTCTTGGTACATCATTCACAAATGGCTGACTAAAACTATAATAAATCATGTCAAGACTTTTAACTGTGGATCCAAATCATTAAAACTAAAACCAACCCCATGGTTTCTAAGCTCATAAAATAATACCAAATCACAACATATAACTAAATTGAGACTAAAAACATCCTAAAGATTTTACAAACTCAGATATTCCTAGACCATACATATGAATGAATCCAAAATCATTAACTCTCAAAATATATGGAAATTGTCACATATAAAATATGTTTGATGTAGACTATTTTATGCATGCAAATTCCTTTGGAGATCAAACATCATATATTTAGGATAAAAATCCTAATTCATGCTTTATCAAAATTTAAACAAATTGTATAATTTATCTTATCATCTTCATGAATATAAATATATATAAACAAACTAATCTTTTATCGATATATATCCATTAATCATTTTATTACATGACTTGCAAAATAGACAACCAAATTAAAAATAAATATCAACCCTCAAAATGACTATCCCAAAAGTTCATCAACTGAGCCAATCTTAAAAGTATTATCAATCTATTCTCAATCACATATGTAACTTAAAAAATGTATGCATCAAATAATTTCAATATTTTCCTTATTTTGTACCATAGCCACTTCACAATGATCTTTCAAATATACCAAACTAAAAATGCTCATTTCTTATCAATTCCAACATCACTTCAAAACTCATTTATTTCTTTTTCTAGGAAAATACTTAAACGTTACTCACATATTTGACCTAAGACATAAACCTTAAGTCTAGTACCAATTTGAACCAAAAGATATTTGCTTATTTATTCATCTAATAAATACTTCAAATCAAAGCAGATATCTTTTTATATACATAACTGATAATAACTTCAGTCACGTAGAAGACAATTATTTACATTATCAATGGAAATCAATAAAACTTTAGCACATATATACATGAAAAGGTTTAACAAAAATTATGCCATAAAATAAAGAACCCTTTATATGCATGTAAGTAACAACCAGAGAATCCCAAATTTCAAACATATTTTGAATATCACCAAAATCCTCAACATATCTCATGTAACTAGGCCAAAACAAATTTTCTCAATCTATTTTTTTAATTCTCTAAACTTAGTTTTGAAATAGTCAAATTTATCTTTCACAAACCCAATAATGTCAAAACTAGAAACCAAAAATGCATGTGGAGAGACTCTCAAAAATTCTTTAAGATGAATAGAGAATGAATACACAAGCACCCAATAATATATGTTGATGATAACCAAAACCCTTAACTCTATTTTATCCAAATATTATGGATAACCTAAAATTTCATTCAATCATGCAAGAAGAAAAGACAAACTATGCAAACTTAAAAGAGAGCATCATAACTTCAAATGATTACATGTAGATGATTTCACCAAAATAACTGAGTTGAGGTTGTTCTCACTAAATAAATATAATCTCTATTGCATGAACCATTAACTAGAAAATTTATTTTATAATCCCACATAGTCTATCACAACATTCTCAGAATCTTTCAAAACTAATATCATTTCTCTTCAAAAAATTTGCATGCAGTAGAACCCTTGTATTTTCACATTATAATCCACACCTTTGAAAGAAAACCATTCATGAAATATGAAAACTTTAAACAATATTCATGCAAAATATCATACTTTGTTCATGCATCAAAGAGTTATTTTTTTCATATACTGTAAACTTTCTCAAAGATCCAAAAAAAATTCTTCCAAAACTCTTTAAACTTATTCAAAACATACTTGAATGCGCACCCAAAGGTTCTTGCCCAATATTCTTCACCAAACCTCACTTTACAAATCAAAAATTATCTGACCAAGGCTTCACTCCCACATTGAGCTTACAATTATGAAAAATAACCAAAAAAATCAAGACTTTTAATTTCCAAGTTACCTTCATAACAAAATCTATGACGTGTCTAAATTAGATTGGCCCTCATTAACTAAACACATACTTAAGAAACTTACCAACTTATTTATCAATTTTGATAAACTTATCCATTACCAAACTTCACGCTAAAATATTAACTAGCCCCTTGAATCAAGGTAATCAGTTTGGAATTAATTCTTCACACTGCTAAATGCTCATACCAATATCAAAGTATTGATAATATTCCTCAACTTAAATTCTTATGCCAACTTGAACAAACTATGATAGATCCAAATGCCAACTAGACACTAGCTCATCAAACCATCAAATTAACAAAAATATTTTGAATTGACACCAAAGGCCTTTCAAAATTATAATTTATACCTAGCAAAAACATAATTCATGATGAATTTACAACCTTAACCAATAACAATGCCCTAGCATCATGATCTAAAGTTGTGCCATGCAACTTATGATAGGCCCCTTTGGACTTAGAATAATTGATCATAAATATAAATTTTTAAAGTTAAAATGAGTCCTTATAATATTGAAGTTTTGCTTCATGAACAAGTCCAAGGTTGATAGCCAACTTTTATAAGTCTATGCCCAATGAGATATGAAGAATGATGTGTATGCATTAATGTTATATTCACCAATTTTGAATAAGTATTTAAATATTAAGATGATTGAGACTTATAATATCAACTAAGTAATCATGATCTTAACCAATATTCAAGTAACAAGATCATCATATAAAAGAATAAGGCTACAATCTAGATGAAATAGAATATCAACTTAAGCATTTTAGTTCCTCAAATAACCATTATATCATTAGTAATGAATAAAGATAAACCATACATCAAATGTATACCTTCAGAACAGTTTTCAAATGTATCAAATTTGAGTGTAGTGTTTTTCAAAAAGTCATATCACCATTATTTACTCTGATCAAATAAATGAAAATCAAAGAATTATTACAAATCTTTTCAAAACTAAAAATGCATTTTTTAACTAAAAATGTTTGAAATTAAACTAAAATGAATCATCAAAATAATTGATTACACATAACTATATATGCATATTTTATTCATTAATCCATCATAATTTTTGAAACCACTTAGCAACATAAATAAAATTCCATCAATCAATCATTACTATTTCATAATCAAAGATGCATATAAAAATATTATCAATCAATAGGGTCCCCAACATAGTTTTATATTTCATGACAGGGTCATCTCTATGGTAACAAGTATTAATTTTGAAAATTTTAGGGGGTGTAGAAAATAAGCATAATACTAGCGACCTTGCTAGTCAATTTTATAAAATAAATTTGAGTAGCAAAATTTTTCTATTTTATAAAATAAATTTTATTTTGAGAGTGTGATCTAGAAAAAATATTTCTCGAGTAGCTAAGTGCAAACCCCTTAAATAATGAATTTTGACAAGGGATGGATTGTTCGGCTAGTGTGGCATGAATAAATGGAAAAGTTTAGGCTAGATGCATAATCAATTACAAATGCCTCAAGAACAAAATTTTAAAATGAAGTAATACTATAGAAATAAAATACAATTTATCCATATAATTTATTTATTACAGAAAAATAAATTTGTAAGAGTAATTTTTAAAAATGAATGATACTTATAGTACTTTCACATATTCCTTTCATTGTTCCTTCATAATGTGATATTATCCATCCACAAATTTTATTTGATCATTTCAAAAGCAAAACAAAATAAACCAAAACAAAAAATGAAAACAAATAAACATTCAAACATAGAAATGAAAAAAAAACCAAAAAGAAAGTAAAAAACAAAGCAAAAGAACAACAAAAAGATAACTAATCATGGAATAATTTTAAGTAATAGTCATTCACTGAGTAACATAACCAATTTTTTTCAAGATCCTTAAGATGAAATACATTGTTTCCAAGAACCGTGGAAATTATGTAAGGTTCAAGCCATAATACATCAAACTTATGATGTTTTTTAGGGTCTTCATGAGCTTTGTCCTAATATAAAACTAAGTCACCAAGATTAAAATTATTACTAAAAACTTTTTTATCAAAAAAAATCTTTAATTTTTGCTTAACTTTTTATAATTTTTGCAATATTGTTTATTTGGTTCATCAAGAGCTACTAAATCATGCAAATTTTGTTCAATTAAATTTGTATCTTCAGTGACATATTATAAAGTAGTCCTAGCTAAAAAAAATTGAAGTTTTATTGGAAAAGTAACTTCAAACCCATATGCTAACATAAAAGATGAGTAACTATTTTCTATCTTAACAATAGTCCTATCAGCCTATAAGGCTTTAAAAAAATTTAAGATGCCAATTTATTTTATTATCATAAACTAGTTTCTTCATAATAGAAATCAGATTTTTATTTATAGATTCAATTTGTCTATTTTCTTGCAGATAGTATTTAGATGAATGAATAGAAATAATAGAATAATTTTATAGAAATTCTAAGAATTTATATGAAATTAATTGAGGCCCATTATCCTAAATAATCTCATATGAAACTCTGAATCTAGAGAAAAATTGATTTTCTAGAAAAAAAATTACTTCACCTATTACTGAACTTTTTAAGTGCTTTAGCGTCAGGTCACTTGGTGAAATAATCCATAGTTGTCAAAATATATCTATGACCTACAGATGAAAATAGATGAATATCTGAAATAAATTCAATACTCTATTTTTTAATTTTTTTTTAAGAATAACTAGATTTAAAGGTATTGCAGGGAGTTTATCCCTTCCAACAAATAGTTGACAAAGTATACAAGAATGAACTAACTTATAAGTATTTTGAAATAAAGTAGGACAATAACAAATAACTCTTAAAATATTATATGTTGTTGTTTTTGTAGCATAATATCCACTATAGTTTCCTTCATGATAGACATTAAGAATTTTCTGAGTTTGATTGTGTAAGATATCTTAAAAATACTCCATCACGATTATGATAAAACTAAAAAATTTTAATAAATAGAAATTTAATGATTTTAGTTTTAAGGAATGTCTTTACTTATTATTTAAGTTATTAAGATAATATTAATTTTTAAAATAGTAAACTAAATCATGATACCAATCATCTTCAGTCAACAAACAATCTCATTCATTCATTTCAAGATCAAACTTAAAATTATAAAAAAATTCAGCAATTTTCATGATTTTTAAGTGTGGTTTTGCATTTAAATTTTTGTCAACTGATAAAAATAATACATTAATATTTGAGGTAGTATTTTTAGCTAATTTTTTGCTATTTCATTACTTTTAATAGTTTTAGAAGTTTCAAATTCAAGATCAAATTCTTGAATGCTTAAGATCCACTTAACAAGCTTTCCTTGAATAGTTAGCTATTTTAAAAGATAAGATAGAATAGATACATTAAATAACACAAAAAAATTGTTTTTCATTAATAAATATCTTAATTTAATTAAAGAGAAAACAAGTGAGAAAATGAATTTCTCAATAAAGGAGTACCTAGTTTCTGTATTTTATAGAACTTGGCTCATATAATCGATTGGTTTCTCTTCATTATTTCTAAACTCTTCAGTTATTATAGCTCTTATAGTCTTTTTAGTAACATTATCATAAATAATATATGATTTATTCAAATTAAATTTAGCAAAGAAAGGAGCATTTACAATTGCATTTTTAGCAAAATTAAAAGCTAAGTCATTATTTTCATCTCAAATATATGTTTTATCTTTCTTAAATAATAATTGTAAAGGATTAGATTTGTTAACAAAATAAAAAATGAATTTTCTAACAAAATTAATCTTACCAAAGAAAGACCTTAACCTTGATTGATATTTGGGAGGAGGTAGCTCTTTAATTGCTTTAACACGTTCAAGGTCAATCAAAATACTTTCTTTGGAAATTATTTGTCTTAACAACTTACCCTCAGCCACACCAAAAATAGATTTTTTTGGATTCAAAGAAATGCAAAACTTTCTACATCTTGTGAATACTTCACAAAGATGGTCTAAATATTTTTTTATCCTTTTAGAAGGAACGGTGAGATCATCTAAATAATAATGATAATCAAATCATCAAAATTGAAAGGTATAACCCCTTGAAAAGTAGCTCTAACATTCATCAAACTGAAAGACATTTTATTTTAAGAAAAATTCCTTCTACATGTGGTGAAATTAGTGTTATGTCTATCATCAAAATTCATAAAAATCTGATTATAACCTAAAAATCTATCTAATAAAGACATCATTTCAAATCCTGCAACCTGTTGCAAAATTTAATCTATACCTGGTAGAGGAAAATTATCTTTTACACTAGCTTTATTTAATTCTCTAAAATCAACACATAATCTAATGCCACCATTTTTATTTCTAACTAGAACTATATTGGCTACCTATTCTAAATATGTTATAAGAAAAATGATATCAGCATCAATCATCTTATCCAGCTCTTTGTTAATGGTGTCCTCTAATAAAAGGTTGTTTCTTTATATTTTCTACCTAACAATTTTGATCCTAGGCTTAATAGGAATCTTAATAATATTAGTATCATAACATTTAAGGTCCTTGTATGACCATGAAAAGACATCAATAAACTCTTTAAATAGTTAAATAAACTTAACCTTTTCATTTTCAGTCATTTGAATTCGTAAATAAACATACTTAGGATCCTCTTCAGTGCCTAAATTTATAAGAGTGGTCTCACCTATGATTCTTATTGATGACTCTTCTATTCTAAATATTTTTGACTGGTCATTGGGTGAAAACATATATTCAAGGCTTACCAAACCAATAGACAATTTGTTAGTACTTAATTGCAAATAATCAACACAATTTAGTACATAGTCATCATGATCAAAATAATTTCCTTTAAGGAACTAATCTATATGATCATCATAACTAAATACAGGCCAACTCTCATTCAAATCAATAATATTGAGATGAAAAACTTTAACTAAAATAAAATCTGTAGTAGGTTCAACCTCACTCAAAGTTAGATTAGAAGCATATCAAGCTTATGAGCTCTTATATCGAATTCTCTAAGAATATGTGTGATATTTAAATCTTCAAAATTTTTAATTAATGACTAAAATTTTTGTGTATAATGGTGAAAATAAGTTTGATTAGTCTTATAGATCTTGCTAACTTATCTTATTACTAGCTCTAAATTTCCAAAAACTTCTAAATGTTTAACATTTAGTTATATAGCCTTTTTTAACCCTAAACATAATATTTTAATTTTTTTTGTATTATTAGTATTTTCAAACACTAATTTGAAAGCATATTGAAAGATTTTACCAACAAGAGATATTAGACAAATTCTAGCACCATTACCTTGTTCAAAGAAAGCTCCATCAAAGTAAAGAGATCATAAAATATATTTTTTAAATATTTTTTCATGCTAGTTTTATAGTTCATCTACATTCAGTAATTCATAAGTTTCAATACTAATTTTAATGTAAGAAATAGTAGATGAAGAAGGTGATTCAATTAAGGTACCAAAAAAAACTTCCCTCTTAATGAATACAATCTTATTATTAACAGGAACCCATGTTATATATTTTTCAATGAAAATTTTGGTTGCCTTAGACAAATCCCTTCCTAAAAATATTGCATAATTACTAATAATATAAAATATTTGAACATTAGTCATACATCTAATCCGTTCATCCTGCATAATTTTAATATGTCATAAAATTTACCACAACTCCTAGTTTATGTAGAATCAAAAATAGTAAGTTTCTTACTATCTGATATATAAGATATACCTAATTGATCTACAATGCACTTAGGCATGATATTATTTGAAGAACTTATGTCTAAAATGTAATTATGAATTATTTTATTATCAATATTAACTGTGACATAGAAATTAGGAATATAATCAGTATGAAGTCAAAATATTGGGCATAAATGTGTTTGAAATTACCTTCTTGCAAAATTATATTAGCTTTAAGATATTTTACTTCATTAATCTTATCAAGCTGTCTCGAAAGACTAACTACTTGCAACAAAGAAAAATCAACCTTAATTTTTGACAAGTCATCAACTACATTGTAAGTCTTAGCATCAATTTATCTTATTTTTTTAGATTTATAATGATGATATTGACTATTATTATATCTACTTTCAAAATGATTATTCTTTGTAGTATTATTGTTAGAATTATTAACATTATTTTGAGATGATTTACCTTTATCATCAAAAAATATTTTGTCATTTGTTGTTTTATTACTTTAAGGAGAATTATAATCTTTATTCCTATTATTTATAACATAATTTTTTTTTTTTTTTTTTTAGGAATCATCAAGTGTGTTTATATTATATGTTAGATCTTTAGTTATTTCACTTTTCTTTTAAAGATATTTTTAAAATTTAATAATAGCTTGACATGTGTCAAGATTATGATAAAGTTTACAAACATTATATTAATAAGAAATAAAATCACTTTTATCTTCTTTATTATTCTTGTTTGAGGAAGAAAGTTTATCATTAAGCTATTTTTTAATAGTGACCAGTTCATTGCCCAGACTTTGTATTGCATTTAATATTTTTGAATTATCTAAAGTTAATTCTTTAAAAGACCTATATTTAAAACCAATATGTTTAAGTTTCTTCTCATATTCAACATAAAATCTTATAGTTTCATCATATTCTATAATATCTTTATCTTCTAAATATATTTTACATTTTAAAGGTAAAATATTACAAAGATAAAGTCTAGATAACTTTTTTGAAGGTCTAATATTGATTGGGATATTTAGATGCAATTTAGTGAATCTAGAAATGAAATGATACATAGTTTCACTAGGATCCAAAAAGATATTTAAAATATCACTAACTAAATCAAAATCTTCTTTAGATTTTTCAAAATACAATTTTAACTAGTCTTCTACATCTCTCCAATTATCAATAACTTTAGCAGACAAACTAACAAATGCTTGATATGCTTTTCCTTCTAATATTTGGGCAAAAATTCTTAAACAAATATTTTCATGAGTTATTTCAAGAGTGGCCAAAATAATCTAAAATATTCTAAGTGATCTTCCTAAGATTCTCTAGTATCATTATAAAACTTTGGTATATTTAATCCCTTAAGAGAAGATAACTTACCAAGATGATTTATGACATTAATTAGATTAGTAAAAATCCATGGTGTTATAGCTATTTAACATTATTCCTGAGATTCTACTTCATTTTCACCTTTAGTGAACTCATCTTGTTCTCTGTTATTTTGTAACCTATGAAGTAGATCCTCTAATCTCTACTCTAGTACTGGTGGTTCTTCCACTAGTTGATCTCCCATTGAAAGTTTCAACAATTTCTACCTGAACAAAGTGATGATCTTAAACTTAATGTTCTTGATTTAAATATATATTTTTAATAATAGTTTCAATAGGTATAACAAAATAATTAAATAGAAAATAATTAAAAATAAAATGAGTTTTAAGCCTAAGATTAGTAGCCAAAACTCTATCTCTATCTTCTTGAATTCTTGTATTTGAATTAAAAAAATCACGTTGAGTTTCACGTGTAAGATTTGAATACCAACCAATTTTAAATTCTCCAATCTCTTCTTCTTGATTTATGACTTCAATAACTTGATAAAGATTTTCAAGATGATTATACCATGCGTAACGTGTTGGATTGAAAGCAAAATCAACTTGATCATATTTTAAATCTATTAAAGGTTGTATAATAGGAGGTTGTTGACCTCCAAGAACCATTAACAAAAAAAAAAATATAAAACAATTTAGATTTTTGAATGAAATCTCCAATAGAGTCACTAAATCCATTGACAATAAAAAATTATATCATCAATTAATCAACTCTTTCACCTATCATAAAGGTCAAGTTGGAATCGTACTAGTCTAATCTTGGTGTTTTAAAGGTTCATGTAAGATTCTAAAGATGAGAGAGGTTTCTTCTTATAAGTTTTAATAAATAATCAACAAGTTATCAAAGTAACTTATTTCATTATAACAATCAAAAATATATTTATCAAATCATGAATCAATTCAGATAATAAATTTTAATCTATTATATCTAATAGTGAAATCTAATGAGTTAGATAGTCTCTTAAAGAATAAAAATTTGATTCAGTAAGTATTTATATATTCATTGATAATTCACTTCTTGCTATAATATTCTCTAATCAATTCTAGAAGATGAAATAAAGAGAAGAAGATAAAGAGAGATAAAGAGAGATAAGACATTTTATTACTTGATCAAAAGAGTGAGATAACAAATGAGCAACTAATAAACTAAGAAAAGCAAACAAAAAAACATAAAGGAACATGTAACAAACTAAGAAAAATAATCTAAACAAGATACAAACTTGAAATAAAAAGACAAATAAATTAAGAGAACAACCTATTAGGAAAACAAATTACTAAGCTATAAGGACCAACTAATGCAAATTTAAAAGGAAAAAGATTAAAAGATCAAACTAAACTAAAACAAAAACTAACATAAATAAAATAACAATGAAATATATATATATATATATATATATATATATATATATATATATATATATATATATATATAACAAAACTTAGAAACTAATTAAAATAAAGTCTAAAAATAAATAAAAGGGACCAAAATTTATTAAGCTATGAAATGATTATCAAACAACTAACTTTAAAAGAACAAAATAGATTATTAATAAAAAACTAAATGTATAAAATCTAATTAAGACAATTATTGAAACTAAAGGATTAAATATAGACAAATATCAAATAATATTAAAATTAAACTCAAATAGAAATAAATGGTGAATTAAACTGTCTAATAATTAATCTATAAAATAGAAAATAAAATGAGCTTAAAAGATTAATTCTAAAAACTTAAAAGATTCTAAACTCTAATAAGAAAATAGTCATCTAAGAAAGATTAATCATTATTTAAACAAAGAAAGAATGAAATATGAAATAAGAAACTAATGGTTAAAAACAAAAATTAAGAAGATAACCTAAAACAAAAACAAAAATCAAATTTAGAAGAAATCTGAAAGACTTAATTATATTAAAGTTAAATTCAAATAAATTATAAAGAGTATGTGAGTCTCAAAAAGAGAGTCATTTTAGCCAAAAAAAGATAACTTCAATGAGAAAACAAAAAAATTTCCTTCACAAAAACTTGAATGACAACTTTACAATCAAAATAGATTAATAAAGTGTCACAAAATAGCAAAATGTTCATCATTATTCAGGTTGAGTACTTGAAATTTGTGCATAGGATTGTAAATATCAATCATCAAAATATGTTAAGTCTATCAAACTTCAGATAATTAGTACTAAATGATAAATAAAGCTAGATATACCTATGTTACATAAATAATTACTCAATCATCAGATAAAGTACCATTGGATCTATCTGCAAAAGTTGTACTATCTCAGAGAAGTTACATAGAAAGAAGAAAAATGAAAAATTGACTTTAAAAAGTGTCTAAATCCTTAATACCTATTATTATATCTTCAGATGAGTCCTTGATCTCTTCTTATACCTTCAAACTTGGTTGCAAATAAGTTATAACTAACTTTAGTTAGTTATTAGTTTATGTTAACTAATTGACATTAAACAAAGTCAATTAATTATAATCTATAATTGGTTAAGGATATGTTTAATTAAGACTTAAAGTCTTACTTGATCAAATTATTAAAAATATAGACCAGAGTACTAATCTTAATGGGTGGGGACCCATATTAATTAATAATATAATATATTACACATTTCAATCCTTAAAATAAATAAATTTAAAAATTGATAAATCTTATTCATATTAATCCATAATGTATATTAATTAGCTTAAGCATATATAATTATGTGTTAGAACTCTAAAATTATTGTATTTTTAAAATTATCAAAATATATCAAAGTCTAAAAATCAAAGTATCAAACTAAAATATCAAGTTCTATCATGAAACTTCAACACTAAAATAGAATTTATCTTTTGGGCATCCAATAATTATCTGAATCAGATAACACTTTAATTACACGTTTATCTTGTTCATAAAGACAAACATTGTATTCCATCTCAGTAGTAGAAAATGGTACTAATCTCATCCCTAAATCCATGGTACTACCATCAATCTTGAACTTGATTTTCTTCAACATTCTGACTTCCCTTGGTGTCTCTAGCTCATATTGATTTTCAACAATCCTCTTTTCAGTAGTGGAAAGTAGAATATCAATTGTCTTCCTCCTACCAGCATACCTTTGGACTCTCAAATTTAACCTTTTAGATCTTAAGAGAGGCTCACTATGGGCTCCATCTAGATTCAACCTCTTACATTTCATGATAGGTTCTTTATGGAAAGGAGAAGGTACCTCAGAAAGAACGGCCATATTCCTAAGATCTTTATCATGGGTAGTTTCTTTTTATATATGTGTAGATTGTTTTATAAGAAAAAGATCAACAATTGGTTTAAATCTATCAATATTAGGGGGATATAGAGGCAAGTGTTATGGATTATGCTCTAAATGGTGAGATGAACTACTTTGAGAAGGGGTTTGGACTCCAAACCTACGACCAAAGAAACCCATGTTACTTATATAACCCTTATTGGATGGATTGGCAAGAAAATTATTCAGGATGTCCCACAATTCAAGGTTTAAAGCATAAAAGTGAATAGATATTTTAGTTCTTCTATGAAATCTAGGGTCAAAGTTTCTTACACAAAAACCACCCCTATGAAAATCTCTTATGGGTTGGTTAGTATCACTGTTGGAACTCTACACCCATTCCCTATTATCATTACTCCTTACTAGAACTGATTGGTTCCACCCAGACATAATGGATAATTTTAAAGATAACAATCAAACCTAAGACTGGGAAATAATAAGTGTTCAAAGAAATAAAACTAAAAACTGCTTCAACAAACTAAACCAAAACTGTATCATGAATTGAAAACTATCTGTCTGAATCAAAAATATGTATTGAATACTTAATAATTATAATAATTTTAATACAAGATTATGATATCAATTTCAAAATAATCAAATAATCTCAATCTCAATATACATTTTCAAAGAAAAACTTAAAACTTTAATATCAAGGTGAAGTTTTAATGTAAATCTTATTTTAGCTAAAATTTCAAAATCACATCTATAATTGTAAGCTAGTTGAAAACTCAAAATTCTAAGATAATCCATATATATTGTTTCTTGGCACATCATTAACAAATGCCCAATTGAAACTATATAAAATATATACAATCCTTTCAAGACTTTTAACTATGGATCCAAATCATTGAAATTGAAACCAAACCCCATGTTTTTTGATCTCATGAAAAAATATCAAATCTGTAACATATAACTAAACTGAAACTGAAAAACATCTTCAATATTTTACAAACCTAGATATTGCTAGAGCATACATATGCATGAATCTGAAATCATCAACTCTAAAAATATATGCAAACTATCACATATAAAATATGTTTAACATAGACTATTTTATGCATGCAAAATCCTTTAAACCAAACATCATATATTTAGGATAAAAATCCTAATTCATGCTTTATCAAAATTCAAAAAACTATAAACTATAGCTTGTCATCTTCATGCATATAAATCTATATGAACAAACTGATCCTTTAAATATATATATCCATTAATCATTTTATTACATAACTTGTAAAATAGATAACCAAATCAAAATAAAATAAAATATCAACCCTTAAAATGACTATCCCAAAAATTTATCAATTTAGCCAATCTAAAAAACATTATCAATATATTCTTAACTACATATGTAACTTTAAAAATGTATGCATCAAATCATTTCAATGTTTTCCTTATTCCATACCATAGCCACTTTACAATGATCTTTTGAATATACCAAACTAAAAATGCTCATTTCTTATCAATTCTAACACAATTTCAAAACTCATTTATTTCTTTGTTCAGGAAAATACATAAACATTACTCATGGATTTGTCCTAAGACATAAACCATAGGTCTAATACCAATTTGAACCAAAAGATATTTGCTTTTTTATTTATCTGAAAAATACTTCAAATCAAAGCAGACATATTTTTATTTACATAACTGATAACAACTTCAATCACGTAGAAGATAATCATTTAGATGGTCAAGGGAAATCAACAAAAATTTAGTACATATTTACATGGAAGGGTTTAACAAAACTTATGCCATAAAACAAAGAACCCTTTATATGCACACAATCAATAACTATAGAATCCCAACTTTTATCAATATTCTGAATATCATCATAATCTTCAACATATATCATGTAACTAGGCTAAGGAAAATTTCTTAGACTAATTTTCTTATTCTCTAAAATAAACTTTGAAATAGTCAAATTTATCTTTCACGAACCTAATAATGTCAAAACAAGAAACCCAAAATGCACGTGGAGAGACTTGTAGAATTTATTTAAGATGAATAAAAACTAAATACACAAGCACCCAATAATATGTGCTAATGATAACTAAAAACCTTAACTCCATTTAATCCAAATTTTATGGATAACCCAAAATTTCATTCAATCATTCAAGAATAAAAGACAAACTATGAAAAATTAAAAGAGATCATCATAACTTTAAATGATTACATGCAAATGATTTCATCAAAATAACTGAGTCAAATTTGTTCTCACTAAACAAATAAAATCTTTATTGCATGAACCATCAACCAATTTTTATTATCTTATAGTCCTGCACAGTCTATCAAAACATTCTAAAAATATTTAAAAACAAGTATCGTTTCTCTTCAAAAATTCTACATGTAATAGAAACCTTATATTTTCACATTATAATCCATACCTTTCAAAAAAACCCATTCATGAAATACTAGAACTTTGAACAATGTTCATGCAGACTATCATACTTTGTTCATGCATTAAAGAGTTATTTCTTTCATACACTGTAAACTTTCTCAAAGATACATAAAAAGAATTCTTCCAAAACTCTTGAAACTTATTCAAAACATACCTGAATGTGCACCTGAAGGTTCTTGCCCAATATTCTTAAGCAAATCTCACTCTGTAACTAAAAAATTATCTGACCAAGGGTTTTCTCCCGCATCAAGATTGCAACTATGAACAATAACTAAGAAAATCAAGACTTTTATTTTCCTACTTACCCCCATAACAAACTCTATGACGTGTCTAAATATTATTGGCCCTTATTAACTAAACACATACTTAAGAAACTTGTCAACTTATTTATCAATTTTGATAAAATTATCCATTACTAAAATTCATGTTAAAACCTTAACTAGCCCCCTTAAATCAAGGAAATCAGTTCTACATTAATTATTCACACCACCAAATCCTTACACCAATCTTGAAGTATCAATAATATGCCTCAACTTAAATGATTATGCCAACCTAACCAAGTTATGATGGATCCAAATGCTAACTAGACACCAGCTCAGGAAACCATCAAATTAATGAAAATATTTTGCATTTACAACAAAGGCCTTTTAAAATTATACTTTATACTTAGGCAAAACATAAATCATGATGAGTTTACAACCTTAACCAATATTAATGCCCTAACATCATGATCTAAAGTTGTGCTATGTAACTTACGATAGGCCCCTTTGGACTGAAATAAATTGATCATAAATATAAACTTTTAAAGTTCAAATGAGTCCTTATAATATTGGAATTTTGCTTCATCAACAAGTCAAAAGTTGATAGCTAACTTTTATAAGTCTATACCCAAAGAGATATGAAGAATGGTGTGTATGGATTGATGTTAAATTCACCAATTTTGAATATGTATTCAAATAGTAAGATGACTGGGACTTATAATATCAATTAGGTAATTATGATCTTAACCAATATTCAAGCAACAAGATCATCATATAAAAGAACAAGGTTGTAATCTAGATGAGATAGAATATCAACTTAAGAATTTCGGTTCCTCAAATAACCATTATATCATCAGTAGTGAATGAAACTAAACCATACATCAAATGTATACATTTAGAACAATTTTCAAATGTATCAATTTTGAAAGTAATGTTTTTCAAAAAGTTATATCACCATTATCTATTCTAATCAAATCAATGAAAATCAAAGAACCATTGAAAATCTTTTTGAAACTTAAAATGCATTTTCCAATTGAAACTATCTCAAACTAAACTAAATTGAATCATCAAAATAACTTATTACACACAACTATATATGCATATTTTATTCATTAATCCATCATGATTTTTGAAACCACTTAGAAACATAAATAAAATTCCATCAATCAATCATTATTATTTCATAATCAAAGATGAATCTAAAAATAATATCAATCAATAAGGTCCCCAACACAATTTTAGGTTTCATGACAGGTCCATCTCTATGGCAACAAGTATTGATTATGAAAAATTTAGGGGTTGTATAAAATAGGCATAATAGGGTTATTGCCTCATACTTGCCCTTTTTTTGTATAACAAGTAGATTTATCAAATATATATATATATATATATATATATATATATATATATATATATATATATATATATATATATATATATAGCCTTACCTTATTTATATTTCACGTACTGCCCTTAGGAAAACCATGTCCTTAGTCTAACTAGGCTATAAAATTTTCATTTTAGCTTAGTTTCCTTTTGTAAGACCAAGGTGAGAAAAATGGGGTGTTGTACGCACCCTTTTTTAGTCATAATATTCTATAATATTTGAACTTAGATATATAAAAATTATAATTTTATGCCTCACAAGGCTATTGATTTATTCATAAAGTCATTAAAGCTTTTTGCAATAAGTTTTTCCAACTTGATCCTGCCTTTACCTTGGCAAAATTTATCAATAAGCTACTATTTTTAACATTGTAATACTAAATTTTTACCTAGTTTCTAGCCACTTATGCAGCTATAAAATTAATTATTTCTTGGAAAAATATGCATTTTAGGCTATAGTTGTCATATTTCAATCAATATTTACTAACAAAAGAGCTTTTAGTACTTTTCAAACCATATATTTATAGTTGTTAAATCATACAAGACATAAGTATTTAGATTATTTTTTAATCATGAATTCATGATCAAAGTTTTGATAGTAAATAGTTTCCAGGTAATCCTTCCTCTCATTATGAGAAAATATTATCATAAAAATATGTAACTTCATAACAATAGTTTTCAAAAATCTAATCCAAATAGATTTTCCCAAAAATTTTAGAATTGAGATGTTTTCCCACAACATTTTAAGTTATATATTACTCATAATTTTATATCATTTCCATAGAATGCTAATAAATACAAAATTCATATACATATGTGGTATTTCCATCACTTTTAAGTATTCTTCACAAATAACTTATATCATTCACTCTATAATGAAACCAACAAAAAAACCATACTACTGTGGTTATCACAACATGTATTATGATTGCACATCTTCTTGGTAACATTGATCACATAATGTCAACAAAGATATAGATCCATAATTCTATAGTTATTTTTCTTTCACCATTCATTATTTATGGGTTAGTGCAACATCATGTACGAACCACACCGAACATTGGAGAAGCTATACTAGGCATTCACATGTAACCCTAAGTTTTCAACATGCTCTTCATAAATTTGTGATCTCACATGATGATTTCAAGGATTACACTCCCACCATATCACTTTACTTAATTTTTAGTACCATTAAAAATTAGTTAAAATTCTAAAATCTACCTAATCAAGACTTTACATTGCTCCTAAGTATAAGATCAACATACATTCTAGTCATGATTTCATAAATCAGAATATTTATTTTAGGTACACCCAAAATAATACCGTATTCACAACATGGTTGCACTTACCAGTCAACACACACCTTTAAATAAGAATATTCATTCTAGAATATTATTTTTAGGTAAATTAACCATTACCTCATTTTTATTATGTTTAATTTTATAATCTAATATATGTTTGTATTTTAACAAGTTCAATCTTGCTATTTTTACATAAAAGTCTAATTTTTAGGACCAATTAGTGCTTCACAAGTCTACATTAATTAATTTCACAAGTTTATTTTTAAAAAAACCTCCAAGAGATAGTTAAAGAAACAACCAATCAACAAGGTGACCATTATGAATGAAGATATCATGACCAACTTTGGCACTCATGGTGTACAACCCAAATGAATCAAGTAGTTACTTCATGCAAAAGGGAAAAGTGAGTTTCAACCTATGTAAGACTCCACTCCCTAGCCCTTACTTGATCTAATCATCATGGATATAGTATTTCCTCAACCTAAACCTCACACTTACATCAATGCTCATTACTAGAGTAGTGATGCAAGATCACACCATATAATACATTCACTAGACCCTAGTAGATTTAAGTTAATAGATGATGATTTCAGAAAGGGAAACTACATCATAAAGTGGTTTATCACTATTAACATGTCCCATGATTAGATTAACAAATTATATATATAATAATGTTAATATCAGGGAGAAAATGTGGAAGTTCACAAGTTAATGACATTTACATAGAATAGATAAGTTACAAGTTTACATGATTTGATATAATCAACAAAATGTAAAAGGTTTACACAACATACAATGGTTTTTCATGCATTGAAGGAACCACAATACTATGACACACATGTTGATCCATAGGTTTGATAATTTATGCCAAGGTATTTTCACATCACATTAATTAAACACACTGATAAATGAAGCACAAGGGTCCATGATTCTCATTAGTCTACTCAACATCTAAATCTCATCCTCGATGACATAAAATATAAAACATATAACATCATTCTAAGTTTTAGGGATCTCAAGTTCACCAACATCTTCTTTTAAAGAAGGGTATGTTCCAACAAAGCTCATAAATCTATATCCTTGAGTCCCAAAAAGTTACCAAAAATGTTTATATTTCATGGATTAGATGGCTCACAATACCCATTAATAATGAGAGATCCTCAAAACTTTCTTAATTTCCCAATCAAGTAAGTCACATTCACCCCACTAGGCCCTCTAGGCTTAAGTTATACCCTTGAACCTCTCATAACTATTACATCTCAACATCATAATGTGGCTCACCCATGCAAGCTATCAATGATCACCAATCATGGTTTCTTGAATCCAACAACAAGATTCTATCACTATCCTTCCAATTAAATTATTTCAAAAAGTCAAAGGTTGGATAAAAACACTTGTTTCGACACAACATAATCTCAAGAAATGATGAACTTAGCCAAAGCTTTAGGTGAATATCATATTATCATCATGGGAATTATAGTCTCCCACAACCATTAAATTCAGTTAAAATTCATAAAAGACATCCTCATGAATGTAAAATATATCCATGATCATCATAACATACTTATAAAATTGAAACATATCCATGATAAAAATAAACATCATCCTAGAATCAAAACATACACACACTTAATAACTTTTAGCCTTTTAGAGTTATAGAACTACAGGCTTCTTTGTTCAACTCAAAGAAGGCCAAATGCTTATAACAAGATCAGACCCTTATTCAGATGAAATGCGTATATTTTATAGCACCTCAATATTATGATACATAATACTTATTCAATTTTAGGTTACATGATGGTTACAATCTGCTAACCATAATAAAGTTTTCAACTAGTAAAACCTACCCAGTCTTGTATAATGACATATAAGCCAAGCAAGGACTTATAATTACTTACCATAGTTTCCAATCTAATATATCTATATGAAATTATCTATTTGTACACAACAAGTCCTATTCAATTTTGGAAAAAGAGGTAAGGAATAGTATTTGACATTTCTACCAATCTATAGAGAATTTAAAAGTGCCTCACAAGTATGTATTTATGTTTCAGATCTCATCATGACATAATTCAGTCAATCAAACTAAAATATATATCTATGAACAAAAAAAAAATCATACACATAGTAACTAAACATTACCTTTACCAAGGTCTACTATCACATCTCCCCAAAGGTAGACTTACTTTGGGACAACCTTTCTCAACCTTGAGTAACTTGAACATGTGGAGACAATCTTACTCAAAACCATTCATCTTTAAAAATGTCATGCTAGTTCTATAATTTCAGCATTTTAGCTCTTTTCAACAATTTAAACTAGATTTTCAATTTACAAAAAAAAAATTACAATAGTCTTATCTATAATACCAATAACGGTTATCACAACCATTCATGCTTTGTAGTTTCTAAATGGCTCAAGACGTTCCCTTTAAAAGTGGAGAGGTGAAGCTCAACTGACTTACCCAAGTAGATCAACTCCTTGTACCCAATTCAACCTTCTAGGTTTGAGTTAAAACTTTGGTCTTCCCTAGGTCATAATGTTCCAAAAATCTAGTGATGGTTTTCCCATATAACCTATTAATAGATATCGAACACTATTTATCTTAATTCTAATAGAGAAGCCTTTATCACTTATCTCCTATTGACTCAGCCATACAAATCAATAATCGAAAGGTGAGGCTTACCTAGATACAACCAAAATTATGAAGGGTTAACCTAAACTAGGCCAAGATATAGAGAAATGACCATCACATAATCATACTTCCATCATCCCTATATTATGTAATAACACCATCTTATTCATATTATCTATCATACTTTGTAGGTTGATATACTTATGTGTACAAACAATCAAGCATCAAATGTATCATAAGATTTTTAACCCATACAAATAGGTGATGGTAACTTATTGAGATCCTTATCATTGGATCAACCATAATTAACACCCTTTCTTTTAGCCCAGGTCCATTTGATTAACCATTTTTTATATTGGAGCAAATCTTTAAGAAAACATTCTCAAAATTAATCAACCTATGTTCTTGTTTTCCAATCTTACCTTGAATGGATATTAAAGTTTTTAAATCCCATTGAGTACTTCTTCCCACTTATGAAGCCACCCACTACCTTGAATTTTTTGAACATGAGTGATGCAGAGAAACAACTCCCAAAATTTCAACCTTGCAATTATTACTCACTTATCATAACCTTGCAAGCTTCCTAGTAGCCTTTTTTCAATTTTCCTAATAATATAGACAATATAGGATTGGTGTTCAAAATTTATGTTAATTTTAGAGTATAATTTATTTATTTCTTTATCTCCACCAAATTTCTTAGTTTGAAACCACTCAGAGACCACGTTTCTAGCCCCTATCAACTTCTAATTAGGTCTCTCAAGGCCTAATTACTACACAATCATATTTTTACATACATAAAGAGGCTATATGGATATTAAACCTTTAAAATCCTTTATAACTCTATAAACCCAAACTAATTAATTTATTTTGAGATTTTGTCTAGTTGGAACTCCCACAAATCAAGTTTTGGTTTGAAAACCCTAACTCGGGGTTTAAACTAGTCTATGTAGACCCTAGAGAAGACAAACTAAGATTTTTATTCTCCAAAATGAATTTAAAAACATTTTTAAAGTTGAATGAACTCTATACAAACCTTAAAAACCTTATAAAATCAATTTTTACCCCCTTGACACTTTTGTGACTCACTTCTGCAAAGTTCTAAGTATAACTATGTGTGATTATTGTAACCTACAAGTCTATATTGACTCTTTCATAAATAAATGTGAAAATTATATATATATATATATATATATATATATATATATATATATATATATATATATATATATATATATATATATAAATATATATAACCTTAATATATTATGGATTAAAACTTAAAAAACACATCAATAATATTATAAATTTATCTTTATTGATTCTTTTTCTAGTACTTTATCTTACACAATCTTCTTCAATACACACACAAAAATAGGGTCTGCAATCACCTTTTTTTAATCAAAATGAGGAATTAATTTCTTATTTTATTGAATATTTAACTCTTTAAACATTTAATAAATTACCATAGATTAATACTAAATATTTTTTATGTCCTACAACTTCTCTAACTAATTTTGGATCTCCCAGCATTCACTAAAAAGTAACTTAGAACAATAAAACATACATCAAGTTTGATATTCCATACATGTATGAATTTAGAACCATGGTATAGACATATTATGTCTTCAATAATTCATATCAACCATTTTACACATTGATAATTCATTCATATCACTTCTACAACACCTAAACTAGACCAAACCATTCAAAAATCATAAAATTTAGTTTTGGCGGGAAAAGCCAAATTTGAATTTTTGAAAGGCTAGAACTAAAAATAACAACTCATAATGAAAAATAAATATGATATAATCACCTTAAGACCTATTATACCATAAAAAAAATCAAAATTGGATAATAAAACAAATTTTTCAAGAAAAATAATGCCTGAGAGTGATGTCCCTATATGATACTCCTAGGGGAAAGAGAAAAAGACTCAGGGACTATTGTCCATGAGTTCTTCTTGAGTAATACCATGATTTTTTATGTAATTATCTATCATCCATGTATCATATTGACCAAATAATTTAACTTCTTCTTGTCTCTAGTCAGCTTGGACACTTGCTTGTCTAAGATGCATTCTAATTCAACTAGTTTGACTTGAGGTAATTGTTTTACCCAATATGTACCTATTATATCTGTTCCTTATACTATATATTCATATTTCACTCCTTATTTTCAAGGGTAGAAGCCTAAAACATTGAATATTGGTGATATGCCTACACCACTAGGAAATTCCAACTCATATACATTATTCGTAAATTTCCTAAGCACCTTACAAGGACCAATTTTTTCATCTTAAACTTGTTGTACTCACCTCTTGGAAACCTCTCCTTCTTAAGATGATCCAAAAATAAATCTCTAATTTGAAAACTTGTCTCTCTTATACTTAAATCTACTTACCTTTTATAATTTTCCACACTAGTTTCTAGATGCTTCTTTACTTGATGAATCTCCTTCATGGCCACTACAAAATCTTCTCTTTCAACACTCCTCTTATCCTTATGACTGATATTTATGAGTTCAAACACTTCTATAGGCTACATACTATATATAAATTAGAAAGGACTCATGCCAATGCTCTTATTAGATGAGTCATTGTAAGCAAATTATGCCTGAGGTAATATAAGATCCCACTGCTTGGGATCA
Organism: Torreya grandis; assembly: GCA_037957365.1. Lineage (NCBI taxonomy): Eukaryota > Viridiplantae > Streptophyta > Pinopsida > Cupressales > Taxaceae > Torreya > Torreya grandis. Next base: position 163,711 of record JARHVA010005100.1, on the reverse strand, counting down.
TCCTTAGATAAACACCTTAATAGTTTCCCTAGACTCCTATTAACCACCTCATTTTGACCATATGTCTTAGGGTGGTAAGCCAATCTAAAACTTATATTTGTGTCTATATTTCTCCATAGTGTCCTCCAAAAGTGGATTAAGAATTTAGTATCTCTATTAAATACAATGTTTAATGACAGTCCATGAAGCCTTAATACCTCCTTAAAGAACAAATTTTCCACATAAGTGACATCATCAATGGTCCTACAAGGAATGAAATGTGCCATTTTGGAAACTCTATCCATAAATACATATATGGAGTCAAAACCTCTTTGTGTTTTAGGAAATCCCATTACAAAAGTCATGCTTATGGTTTCCCAAGGTCTATTTAGAACTAGTAGAGGTTAATATAAACCTCCATTAATGCTCTTTCATTTGGACATTTGACAAATTTTACACCTCTCAACATATCTTCTCAATTCTACTTGCATATTAAGCCAAAAATAGTATGTAGTGATCTACTCTAAATTTTTTCAAGCCCAAAGTGTCCTGCTATACTCCCTCTATGCTTTTCTTAAATAAAATTCTCTCTTATTGAGCTTCTTGGCACACATAGTTGTACCCTTTTCAATATCAATCCATCTTGTATGACATAGTCCAACCATGACTCTTTTTTTAGTGTAATTGAATGTTTACAAGAATTGTATACTTATTCAAAGTCTTCATCTTCCTCATAAATCTCTTTGAGTGATTCAATACAAACACTTTCAAGTTGTATTTCATGCACCAACAAGATCTTCTACTCAATGCATTTGATACCTTGTTTCTTTATCCATATTTATTCTTGATGGTGAGGGTAAAATTATTCATATACTCCACCCATTTCATGTGTCTTTAATTTAGCTTAGGATGGTTGGTGATGAATTGAAGTGCATGATTATCTATATAGATGATAAACTCTTTTGGCATTAAGTAATGCCTCCATTTCTTCAAGGCTTACACCATTACATATAATTCCAAGTCATAGGATGAGTAATTTTTCCTAGCATCATTGATATTTTGTGTTTGATCTCTTAGCTTCGTTCATCCCCTATTTATAATCCACTTGTATCACACTCTATTTTAAATACTTTATTGAAGTCTAGTAGTGATAGGATAAGATGCTCCATTATCCTTTGCTTAAAATATTGGAAACACCTTTCAAATTTATCATTCCATAAAAAAAATTATCTCCCTTAATGATGTCTATTATTAGAGCACATATTTCACTAATTTTTTTAATAAACTTCCTATAGAAACTTGAAAGTCCATGGAAACTCTTTACCTCTCCAACTATTATAGGTGTTGACCACTCCATGATTGACTTCACTTTGTACTTATCTATATTTATCATGACTTAAGAGATGATAAATCTTAGGTACAAAAATTCTAATTTCATAAACTTGCACTTCTTGAGGTTGATTAGTAACCTCTCTTCTTGTATCCTTCTCATAACTAGATGTAAATGGTGAATATGCTCCTCCTTGATAGGGATGTAGATAAGTATATAATCCAAGTAGACCACCAAAAACTTACTTATAAAATATTTTATGACTTAATTCATAATCCTCATGAAAGTGATTGGTGTATTAGTCAAACCAAATGGCATAACTAGCTATTCATACAACCCCTCATTGGTTTTGAAAGTGGTTTTCCACTCATTTTCCTGTCTGATCCTAATCTGATAGTACCCACTTTTGAGATAAATTTTTGAAAATTAACCTATTCCACTCAATTAATCCATCAAATCTTGCATCATGGGAAGAGGAAACCTATATCTAATGGTGATCTTATTGATATCCCTAGAGTCTATACGAATTCTCCACTCACCTTATTTATTAAGCACCAACACTATATGTACTACATAAGGACTAAGACTTTATTTGATCATTATTTTATCTAATATCTCTTGTACTTGTCTCTTGATTTCTACATTTTCCTTAGGAGTCATCTTATAGGCTGCCTTATTAGGCAAACTTGTTCTTATAATAAAGTCTGTGTGATGAGTAATGTTCCTCATAGATGGAATTGTACTTGGAAACTCATCAACTACAATTTATTCATACTCTTCCACTAATTTATTCTTTTATATATTGAGGTAATTCATTTACTTTAGTGGCTATCATAACAATCCTAGGCTTGACTATCAATGCAAAACCTAATTCCTCTTCATTCATGTAATTTAGAAAATCTTTACCACTCATCAACATCACATTTGAACCAATGTGTTGTTCATTATCTTCACCCTTCATAGGCATCAAGGTGTGACTTACTCCATCCTTAACTAAGGTGTATACATTCCTCCTACTAGAATGAGTGGTTTTCTTATCATATTACTAAGGCCTCCTAAGAAGCACATGACAAACATCTATGGGGATCATGTCATAGAGGTCCTTGTCCTTGTACCTTCTAACTTAAAATTACATGAAAATTTATTCACTTACCAAAAATTGATGTCCTTTTTTCAATCATGAGACTTTGTATGGTTTGGGGTGAGGCAATTTCTTTAGTCCAAGTCTATTGACCATTTAGATAGAGACTAGATTATATGTACTTCTTGAATGTATGGCCATTTTGAAATATTTAACTTGGCACTTGGAAGAATTTTTGAAAAGGGTTTTATTTTGTGGTGGATCCTTCTACTTGGGTGTCTTTATTAACACTCTTCTCATTATCAATGATTCTCCTACCTTAAGCTCATCCAAAAGTGATGGATAATAAACACTCTCTTTCTCAACTACTTATGCAATCTAATTTCTTCCTTTGGTTATTAGACTCCCTAATAGCTGATCCTCTCGACATTCCCATGACCTATGTCCAAAAAGCTTACTCATTTGAAACACCTAATTGTAAAACCACTTGATCATCTTCCTCTTGATGCATAACCACCCTTGAAATAAGGTCTTATACTTATAAATCCTCCTCTTGAACTAGATGGTTATTCACATGAAGTACTAGACTCTCCTTGGCTTATTTGTGAATATCCTCTACTTTATTATTGACCTTTTCCCCTAAAATGTTTGCCTCTACCTATATTTTGTTTTTTTTGTTTCCTAATGAGCTTGTCCTCTACTTTCAAAGCTAACTAATAACATTCTTCCAATGTTTTTGGACCATCAAGGATCACCTCATCCTGCATGTTATATCTCAAACCATTGAGATACCTGACCACTTTATCATTGCTATCTTCCATGTGGCCTGATATAATTATCAAATTGTATAACTCTTTAGTATATTCTCTTACCCCCATCTCTTTCTATTTCAAGTTTTGAAGCTTCCAATATAAGTTGGTGATGTATTCACTAGGCAAGAAATTAATTTTAAACTTGTTAAACATCATATCCCAATATTTTATCTTGGTTTTTCATTTATTATTCTCTCATCCTATATGTAATCCCACCATAGGGATGCATGACCCTTCAGCTTGGTCCTAGAAAACTTCACTTTTTGCTCTTTTGGTACATCTTCAAAATCAAAGTATTTATCCAAATCTCCTATCCAATCAAGGAGTTATTCTCCACTAAAGCTTCTTACATATACTTTAAGACCTAGTTTGGGCTTAGATCTCTTCCCTTTCACCACCTTCAATAATCTCTCAAACTTATGTTTTTTAGTTTCTCTCTCCTTCATATTCTAACTCCAGTGTTGTGGTGTGGAGCTAAAAGCTTCAACTATTTGCAGACACAAGAGGAAGGATGCTGAAGAACTAGAGCCACTGGCATCGGTAGTATGACCGATGTCGGTCAGATGTAGTGGAGAAGGAGACCGGTGACGGCAGGGAGTCGGCTGACGTCGATAGCACCAGACCATCAGGGACCGACGTCAGTCGCCTGTGTATTTTCAGAACTGCTGTTGACAAACAGTCAGTTAAGTGAAGCGAGTGTTTGCATGTTAAGTGACTAATTATAGTCACGAGCTGCATGTCTAATTATTATAACTAGAGTTCTATTTTTGTAAGCATGGGATCTTATTTATAGACCCATAAGGCATGTATTGTAATTATTCAAGGCAAGTAAAAGCATTGAAGCTAGCAAGGTCAAGGAGATCTACAGGTGTAAGGTCAAGGAGATCAGCTGAAGCATTCAAGGAGGGATAGCAACTCAGGCTTTAGAGTTGTTGTGTTGAGCAAGAGAGAGAGGGAAGAAGTTCTTGAGGTGTGGCAAGCCTTTGAGGTGGAGGAAGAAGTGGCATCTTCCTTATTGTATTTTCTTCTAGTAGTATTTAATACAAGAGTGTGTATTATCTCTCAAATTCTTTGCTGTCTCAAGTTCCTAGCTACTTTATCATTCTGGTATAATTCTATGTTTAATTGCATATAAGAAAGTAATCAATTGCGCTCTAATTGGTAGAGCTTGAGATCCCCTGACAAGTGGTATCAGAGTTACGGTTTGCAGGAAGTAGGGTATTGTTTTTTGATTACAGGTCATTCACAGGGTTTTCTGATTGAGTGGGAGTTTAGCAATGGTAGAAGAAAGCAGGCTACAAATGGAAAAGTTTAACGGCAAGAATTATCAACATTGGAGGATGCAGATTGAGGACTATCTATATCAGAAGGATTTGTACTTACCGTTGGGTGGGGTTGCATGCAAGCCCATAGATATGAAGGATGAAGAATGGAACATTCTTGATCGAAAGGCTCTAGGTTCCATAAGGTTGAGCCTTGCATCATCTATGATTTCCAGCTTATCACAGTGTAAGACAACGGAAGAGTTGATAAAGTCCTTAGCAAATTTATACGAAAATCCCTTAGCTTCTAATAAGGTATATCTTATGAAGCAACTATTTACTTTGCAAATGCAGGAAGGTGGATCGGTACATACTCATCTCAGTGGTTTCCATGGTTTGGTAAACCAACTAGCTTCAGTCAATATTGTTTTTGATGATGAGGTAAAGGCTCTCTTGATTTTATGTTTTTTGCCTGAAAGTTGGGATGGTTTGTTTATGGCAGTAAGTAATTCTACATCTGCTTCTAAAATCTTAAAAGTTGATGATGTTGTGAGTGTGAACTTGAATGAAGAAATACGCAGGAGAAGCACAGGTGAATCATCAGGGAATGCTCTAAGTGTAGAAAGCAGGGAAAGGCAAAGGGAGAAGGTTGGGCAAGGGAAATCAAGGTCGAGAAGGAGATCCGAGTCCAAAGGTATTACCTACTGGTTTTGTGGAAAGAAAGGACATACAAAGAAGGAGTGTTGGTTGAGAGATAAAGAGAATCAACATGCAGGTATGGAAGAAGCAAAGGATGCAAATATTGTGATGCAGGATGCTCTCATACTTTCTTTGGATAGTCAGGTAGGATCATGGATTTTAGATTCTGGGTCATCTTTTCATGCATCCCCAAACAGAGATTTGTTGTATGAGTATGAATAGGGAGATTTTGGAGTGCTCTATTTAGGGGATGGTATGCCTTGTCAGATAGTTGGCAAAGGGAAAGTGTAGCTGAGATTGCAGATTGACAACACGTGGGTGTTGAAAGAGGTCATGCATGTTCCAATTCTGAAGCAGAGTCTGATTTTTGTAGGAAGGTTGGGAGATGAGGGATGCACAATAACCCTCACAGCAGATTCTTGGAAGGTTACCAAGGGAACACTTGTTCTAGCAAGAGGTAAGAAAGTAGATACTCTTTATCTGTCTACTTGTATTACTGATTCCACTTTTGGTGTAGAATCAAAGATGTGGCCTAATAGGCTTGGTCACAAGAATAGGAAGGGAATGGAAGTTCTATATTCAAAAGGTATGTGTTTAAATTTGGAAAGCACAGATACAGTTCAGTGTAGAAAGAGAAAATTTGATGCTTTTGACAAGAACAAAGAAGCCTTAGTGTTTATGGAGGAGATGAAGGATAGAGATCAGTCACAGGGGCTGAATAAGTCTGCGCAGGGCAGCATGGACAAAGGTTTGATCCAAGAAGAGCTTGCGGATGAAAATTTCATCACTTACAGGAACACACAGACACCGATGTCGATAGCTTGGCACTGACGTCAGTCATCCAGATACCGACATCGGTCATGTGCAGACCAACAAGGTCAGTAGGTCAGATAGGAGAAGTCCAATGTCGGTCATAAGGATCGACGTCAGTAGGAGGGACACCGGCGTCGGCCAGGGAAATGACGTCAGTAGTCAGGATCAATGTAGGGAACTGACATCAGTCAGGAGTAGACTGGGAGATGGCCTAGATCGATCATTGGAATGGATGTTGGGTGAGTTAATAAATCTCAAACACCCATGTGGAGGTCAAGAAAGGTATGTGAACCTCATATTCATTGTTCACCTTCTTTATATTGCTTACTGATAGTCATGAACTAGGAAGATGGAAGAAGCAATGCATGTAGAATCCAAAAACAGTGGGATCTTGGCATGGATGAGGAGTGTGAGTCATTGGAGAACCAAACAGGTATTTGTTGGTAGTGTTGTCAGCTGGAAGAAAGCACTGGATAGAGGTATGGATTCCCGTTTTAGAGAAGAGAGTGGATGGACACATGAGACAGAAGGCTATGGTATATGGTCTTGATTATGCTACAGAACAATGGAGGTTTGACCATTGTATTTTATCTTTACTAGGTTGGATAATATTAGCTACATTATCCTATTATTGTATTGTGTTACTTGTTGCAGGGTTTCATATACAGGGAGTTTTCTGAGCTAAGGGTAGAGTTGGTTCAGAAGTATGTCATGGAGAATTTGGGAGCAGAAAAATTCTTGTGGCATAAGAGACAGGTATTGCATCACAGGTTTACGTGGTGGTTGGTCTTCAAGAGTGACATTGAAGAGGGATACAGAGCCTAAGGAACAAAATAGATGGTGTATAGGTACAGGTACAAGTTGCAGCTGTTTATCTCCAAGTGGGAGATTGTTGTGGTGTGGAGCTAAAAGCTTCAACTATTTGCAGACACAAGAGGAAGGATGCTGAAGAACCAGAGCCACCAGCATCGGTAGTATGACTGACGTCAGTCAGATGCAGTGGAGAAGGAGACCGGCGACGGCAAGGAGTCAGCCGACGTCGGCAGCACTAGACCATCAAGGACCAGCGTCGGTCGCCCGTGTATTTTTGGAACTGCTGTTGACGAATAGTCAGTTAAGTGAAGCGAGTGTTTGCATGTTAAGCGACTAATTATAGTCACGAGCTGCGTGTCTAATTATTGTAACTAGAGTTCTATTTTTGTAAGCATGGGATCTTATTTATAGACCCATAAGGCATGTATTGTAATTATTCAAGGCAAGTAAAAGCATTGAAGCTAGCAAGGTCAAGGAGATATATAGGTGTAAGGTCAAGGAGATCAGCTGAAGCATTCAAGGAGGGATAGCAACTCAGGCTTTAGAGTTGTTGTGTTGAGCAAGAGAGAGAGGGAAGAAGTTCTTGAGGTGTGGCAAGCCTTTGAGGTGGAGGAAGAAGTGGCATCTTCCTTATTGTATTTTATTCTAGTAGTATTTAATACAAGAGTGTGTATTGTCTCTCAAATTCTTTGCTGTCTCAAGTTCCTAGCTACTTTATCATTCTAGTATAATTCTATGTTTAATTGCATATAAGAAAGTAATCAATTGTGCTCTAATTGGTAGAGCTTGAGATCCCCTGACATCCGGTGCCTATGGTTCTTCTTCCTCTTGGTCACTCAAATAACCTATGACTAGTCATATTATTTGGTTAACCTCAAATTCTATTAGTATTGCATCAAATTTAACTTTGAGTTTCCTCAACTCTTGTAATATTGCATCTCCTATATGTATGGATTTTGTCCTCTCACCTACTGCATTTCTCCTAGGTGGCATCTTATCTCTTCTTAGGCAATTTATCAAATAAATCCTAATTTATGTTCTTCCAAGAAAATATAACCTTATAAAATCAATTATAGGCATCTTAGTTTGTCTTTGATACCAAAATGATGCAAAGAAACAACTCCAAAAAATTCAACCCTATAATTTTTACTCACTTGTCACAACCTTACAAGCTTCTTTATAGATTTTTTTTAATTTTACTAATATTAAGCACAATCTAAGATTGGTATTCAGATTTTATGATAATTTTAGAGTAACATCTATTTATTTCTTTGTCTCCACCAAATTTCTTAGTCCACAAGCACTCAGAGACCACTTTTCTAACCCATGTCAACTCCTAATTAGGTCTTTTAAGGCCTAATTACTACACAATCCTATTTTTATATACATAGAGAGGTGATAAAGATCTAAAAAATAAAAAATACTTTATACTTATCTAAAACCTAACTAATAAAAAAAAATTGAGATTTTTGGCTAGTTGGAACTCTCACAAGTCAAGTTTTGGTTTGAAAACCCTAACTTAGCATTTAAACTAGTCTATGCAAACCTAAGAGGAGAGAAATAAAGGTTTTATACTCAAAAATTAATTTTAAAACAGTTTTAAAGTGGAATTCCATATGTACAAAACTTACACACCTTATAAAATCAATTTTTACCCCCTTGACACTTTTGTTAGTCACTTATGTAAAGTTCTAAGTATGACTATGTGTGATTACTATAACCTACATCTCTGTATTGACTCTCTCATAAAGAAATGTGAAAATAATAAAAGTGAATATATAGATAAACTTTATATATTATGGATTAAACTTACCAAATCATTAATATCATAAAGTTATCTTTATTGATTCTTCTAGTACTCTATCTTACACAGTCTTCTTTAATGCACATTCACATAAATAATGTTTTTAGTTAGCTTTTTTAAATCAAAATGAGGAATTAATTTATTTTTTTATTGAATATTTACATATTAAAAAACATAATTAATGACCATATATTAATCCTAAATATTTTTTCATGTCCTAAAACTGCTCTAACTGATTTTGGACCTCCCAACAATCACTAGAAAGTAATTTAGAACATTGGAACATACATCAAGTTTGATATTTCATACATGTATAAATTAATACCAATATTATAGACACATGGTGTCTTAAATAATTCATATAAACCATTTGACACATTAATAATTCCTTCAAATAAAATATAAAACACCTAAACTAGACGAAATCATTCAAAAATTTAGTTTTGGTAGGAAAAGCCAAATTTGAATTTTGAAAGGTAAGAACTGAAAATAAAAATTAGGAATGAAAAATAAGGGATGTATAAGAACCCTAAGGTATATTAGACCATAAAAAACCAAAATTTGACAAGAAAAATAAAATTTTCAAGAAAAACAAGGCCTATGAGTGATGTTTATGCATCAATGAGCACCACCAGATCTAACTCTATCCTTGTTTTTGAGAATCAGAAGATAACATTTTAGGCATATTGTAATTTTTAAACATTTCTTGGAGTATCAAATATAATGAAACCAATAGTAAGTACACCTTGATTTACTTTTAATGTGAATTAATATTGATCTCAATTTATAAGGAGTGAGAGAAATAATCATTATTCTCAATAATATTTATAGCATAGGTTCTGATACTAGATGAAATAACCCATAAAAAAATTTGGAATTTCTAAAAAGAGTACATAATAGATCTATAGGTAGAACCTGTTACACAACTTTATAATGTTAATGCATCATCTTTGGTCTACACAAAGATGAGTAGATAACCCATAAGTGGCCTGGGTCACATAGATGCTTATGTAAGGATGAACATCTCTAGAGGATTCTATAGATAAAAAGGTTTCCTAGAGGATGACATATTTTTCAAGGGTTATTAATGTGTAGGTCCACACTAATAACCTCTAAACCTTATAGAAGGCACTCATCTTCCCTATTGGACCACCTAGGGATCCTTAGCTCTATCTAAGTATCCAATGACCCTAAACATTTATAGCTTGGTGATTCAAGAGGATAGAAGAATTAATTCATGACTCAAGTATCTTTAATGTCATAGTCAGTGTCTAGTTTAATTTAATAAACAAGATTAAAGACCAAAAGGATAAGATTTAGCATAGTAGAGAATTATCTTACTAGCCATTTGTTAAACATACAAATATAATAGTAAGGAAGTACCAATATAGGCATGATAGGTCATAAAAAAAGAACATAAGTATCAACATACCAATCTTTTTCTTATGCAAGCTTTGCAATAAATTTAAATCATCTAGACGATGCCACTGGATGACCACCAAGATAATGCGACATAATTAATTAAAACATATAACCTTTATAATGCATAAGTGAACGCTAGTTTTGGTTCGACCCCGAATATATCATTTTACCATGATCCATGGTCCTAAGGGTCATTTAACCCACATTATTTCACTTGGAGAATGGCACCATATCACATATAGCTCCATCGTATGGGAAGTGGTTACCATGAGGATTAGATAATCCCATTCCTATTTACAAACATGAATTATTTAAAGTTCACCATGTAATAATGCACACAATGAAAATGAACATAACATTACCAATAATCTTGTTATACCAGAAAGAACTCATCCATTTGGGGCTATCACCCAATATAAAATGAATACCAAAAATATGATGAACCACCAACAATAGTACTACCAAGTTAGGATTATATGAATAATTCCATGACCTTAGGGTCCTTTCACTAAATGGTTCTTTTTAAATCCTTATATTAAGAACAATAAAATGATTTAAATATTATAAATAATACATTATTAAATGACCAATTCTGCCATTAGGCCATTAACAACTTCATGAACTAGGACATCTATGGGTTGTATTTATGAATATCTAGATGTCACATTAGATGTTGATTGTACATGGTCTCAAGATGGTCAACCATGCATCCAAAATAGTAATTTGTCAAAAATAGCTAACACATTAAACTTTGAAGCTTCAACCCAAAATTATTGATAATAAATCATTTATTAACTTGTTAATTGCCTAAAATATTTCATGCTTGCATAACAATTAAAATACAATATAATTGGATCAACATCAATTAATACTAAATGCTATTATCAAGTGATAATAACATCATTTCAATCCTGATCCAAAAATTAATATGGAAATATGAATAGTTATAATATCATCTTGATACAATTTCCACAATACCATAATGCAATCTGAAAAAAATACATTTTCCAGCACTTGTTAGAATATCTTGGCATAACACACACACACACACACACACACACACACACACACACACACACACACACACACACACACACACACACACACACACACACACACACACACACACACACACACGCACGCACACATGCACACACACACACACACACACAATCAACACTCTACACTTGATTGATTAAGAAATAAAGTGTACACAATATTAAGTCTATAATATATAAAAGAATAACTCCAAGCACCTTACAGCTAAGACCAATAATAAAGAGGATAACATATACAACTTACCAAACATGATTTAATAACCTGATGCTAGTAGGATATATTTAATATATAGATATCTATTATGAGCACAATATAAGAAATGTAAGAAATACAAAAAATATTATTTACATACAATAGACCACACCTTCAAGTCTTGATATCAAATGATTAAGATTGATACAAGTAGTTTGAACAATCCTCTATTATATGATAGTTATATCATATATGAGCCATAGGCCACATGTACATGGAAAAAATTATACTACCATATATGTATTAAATTTGGAACAGGGCAGCTTTTAAAAAGGTAAATCAACCTACAATATTAATGTGATACAAATAAAATCAACACATTTGACTTTATCATCTTGAATTTCATCTTGGGTTATCATTGGCGAACAAAAAACTTTAAGAAGGTGATAAAAATCATCAGATAATTAATTTTACAAAAGTAAAGGCCAATTGTATTATAACCCCTACACTGGAAAAGGTGCAACAAGATTATCAACTTAAAACTAGCAATGTGAATTCCTATCTAGTCAACATTTTGAGAGTTAAATTTTATTTTAATAAATCAATTTCAAAAAGAGAAAAACAATTCAAACTAACTTAATTCCACATAAAATGAATTTAGGCAGCCCCATAATTCTTACTACTGTAACTTTTCTTTTTAAAAAGGGTAAACCATCAATGAAACTATTATATAATCCCCCAAAAAGTAGGGTAATGTATACACAAATAACTCTTGTAAAATAACATCAATAATTCACATAACAAGAATATAATGGTCTATAGAAATAAATAGTGTTCCACACTCTCTCTTAACCTGAATTGTTCTTTCACTTAAAACAATTTGATTTCTCTCTTGATGAGTATGACATCCAATGCAAAATAAAAATAGTTAAAATGAATATAGAAATCGAGTGATTCTTGAAAATAATTGCATTTTAAAACATAAAAAATCTTGTTTGTTAATGTTACCATCTCATAGCAGCAAGTTCACAAAATAACAAAAATCAATTTTCTTTCCACTCACTAGAATTAGATGTAAAAACAACAAGGTAATAGTAAGCTTTTTAAAACAACAATGCAATCATTTAAAATAATGATTCCTTCCTTTCTACAACCTTCATTAATTGATAAATAATCAAATGTCATATGCAAAAGACAACCAACAAATCAAGATTTTTAATCCACAATAGGGTGATAAAAAATCATTTATTTTGGATCTTATTTTCAAAATAGTTTTGGGAATACATCTAAATCTGAAAATCAAAATATAATAGTCTAATACTCTTTACAAGAGAAAACATGGGGTTTTAAACTTGGGTCTAATTTTTAGATAAATCATTCAAAATAAATAAATAAATAAATAACAACATTTCCCTCTCTTGTAACATGAAATTGCTATCATGATTTCATAAAGCAACCAATTGAACTAAGAAGATACATTTCCAATATTTTAGTAACCTAATTAGTAATATATGCATACAACAAAGTGGTTTTCATTTATCAATTTGTAAAATCAATTCATGTCAGCATACAAGTTTTAAGGTTGTATGCGATTGAAGATCCACAAAATGAATTTTGTTTTCAATCTGAATAATTATAACATATAGAATATTCTATCAAACATAGTGACCCAAATTTACCACAAAATTAGGCTAATAAAATTTATAACCAACAGTAATAATTTCTATTCTAAATGGGTAGTGCCAAATTTGGGGAAATTTACCATAATTTCTAACACATAAAAAATCTATATACAAATTACATAGCATACCCTTCAACATGAAATACGCAGTAATTAAAAAGATCCCCAAAATCATACAATCCAAATCCATTAAATTTGAATGATATATAAATCCACTATGGCTTGACAGAACCAAGAGAAAACAACCAACTCAATTAAGTAAACAAAACATTATCCAAGGTTATACCCTAATTTTCATTATAACACAATAAACAAGAAATTTCCACACAAAATTCCATCCCTAAAACATACTACTACCCTAGAAATGGCATAAGGTGGGTAGAACATAATAAACCCACATGAGTATATACCTATCATGGTTCCTTATAGAACTTGAAGACATTAATACATAATTTAAATCATAGAGTTTTAACCAAAAAATGGAACACATGCCTGCTTAAAGCTAAGAAGGGTTTTATTTCTCTTTCCCAATAGCACCACATCTAACAGTAGAAACACAAATTCTTCTCCTTGAATTGGATTTATCCACCATAATATCACTCCTTAAAATAATAACCTTCCTTATATGTCCCCTGTTCTTTCCACCATTCATCTTTGATGGCCCATCATGGTGGTGGCTAAAACATAGATATGGAAGAAACCCTTTATTTTTCTCCATACTATCCTCACTCTTCTTTTCCTCCTTTGAAGTCAATGACCCAAATGACATATAATTAATGATATCTAAATAAAACCCTATAATTAAATGATTTTGTCTCAAACTAAATCCCAATACCATGAGAAAATCATGACCCCATCATGGGTCGGAAGAACTTCTTACCACAAGAGGCCACATGCTAATCATTAATCCCTTTTAGCACCACTTACTAAGAATTCAAAAAATTAAAAATTCCTATATTTACTCATTCCAATGCACCACCATAGCCTATAAGCTTTTATACTTAACCAACACAAAGTTAAGGACCTTAGTGACAATTTCAAGGTCATGTTTCCCAAGCTAATAACTAAATAGGCCCACATTTAGAGTATATACATATGTGTGTGTGTGTGTGTGTGTGTGTAAATATATACAAACCAATTTAGTATTCTAGGCATAATAATGTACTTTTTATTGATAACCTACACACACACACACACACACACGCACACACACACACACACACACACACACACACACACACACACACACACACACACACACACACACACACACACGCACACACACACACACACACGCACACACGCACACGCACACACACACGCACATGCACACGCACACGCAGATGCACACACACACGCACACACACACACACACACAAGTCACAAGATTTTCAATTGAAATATATAGTTGAATTTTGACTGTAATCCAACAAAGCATGCTACTACACTTTATCTAACAGTTATGTAATTGTGTCAATTAGTGAGGTTATGACATAACTACTATAAATATTTGATGGTTAATTAAGGTGAGTCACCAAAATTAAATTCAAATTAATATTAAAAAATAGTCCTATGTATTTATATTATTATAGTCATATAAAATGTAACTTGAATGTGATAAGTGTCACTTGAGACAACCCATCCCTAGCTTATCCGTAAACCTATCTCAGGGCCTCTTTCGACACTTATCTAGATTTTGTGTGGGCCTTACACATCCCTAGACATCTCAAAATCAATTTTAGACCCTCCCTTAGGGATATTGGCTTAAATGCCTTAGGTTTTTCCAATTGAACACTAGCATTATACTTTAAACACTATCACCCTACACTAGTGTCCCACTTTTAGTGATAATGTCCTTTTCTAATTTTTAACCCCAATGGATATGTTTTCAATTACTAAGACAACTAGGGTTGGCATGAACCTATTTCAAACTCCACACAAGAACTAGATTGGTATAAATACATGAATTTTAACCCTTTATCTATTATATGGAAATCATATGCAAAAGACACAAATAAGCTTAAAACATTCATAATCAAGGTTATTGATCCCTATTATTCTCTGTATTTACATATAATCATCTACAACCATCTCAAGCTAAGAATACACATATTTATAGTCTCAATCCTCATTCAAATCACTCAAGTAGACATTCATACTAGAATTTACTTACACTTGTACTAAGCATTTAGGCAAGAGAACTACATCATGATTGATCCCTCCTTGGAGTATTGGTATGTAGGTAGTTCTAAACAAATTAGAGTGTTTAGGATGTCCATTCTACCTAGCTAACATTACACTTTTACTAATTGTGCCACTCAAATACCTTAAAAGCATGGAGGTATAGGGTTTTCTCCTAAATTATCTCAAAATATTGCATAAATAGTGAATTAGAGCTCATCCACATAGGTACAATCAAGTCAGACTCAATTAGAGGTGCACCCAAAAGATCATATAACTTTCTACACAAAGGAACTTAGCACTAAAATTAGGACATTAGCACCTTACACTATTATCTAAGGTAAAATTATACTATCCAAGGTGTAGTTTTACTATCCAAGAGGGTTTCTAACACTTGGACCGTATTTGTGATACTCAGATCTACTTCCACACTAGTTTCCATGTTTTAGATCATCCATCTCAGTTAGTTTCTAGCTAAGTACTTATTTGTATCATTGATTTTTATTATAAGAAATATTATATTAGTTTAATTCTTGAAGAAATTAGTGGATATATTTTTTTCATATTTATACATTGATTTATTGTACTCAAACCTTTTAACAACCTAGGGATTAAACTCTATAAATCTTTAATACTTAAATCAATTGGTGAACCTAACTTACTTTGAATACTACCCAAACCTTGACCTTATATGTTATTTAGGTTTTGTACCTTTTTTCCTTGTTTCCCTTTATTATGTTAGGCTTTTCACATTTTATATATTTTATTTTAGTAGCACTATTTCATATTATTTTCTATATTCCATCTCAAAAAGTTATATCTCTTATTTTAAGAAGTGCTAGCTAGGCTTAGTGGCAATCCTATTAAGAATAATTAGATTCATTCTATTTGTGATTATACCATGGATAATGGACCAATTATAACCCCCTCATTAATCCTTCACACCTTGATTATGTGGACTTCAATCATAATAAATCTGAATATGAACAATATAATCAAGATCAAAATGATACACAAGATGGGAATCAAGACACCCCCCACTTAATAATGAAAATATTATAGTCAATAAGGATGAGATTTCACAAATTTTCAAAAATATACTTTAGGAATAACCTCATGATCATGCATAGAATATATAAACCATAATGGAAATAAAGAACAAATCCAATAATGGTTAATCTTCTACTCCCCCAGATGTCAATATTGTTGTACATACTTTGGGGGAAACTTAACTTGTACAACCTCCTTTTTTGACTCAAAAACATTCAACAATAGAAACACATCTTATGGATGGTTCCTCCTCTCCAAATGTACAATCCCTTATGCATGAGATCCCTGATATATATTCTAAGGTGTTACATATTCATTAGGGTGCTGCTAGGCCATCTCATGCCTTAGATTCTCATTTTCTTTTGCATACACCTTTGGCACATCATATAGGGATAACTCCTTTTCCATTTGGATTTGTGGTACCCAATATTACTTTGTATAATGGTAAATGTGATGCAGATTACTATATATAAGTTTTAAATTCATCATGTTTGGATTATGTGTCTAATTATTAGCTCCTTAATAAGTTGTCCCTTCACAATTTAAAGGACTATGCACTAAAATGGTTCTACAATATTCCTAATAAGTCCATCACAACATTCAATCCATTTTTTAATATGTTTTTAGCACACTTTTTAATCAACATCACTGATAAGGTTTCCTATACTCAAGTGGCATAACTCAAATAAAAGTCAAATGATCCAATAGTTGAATCTATCTTGTGATATAAAATTATATTAGCAAAGACGACTAGCCCCATGGTAGATAGAGAAATCTAAGACATATTCAAGAAGAGTTTATTACCTTCAATGCAAGAATTTATCTTATTAAATAAGTTTCCATCATTCATATATCTTTGTCATGCAGTGAAAGAATGGGAAGTCAATCTTCTCTCCATGGGCAAAATAAAGTACATAATTGAATCAGATTCAACTACTAATAATTTTAATAAGCCTCCATACAAGGTGAAACCTAGTGAGAAAAAAAATGATTCAAATATGACAATTAATGCAACTTCAGATCCACCTCCTCACTTAGTTTTATTAGCTCCTCCAAGGAGACCTTTCATGACTCTTCCTCAATCTAGATCATGATTTCTATAGCAACTCTTAGAATGCAGTGTCATAGCTTTCCCTCCCATCAATGAGGTTAATATGACTAAGCCTCTTCTAAAGAAATATGATTTCAATGGATTTTGTGACTATCAAAGGGAATTGGGGCATACTAAACATAGATGCATTAGTTTTAGACATAAGATATAATATTTTATATAAGTTTATATCATTGATCTTGGCACTCCTATAGAGGAACCTAGACCACTAAAAACATAAGTAAAAGTATTGAAAATATTTATAGATCCATTTCCAAAATATATAGCTAATGAGATAGTAGGGAATTCAAGTGTTTATTATAATTATTAAGCACATCCACCAAAAACATCCTACCATACTCAAATAATGGACACACACCCTCTAAAAAGTATCATTGAGGTGTATCATGCTACAGTGCTAGCTAGACCTCTCATCACTTTTTCAAGGTAAGAGATAATTGATGATGGCACATATTTCTATGCACTCATTATATGAGCCTACCTTGATCATCATATTAATAAGAGTGTCATGGTTAACAATGGGTCAAATGTTAATATGTGTGCTTGGTTTATTCATAAAAGGACATTTATTATATATATATATATATATATATAATTATTCATGATTTGAGTGGCCATGTTCAGAGCTCCATCAGGGAGATAGTACTACCATTACATGTTAGGACCACACATGTGGCCATCAGATTCATAGTCTTACCTAATGATGACACATTTGACATGTTATTGGGTAAGCCTTAGATACACCATCTTGAATCCATTCCATCCACTATCCATAAATGTCTCAAATATATACATGCTAATCATGTGGTTATAGTTGAGGGCCTTCCATATGAGTCTATTATCACACATTTAATAGAAGACACCAGTTCCTATCCAACACATAGAGTCTATTAGCACACATATAATATTAGTTGAGCCACCAATGCAAGTGAGGTATAATATTATAATAGTACCATGTATGCATACTTTACCATGGATACCATTATTAGAGAGACCCCTATGTCAAAGACATGTTGTGGATTATAAAGGGAATATTTATTCACCACCACATAAATCAATTTTATAATAGAGATAATCCACTCCAATTATATCTTCTTCTACTAGATGGGTTCTCAAACACACCATAGTTCATAGGCCAGTTTAGTCAGCTTCACAGATTCAAAGCCCTATAATTCACAAGCCAATTTAGTCAACTTCTTAGATTTATAACCCTAATCCATAGGTACTTCCAGCTACATATCACTTAGTGCATCTAATTCTCAGATCCTATATACATCATCGCATAACATGAATGATCACTATCATTTTATTTTATTTAAGAAACATTGATTATGAGTCTCTTGTGAGACTCATTTGTTAGTAGTATCTTTCCTCTTACTTTGATCTTTTTATATAGTTTCATTTTCATGATTATTTCTACATACCTTATATACTAAACAAATAAAAAAAAATTAATATGTTCAAAACATAAAAACATTTACATATTGGTCAAAAAACACAAAATTTAGACTGTATGCATTTCCATGTTTACATTCTTTATACTTGTCAAGTACTACATATGTTAGCTATCTTAGTATAGCTAGATTTATCATTCATAAATTATTCATTTATTATTGTCGAGTGTTTTTGGATTATTTAAAGACACAAGTCCATCATAAAAATACATAATTTTAACTATCTACCCACTAGGGGCATATACACAGATTTATCATTGATAGATTTTCCCATTAGGGACATCATACTACACATATTATAGTTTTCCAAGTTACATCTTTATATACTCTATATCAAAAATTTAACATTTTTTATACCTTTATTTTGATTATCACATACTACTCATATATTTTTTTAACTACTACTACTACTACTACTACTACTACTACTACTACTACTACTACTACTACTACTACTACTACTACTACTACTACTACTACTATTGATCCAGGCAACATTCCAAGTGGCAATTTGGGTGATGGTTCTACCTCAATTAGTGGCAGGACTTTCAGGAGCCATAACTTTTTCACCGTAGCTCCAATAAACTCTCCATTTGAACCATTGGAAAGATAAGAATGAGGAGAACAAGATGAGATGACATGAATATTTTATTGATGTATTTTTACCCCCAAAAACCTAATGGAAGTGCCCCAAATTTTAATTTTAGTAGTACAATCTAAAAATAGTATGTTTCTAAAAATAGTAATTCCTCAAATTATATATTGTTTTAAATCATGGAAGTCAAACCACTTAATCTCCCTTGATATTGGTGACCTTCCAAATCCTCATCATACCTTCAAATTTTTTATAAATGAAGATGTAACTTTAAATTGTAAATAGACATCTCTTCTTAGAGATAAGCATATGTTTGGATCTATAAATTTTTATGAATAAAATATCTCTTCTCAGAGATAGCATTATTGTTATTGTGTTGTTCGTGTTTCTTGAATTTATTTAAACCAAAGATTCTAATTTTTGGATAATTATATACTTGGTTATGTACATCCTTGATCTTATATTGATTTTCACCCCATATTCATGCATACTTTCATTTCTATCTTTCTTAGTTTAGATTTGATTATGTCTCTTTGATTTACATCTATTGAAGGGTATTTAAATATGACATTATTCAAAACCTTTACATAAATTCTTGTAATTTTATGTGTGCTTTGGATATTTTCCCATGTCTTTGTTTTGCCTTATTAATTGTGTATGTAGATATATAAACATGTCCTTCCATGAGGCTCTAAGCCAAATTGCTTGTTATTTATGTATGTGTACATTTGAACATATCCTTATATGTATTTATTTCTTAGATTTAGTGACATGTGCCCATGTCCCTTGTATTGTGTTCCCTTGGCCTACTTTACATGCCTTATGTGTGTTGTATATATACTTTCATGTATGCATCATGCCCATGCCACTTGTCTTTTGATTTTTGTTTACACTTAATTTTAGATGTTATGATTATCCCCATGCATCTCCCCTTCCTCTTTGGGTGCCTTGATGGACATCATGCCTCATCCCCTAATTCATTTACATAGATTATTTCTCAAATTATGCAATTCATACATAATATTACATTGTTATAACAGTCTTGATAACTTTGTGAATGCTAAATCTAACATACATCATACATTACCAACTTATGCTTAGATTATCTTACTAATGTCATGTTTATAAATTATATTGGTTTATTATGTAGACATCATATGTTTTTAGCCTAACATACATCATGAAAATATTTTATTTTGAGGACCAATGTTGTATAGGTAAAATAACTCTCCTTAAAAGAGCGGGAAATCACATCAGTTTGTCATAGATATCAAGCCATTTGAGTGCATTTAGAGTATAGTTTTTAGCACATAAACATAGACTTATAGAGCTCAGAATCAAGGAAACACAGTGGAAAATAGCTAGACATGGAACCAAGTCAATTTGACAAAAAAATAACATAGAGGAAACTAGTGATAAAATTAGGACACTAGCACAATGTGTTATTATCTAAGGTACAATGTTAATATTTGTATCACAAAACAAAAAAAATCTAGATTTGATAGAATGACATAGTATTTACAACCTACATTTGAATAGTTTCAATAAAATATTATCAAATTTGATTAGTTTATGCTTAGTTTTTCACATAATCATACTAGATTTTCATATTGGGGACATCATATGGAGCATAATCAATCCCATTTCAGTTTTAGATACAAAAACACATATTTCTATAACTTATTCTAGAATCCATGTTCACAGATATCATAATTGGGGGCATGTGTGTGGCACATTGTTTCCACATGATTAGTTTTGCACCATCTCATCTTAGATGTAATGACAAACTCATGTCATTATTTATGTTGTATACTCTAGACATCATTTGCACTAGGTACCACACCAGATTGATGTCTTATTCTATCTATAATAGTTGGCATTTTTGTATAGTCCTTGAGTTAAATCCTTGAGTGATTGAGAGCCCCTTTGGATGTTTTTAATTTTAGAGTTTATAAATGGCCCTAGGGCCATCCTACATAGTTATAATTACATTATATAGTTTTAGTTGTAAATACATATACTACACATAGGTAGGTAATGATAGAGTCATGGCCTAGTTGATTTCTTGAGCCACCTACATAAGATGGTTAGATAAGATATGAGTCCAATCTAGGTTATTTATAGTGTATGATCCACCAAGCATAGGTAGGCAATGATGGAGTTTTAGCCTTGTTGAGTCATTGAGTCACCTACATAGGAGGGTTGGATAAGCCATAAATCTAATATAAGTTATTCACATTGTATAGTCCATTGATTAGGTGTTGGTAATGATGCATTTAAAATTAGATTGAGTCCTTAAGACACCCACACATAAGGATTGAGTAATCTATAAAATCAATACAATCTATTCACCAATTTGATTACTAGTTATACACACACAACATGTCACTAGATTTTTGCATTAGTTCATGTATCTAATGAGGTGCATTCATTATTTTCCTCTCTCTCTCTCTTATTTCTTTACTTAGATTTGTCTTTGATTTTGATATCTCTTAATTAAGTATTGACTCATCCATGTTTCATTCATAGGATACGTAATAGAGAATTCTTTTCACACTCAAATCCATATGCATGGGCTTTGCCTCACAAGTAAGTCCAGGTATGCTTCTTCTTCCTTTATCCTAGTCATTTCACTTTGTTGCATTTTTAAAAAAAAGGGAGAGGGAAATATAGTCATATAAAATGTCACTTGAGTGCATTAAGTTTCACTTGAGATAACACATCCCTAGATTAGTCCTAGACCTATCTTAAGGCCTCTTTTAACACTTATCTAACTTTTTTATGGGCCTTATACATTCTTAGACATATCAAAATTAGTCTCATACCCACACCTAGGGATATAGGCCCCTAGTGCCTTAGGTTTTACCACCTGGACACTAACATTAAACTTTGGACACTAGGGCCTTGCGCTAGTGTCCCAATTTTAGCACTAATTTTTTAAATCCCAATGGATATATTTTTAGTTCTTAAAACACCTAGGGTTAGCCTAGACCTATTTAAAACTCCACACAAGTAATAGATAAATATAAATATATGTTTTAGCCCTTTATTCACTATATGAAAATCATATGCAAAAGATACAAACAAGCTTAGAACAAGTTGTGCATAATCAAGGTTATTGATATCCCCTAATTCTACATATAGTCATCTACAACCATCCTAAGCCTAAAATACATAGATTTATAGTCTCAAGATTCATTCAAATCATTCAATTTGACACTCATACACATATTAATTTTCACTTGCACCAAACACTTAGGTAGGAGAACTACATCGGGATTGATCCCACTTCAGAGTATTGGTTTGTAGGTAACTCTCAACATAGCAAGGTGTTGAAGATGTCCAACCTACCCAAATAACATCACACTTTTGGTAATTGTGACACTCAAATACCCTATCAATATGGAGGTCTAGGGTTTTCTCCTAAATTATCTCAAAAAATGCACATACAATCAATCAAAACTTATCCACATAGGTAAAAGTAGGTTAGACTTAGCTAGAGGTGCACCTAGAATATTAGATAACTTTTTTCACAAAGGACATTGGCACTAAAAGTAACTTTTCCATGCATTACTTTTCAAGGTACAATAGTAATTTCCAAGAGGGTTTCTCACACTTAGACCATGCTTGTGACACTCAAATATGATTCCACATTAGTTTTTAGGCTCTAGATCATCTATTTTAGTTAGTTTCTAGCTAAGTGTTTATTTATGCCAATAATTGTTATTTTTATAAATATCAGATTAAGTCAATTATTACATAAATTAGTGGCTATACTTATTGCACATTTCTACCCTGATTTATTAGACTCAAACCATTTAACAACCTAGGGTTTAAATTCCATAAATCCTTAAAGGTTAAATAAATTAATAATAAAATTATTTTTATTGTACGATTCTTTATTAGAATTGGTAGAGCCATTAGGATCAAGGATGTCCATAAATGTACAAATATACATAATAAAAATTTAAAACCTAATAGAAATAATTATTTATATTGATTGATATGATTACACATATATCAACCCAAATGATCATTAAGATGCTATGTAATTGGTGGTGATGGACACAATAGGTACATCAAAGCAAACACCATCGATTGTCACTTTTAGCTCCCAATTAGATATTTAAAACTAATACCACTTGCAAAATCTTTGTTACCTTCTTTCCATAATTATTTTGATTTTCATACACATGGTTTTAAATCTATTCATATAAAATATAATTAAAAGCTTCAATACAAAATTATTTAACTATTATATTTTGAATTATTTTTTAGTCTCAATATTATCATTTTATGTAGTGTCTCTAAAAAAACACTTGCTTTTTCTCAATTTATATGGGTTTCTAATACTAAATTATAATACAAAAAATAAATAAACCTTACAAATAAAAAAATGAACACTTTCACTAAGAGGAATAGAGACCCATTGATAACTACTACATCTGTGTAATTTTAACTTACATGTTAGACTTCTTTTGATATAAATAATAACATAGAAAGAATACAACAAAAGTACTAGAACAAGATAAAGTGGAGGAGCACCCTTTGTTTTGTTAGGGTGTAGAACATTGTGATAAGAAAGATAAAACTTGTATTAGTGATTTAGATACAATATGGGTGGATGCTTGATTTTAATATAACACTACAAACACTATTATAGTCGATTATGTAACAATTTTTTTTTTGTTAATAGATGAAAAAACATGCTTCAATTGCAATAAATAAGATTCCTTTTTCTTCTGATTACCTTCGAGTTGGAAATTTTATGACAAACTTAATTTTTAATAGAAAATATTTACACACTTTTGTGCATCGCCATTCATTACTCTTTGTAAACATAGAAACAAACTATTAGCAATTTTGAATGAGTTAATTTTATTTAAAGTAAGCTAAAATAACAAAATGAGTTTGACTAAGTTATGTTTCATTGTTTTAGATTGTATATTTTTTAATTGTTATAACAACCTATATAAACAAGTTATTTTTTATAAATTTTATATTTAGATAGAAATTGTTATATCATTGTGTTTTAAATAATTATTGTGTTATTATGTTTAAAACCTTTAAATAAAATCATTGCAGTAACTTATTGTTTTGTATTTGCTAGAGTACCATATTGTTTTTTATTTGATACTAAGTAACATATATAATTAAGTTAATTTGGCTAAAAAAATGATTTTAATTACATTGTTATTGGATATTTAAAATAATTAATTTCATGAAATTATTATTTGATATTTTTGAGGAACTAATCTCAATGGATTTAATTTTTTTTTTTTTAAAAATTGTCTACAGATTAAAAAATACATTATCAACTTTGATTGTGTTTGACTTGAATGGTGTTTTAATTCACATAGTTCATAAAAAAGAGGTCACTACAAATAAGATCAACATATCAGGGGATACTGATCTCAAAATAAAATACTACTTTATTTGACCAAATTTAAGGGATTTAGTATACATATATTGTCTATTTTCAAATTGGTATATGGACATAGACTAATTCTAAAAATGTAAATGAATCAATGGTATTGTTACTTAAATTTTTAAAAAAAACATTAAAATAAAATAACAATAAATGTATATAGATAACCAAGAATAATTGGAATCATTTCCCTAAGATAATCTACAAAGGTTTTAGAAACCCTGTAATATTTTACAAACCACTAGAGATAGTTTGGAAATGTAACAAGGTATTTTTTATAATCAATTCAATACAATGCTAATTGAGGACTCATATGAGAAAAACATTCATAATGATAAGGGTAATTATGTAATCAAAAATATATTTAATAATTATTTATATGAAGACAATTACTTGACACATGTATTATAGTTGATGTTTCTACAGGTAAAATATGTTACAAATGTAAGATAAGTAATAAATATATTTCATTTAGTGTTCAATAAATAAATTATTTGTGATTTTTATATTTATGGTATGAAAAAATTAATATGTCCACTATCTTATGTAAACCATTTTAAATTAATTAGATGTTGCATTTATTATATGTATAATAATTTTGATGTTTAAATTAATACACTAATTTAATTATGTTGAATTCTCTACACTAAGCATTACAAAGTTAAATGTGTGATAAATTTACCACACTATATTTTATATGGATGTTTGTGATATTTTTCTAATTTATTCACACTAAAAGTTACATGGATATTTATGATTATTTTCTTGTACTTATAGGTAAACATAATAAAAAATAAAAATTGTGATAAATGTTGAAAGGATGTTTATGACATTTTGGCTTCACTTATAAATAAAATTTTGTGATGAATGTATTAAAATTTATTCTAGTCAATTTTGAATCAATTACATTAAAATAAAACATTGAATCCCACCATATTTTTTAACAAAACATTGAATTGATTCAACAAATTAAAACTCAATAATTAAATCAAAATAAATGATTAATTATTGTCATGCTTTGTAACAAAAACATTAAATTTAAGAATATAGTTATTTAACATGAAATTATAATAACCTTAAAATTAGAATATGAAAAATACAATATCTAATACCAAAAAATGTTAAATTAGAATAAAAATATATGATATCTAATAGAAAAAAATACTAAATTAGAATCTAATAATAGTAATATATAATTCCTCTCTTTGATGATGTAAAATATAGTAAAAATAGTTTCAAGTTTTAATCTGGACTAGAATATGTTCAAATTTAATTAAATGGTGTTTAACTTTTTAAGTTTTTATTCACACTTAAAATAGTTGGGTTTATTGGGGAAGCTCTAAAAATGAACTCTATAAATCTCATACAATATGATCATTTCAATTCTGAATTCATTAATTCTAACCTTTATTATCTTATATATAGTTATTTTATACTAAGTTAAGGAGAGAGAGAGAGATAAGAATGTTTAAGACTCAAAAAATAGACACAAGCCTTAATTCATAAATTCAAAGTTATTTTATTGTCATTATTTCGAGTAATATGTTGTTTAAACATTTGAATTATATTTCATTATGGCTAAAGTAGTTGATAAAATTTGATATCAATTTATGTAGTTATTTTTCTATAGAATAATTTAATTATTTTCATATTCTTAATTTATTATGTCCACCACAAGAGTTTTTTTGCATGACTTATCCTTTAAACAAATATTCTCCAAGATGAGTAGAAATAGTTGAGATACAAATAACATGTAGGAAAAGGATATTGAGAATAATATTCTCTAACCATGTAATATTGAATTTTTTTTTTAAACATAAAACATCACTGCATAAAAATAAAATATAAAAAATAGTCCAAATAAAACATATGATCTTAAAACTTCTTATTCTTTAGATAATATCTATTAGGGTTATAGGAAATAATATTAGCTCTGATGCCACTTGCATTTGTTAGACATATAATTTTTTATACAACATTCCATAAGGCATATGAACTAATTAAAATTGATTTTTTTATTAAGTGTAATTAAATTTTTATATTATGTTTAATGCTATCAATAAATAAGTTCAACAACTGTCAATTGCATTTACATAAAAATTTTCAATGCATTTTTAATAAACCCATTTTGTGCATATCCTACAATTATTGTTTCTATGAGACCACTTATCTTTGAGGCATTTTGTCAACCAAATACCATGCCTTATATATAATTTCACAATTAGAATACATGTCTGTAAACGCCAACACTACTAAATCATCATATGATCGTATTTTTGATTATGTCTTGATGAATGTCCATAGTTTCTTCCAAAGCTCCCATGTTAGTACAAAC
Organism: Torreya grandis; assembly: GCA_037957365.1. Classification (NCBI taxonomy): domain Eukaryota; kingdom Viridiplantae; phylum Streptophyta; class Pinopsida; order Cupressales; family Taxaceae; genus Torreya; species Torreya grandis. The sequence goes on along the minus strand of JARHVA010005100.1, from coordinate 136,610 downwards.
TCATGGGAAAGGGTGTGGATACTTGATTTAAAATATACTTATAATATATTGAAATGAAAACTAAATATTAAAACTGATAACTATTATAATTAATATATTCCACTATATTTGAACATAAAAAGTGTTAAATGCAAATTTGTAAAAAATCCATACTTTTTTATCAAGTTTCCTACTAGTCATGTCATCATATTTAGGCCATCCCAGTCATTGTAAATTAACAAGATAGCAAAACAACTAAACATCATGAAAAATGAAGATGAATCCAAATTAACTATTAATCTCTATTTGGACTTAAATTTCATATCGAGAGTAATCTTTAAGCCTCATATTTCTATGATCTAAGGAGTAAATGAAATTATTATGATCACAACCATTGAGTAATAAGTATATTCTTAATAGATATCCATGAGTTGACGAATGGATTTTTGATGTCATGACTACATATAACTCAATGATAATGTAAGAGGTATTTAATGTCATGACCATACAGAGCTAAGAGGTAAAGTAGGATATTATTACTGGCATGCATCCATTCTTGAGTTGTTAAGCCTATTCTAATTTTTTTGGTTTTGGGTATATCTTTGATGATATGACTAGCAAGGCATCAGGGGAAACAAACTCAGTAAATATTTATAATTTATGATTTTATATTGTATTTCTAAGCTATATGATAAGATTTATTTCAACATTAATATTATCCTAACACCTTTGTTTCTTAATTAACTTTTATTATCTACACCCAAGTATAATCACACATTAAAGGGAAAATCAAATTTATTACCATCAAATTTAAACCTTCCTCTCTCCTCCATGCCCCCTTCTCTCTATCTTTCTCTCTCTCTCACACGCACACAAGTGATCTTGTCTTTTATTTGAGGTATTTTTCCAAATAATGTGCATGTTTTTTGTATTTATTCATAATTCTTTTACACATCTAATAGGACTTATAAAACTACATCATTAGATGATCCCATTTTCTATTATGCCTTGATGAATGTCCATAGTTTCTTACAAACCTCATGTTTTATTCTAACTCATATTTTGGTCTTTTTGATTGGATTTCCATTTTATAAGTAAAATTATTTAAGTTCTAAACAAGGTCCAAGTTTGGATTTACATATATCCTTGATGGCATGAATAAGAATTCATTAGATAAAGTATAATATACATGTAATATATTTATATTTATAAGTAAAATGATTTGAGTTCCAAACATAGTCCAAATTTGTAACCATTATAGCCATGAAAAATAAGGTCCATGTATAATTAAGAAATTGAAATAACCAAGAAACATGAAAAATGATATGAAAGTGACATTAGATATGGAATTTTATGTTATTAACAAGGAAAGTTGTTGATATTTAATACAAAACCATTCATTTAATTAAGATAGGTGTTGGGATGTGTTAGAATTTAATTTAAAAACTCTATAATTTTTTTCATATTCTGATCACACTAGACTCAAACAATGTCATCGTAAGTGGTGTTTTATTAATAGCATACATGTTAATCAAATGAAATTTCATTAAAAACACCTAGTTTAAATGTGAGGATCGAATGGAGTATCTATGATTAGGTAAACATAATTTTAATGCCATTATCATGGTTAAGAAAAAGGCAGTTTGAAACATAACCTTTGAAGTAGTTACAAGGGTTATAAATTTGGAATTTGTTATGAACTTGATTAATTTTACTTGTAAGAACAAATGTGCTAGGATAATACTAATGTGAATTTTAGAGTTGATGATAGATAATTTCAACCAAACATGTGATCCATTATAGGTATAGTAAAAATAAAAATCATTGTTTTATTTAATTATTAATCATAGATGTGCCTTTTGGAGAAGTGCATTCATTACAATACCATCAAAAAATAATTGTATTCCTATAAAATATATATGATCAGGTGAATGTATTTTTAATGTTGTGGCCATAGTGAACTCAAAGGTAAAGTATAATATTTTTAATGTTGTGCTTCCAATATTTTTTTGTTAAGGATTGTTTTAGATCTATTTGTGTTTAAATATTGGATTAAAAATTCAAAATATATGTCCTATCTTAAATTCAATATCTTATTTAATTCTGGGTGAGAAAAATGAAATGAAAAAATTATCCTTATTTTACATTAGTCACCATTAAATTAACAAGAAGATAGTGAAATAACTAAGGAACATGAAAAATGGAGATGATTCCAAATTATCTAGTAATATATATTTGGACTTATATTTTATCTTAGCCAATAATAATAGAAAGGTTATTAAGTAACATCATTCATGTAATTTTATTTGGTTTGGGAGACATTCTAGAATTCAATACAAAAATAAAGCTTATGAATATTTTTTCATGAATTGAACACCTTTTTTTGTTTAAAAACTTATGAAAATTACATTAACTACATATCTAGACATGTTCTACATCTTGATTATGGATTGTTTGTTGTTTGTGGTCATCATTTTCTGTTAGAAAGGAATGCTTGACATTGCACCAAAAGGTTGACCTATTAACGCCCAATACAAACACCAGATAAGTACCCATGGGAGGCTATTAGTCCATGTCACAAATCCCTATGGGGGATGCTGGTGATTAGTCCAACAATCCCCCCCCCTCAGCATTACTCGAGGGGATTCAAACCCACTACCATGGCTCTGATACCAATTATTAGAAAGGAATGCTTGCTGTTGCACCAAAAGGTCGACTTGTTAATGCCTGATACAAACACCAGATAATTACCCATGGGAGGCTATTAGTCCATGTCACAAATCCCTGAGGGGGATGCTGGTGATTATTCCAACATTTTCCATGTATCTCTAGCTTCATATTTTCATGATATAAAAAAGGCCATTAGGTAAAGGCTAGTAATAAGGTATAAATAGTGCAAAATCAAGCATGTGCATACAACTACCACATGTTTGATTCATATTGAATATGAATTTTAGAGATACCAACAAATAATTTCAACCATACATGTGATCCTTTTAGTCATAAATAAAAAAAGTGTCAATATAATCCACCATAGCTTCATGGCTATGTGTAAATGAAACCCATAATAGTACCATGAAATCATTGCATTCCATGGAACCACATCTCATTCATACATTTTGTCATATAAAGAACATGCCTCCAATATAATTCCACATTATATGTACATTTTATGTTCTATTTTAAATAATCCATGCAAGAGATACCAAAAACCATGTATTCATTCCATCAAGGAGATATATAAAAATAAAAAATACTAGAACTGAACCTAACAAAATAAGAATCTAAGCTTGACATGTTAGGTTCTTATGTACCTTGTCATTCACCTCTGAGGGTCATTGATTGGTAGCTATTATAAGTATTGAATTTAAAATATAACTACAATGTAATTATAATTCTATATTTTTTATATAATTACATATTGATCATTAAAAAAATATAATAATACATAATAATTATATTAATATTTAAATATACCATTAATATTTGAATATGTAGTCACTAAAATATAATCAATAAATTATTAAAATTATTGGTCCTTGAGATCTTTTACCTTGCTTTTCCAAATCACTATTTTGATAACCATTTTCTATATGAGAGCCTTTTAACTCTTAAAATTACTATGAACATATTCTATAATTACATAATTTGTTATTAAACATCCCGAATCCAGTAGACACTTCACTATCAAACTAATTTGTTATGTGCATAGTAGGTAGGCATAGATGCGCTACACACCTATCCACTACTGTGGACTTATCTACAGTACTCTAATGGATCATTTTTTAAAATGACATACTTCCTATTATCTATCTTGAACACAATAATAAGTTGGTTAAAATAGGTAATTATAATATTCTCCTATAATAGGAAATAAACTGTCTCACTTGAAACCCCTAGTTACATTAGCTAGCACTTATAAATACAATTCAAAATCACTTATCTATTTATCAAAGAGCCCTACTACATTTAGGATGTATTAATATATTCTTTGTCAAATTTAACATTAATTTTTTTAGGTTAAGGAAATACTTTATCAATAACTTTAATATAAATTATTAGTTGCATTCATCTATGATCTTCTCCATAGGGAGAACTACATCGGCATGTAGTATATTCAAACTATGTAGGTAACACTCAGTTAACAAAGGGTTTTCGGAGGATAGCTTGGCCATATCACACTTCCCCACTTTTCCACCCTTTGAATTTTATCTCATTCATTTCCTTATAGAGGCTAGTGTTTTAATTTTGTAGGTGATCCACACATCTAAATAGACAACACATAATCATTTGATCTATAACTAAATCCAAACATTCTCCCATTTTCATATTTCATGCACAATCAACATAGATAAAGTTTTAATAGAGGAAAATAGTGCACTAAAACCATATCTAAGTATTGTTCACTTATCTCATAGTTTAACAAAGTAAAATTTTAAATTAACATTTTGTTTTTAGGTCTCTATCAATAGTTTTATATAGTTACATACATCAAAATCATAATACAGAAAGAATAAATTAATTTTCAAGGACATCTCTCTAAATTTAACCCTAGTTTCTAATTTAAGTAATTTTAAACATCTATATATTATGTATATCATTGTATTTTTACATTAGGTTATCTTATTTACCTTCCTAGATCAAATTTCAAGTTTACATTGCTTTAGATTTAATTTCTATTCATAATTAATTTTAAGGGTAAACATTTTGGTGAACCTGCTTTTAGAAAAGAACATTATTTGTACTTCTTGTTGATTTTTGTCCTAGGGTTTCATTTTAATTCTATAAATACATAACATTGAAATAATAAATATTTGACCTTGGATATTATCCATAACATAAAAACCTAGATTTTTCAAACTTGGAGTAATATGACACTAAAAATGTTTATCTTGTCACCTTACATAGATACCAACACAGAGGCTCTTTCTTTCAATTTTAGGTTGAATTATGTTGTTTCATATAATACACAAAAAAAAAATCTCTTTATTTTTCACTTTTATTTTTGTTATCTTTTATTTTTTTATAAATTGTGTTTCAATAGTTTTAAAATTAATTATTTATTTTCATGAAGGGATACTTGGTGTTATTTTTATATACATCATAATGTGAGGGGTTTACCCTAATAATCAACCATAGTACAGAACTAAACATCTAATTTATTTTCAAATTACCTCATGGTATATGATAAATGCCTAGGATTCCAATTTTTACACCAATATGAAGCTATACCACATGTTTGATTCTATAGTGGATTAAAAAGTAGATAGCTTCAAAATTTACTTTCAACTTACCCTCAAAACTAGGTTTATTGAGATATATGTATGGTTCTATCTCTACTCTAAAATATTGGTCTAACACTCTCTAATGGATGATTAAGTATGTATGAGATCCAACAAATCAATCAATACCATTATCTAAATCACCCCCTTATCCTTGCTTGTTGGCTTGTATTATCTTCTTGAGTATAATATTTATTCTCTTCATTCATTCCATTACTTTGTGTTATATTATATTCCTCTAAGGCATAGTTTTAGATTAAGTGGTACTCATTTTTCACATATGGAGCTCCCTTTGGTATTTTCTACAATGTCAAGTCATGATGAAAATGAAGTTTACACTAAATCTAATAATTATACTATTGATGAAGAATATGATAATGATCAAGAAACACATTCATATAAATGAGATTAATGAAGTAGATCAAGAGCAAGTGAAATAATTATCTACATTTTTTCAAGGTCTCCATAAGTATCCTCATAGAGTGAATAACATTACTTGCATATTTATTGAATATAGATATTAACATCAAGCTAATTTATCTTCCTCCTCCCAAGTTTTTCCCTTCCTCATTCTAAAATGACCTACTTCCAATGTTTTTAATCCTACCATTGAGCCTATTCATATTTATCTACACTTAGTTACTTCTACCCATATTAATCAAGGAGCATATCATACTTTCCTTCAATTATTCATGCTTGTGCCTATGCCTAGGAGCATATCAAGAATATATGGAGTCAGAAAGGGGAGTTATTAAATTAGTTGTTCTAGGATTTTCTATAACATATCATAAATTGACCTATCTTGAATATGATTTACATGAAATACAATTTGATGTGCAAGGCCTACATTATGAAATGAAGATCATTTAGTCTACCTTGGAAGATATCACAAAAAAATTGGAAAATATGTATCCAAACCAAACACTTATCACTATTACACAACCCAACCATAGTTGATATTTCAACCAAGCCAACCCAAATACAAGTACCTTACAACTAAGGAAAATGATGCCAAAAGTGGAAATATGAAAGTTTGATAGGAAGGATTTGGTCACCTAGATCAACCAAATGGATATTTTTTTGATATACAATATATTCATTATGGCCAAAAGGTGTTCATGTCATACCTATATCTATAACCAAAATAATTAATTGGGTATTGATGGTTGTGTGCTTAAAATAAGAATAAATCTCTTAATCTCACTTGCTATGATTTTACAGATGAGATGCAACTACACTATAGCAATAATGTTAGTCAATTAGTAAATATGTGACAAATAGGAGAAATCAAGGATTATATTCATCAGTTCTAAAACTTATCTTTGCATACAAATAATATTCCTAAGGAGCACTTAAATGACTTATTTCTTAGAGGTCTCAAGGACCACTTTGAACATGAGGTATGCATGTTTAATCCAAATAATGTCTCTAAATATATTCTCATGGATTTTATGCTAGAGGATTTTTTTAAAATCTAGCAAGAGGTAGTCATTCACAAATAATAAAGATCTAAGAAAATCATCACCATAATTCCTTCAGCCTAAAATATTGACACATCAACCAAATGAATAAAAGGTTTATGTTTCAATTTTGATCAAATGGAGAAAAGGACATAAATGTATTGAGAATAAATTATTCTACTTGGAAAGAGTTAATGATGAATACTATGATGATGAAGCATCAGGTGAAGATGAAGAGGTGATATAGATAGAATCTAAAGAATCTTAACTACCTATCTCATGTCATGAACTTTAATTATTAACAGTCTTCAAACCCTTAAATTTATGGGTTTTCTTAATAAAAATAAGGTAAAAATGTTTATTGACTTAGGGAGTACACATAAATTCATCAACAATAAATTAGCTAATTGTTTGAATTATTTCATTTATCTATCTCTATAATTTTAGGAAATTATTCTAGGAAATTCCATAGAATTAAGCTTGATATGGCTGACGAAATTCTATATTATCATATGTTTTATATTACCATTAGGGGGTAGAATTTATTTAAAAGTCTAATGGATCACAACCTTGGGCACAACTATTCATGTGCTTTTATTATGAAGGTAGGACATTTAAATTACATGGATTACAAGAAAAATATCCATAGTTGGTTAGTTCACATTACATGGAAAATATTATTTTAAAATGGGATTAATTACTTGTACCATGATTATGTTCCATAGGATATCAACCAACAAAGGTGTCAACACATATTTATCTATAGATGATTATTGAAGACCACCCATATGTTTTTAACGCCTTGCTAAAATGAATTCCACCAAGAAGAGAACATGATCATGACATGCAAATGCTTCCAGGGAGTCAACCACCAAACACCAGACCATATTAGTATCCATATGACAAGAAGAGTGAAATTGAAAAATTGGTACAAGAGATGCTAGAGGTAGATTTTATCAAACAACCAAATCAAATACTTATATCCAATGGTCATGATGCATAATAAGGATGAAACTTAGAGGATGTTCCCATACTAAAGAGAGATCAATAAGCACACCATCAAATATAAGTTTCATTTTATAGTAAATTTTGATTTTATATATGAGTTACATGGTGTAATTTATTTGAAAAAATTAAATATTCATTTTGGGTACCATTAAATTCATATTAGAGATGCAGATATCCCTAAGACTACTTTTAGAACTCATGAAGGCCATTATGATTTTTTGGTCATGCCTTTGGGTCTCAAAAATGCAACATCTACATTTTAAAGATTGATGAACACTATTTTTAGGCATTTTTTAGGGAAATTTGTCTTGGTGTTTTTTGATGACATCATAATATACAATAAATATTAGGAAGACCATTTACAACATGTGAAATAGGTTCTATTAGTTATGCAACAACATCAAATTTATGAAAAACCTTCAAAATGTGATTTTGGAGTTCAAGTGGTGGATTATTCGGGTCATATTATTTCACATGAAGGATCAAAGTAAACCATAAGAAGATCAAAACTCTGATGAAGTGGAAAGTGCCAAAACCCTTGAGAATCTTTAAGGTTTCTTGGGGCTCACAAGTTACTATTGTAGATTTTTGAAACATTATGGTAGAATAGAAAAACCACTCAATTTTTTTCAAGAATGATTCATTCCAATGGAATGAATTAGTGATTTCAACTTTGAGAAGCTAAATAATTCTATGTGACCCACTTGATTTTTGGTTACCCCTAATTTTTCAAAAAAAATTATTGTTGAATGTGATGCATTAGGATATGGCATGGGTAGGTACTCATGTACGAAGGAAGACCCATCTCATTTGAGAGTCATCAAATAAAGGGTAAAAATAGAATGAAATTAATCTATGTGAAAGATATGTTGGGTATTTTACATGTAGTCAAGCAATGTAGACCTTATCCAATGTGTAGACACATTGAAAAAGAGTCTTTACATGATATTCTAAAATATTTTTTAGAACAATGATTATCTTCATAAGAATTAAAAAAATGGGTGTCAAAGATTTTGTAATATGAATTTTAAATCATATATAATAAAGGTAAAGATAATGTTGTAGCAGATGCACTATATAATAAGGATGAATCCATTGAAGCATTATTACGTGCAATGACCATTTGGCAAGTAGATTGGTTTGAAGATGCTAGATTATAATATGAGAATGTTGGATAATAATATTTGATTTAGAATATCCATAATATTTCTAGTGATTATGAAAAATTTGAGTGAAAAGAGAATTCATCATGGTATTATGATTGATTATACTTATGTAATAATTCTATCCTCAATCATAAAATCCTTTAGAAGATTTATGCATCTCCAATATGGGGACACTCAAGATTTTTGAAAACCTATCATACAATCAATAAAGATTTATTTTGGGAAGGAATCAAGGGGGAAATACGAAAAATTATGGTTGAATGCATGGTATGTCAATAAAACAACTTTTAAATAATTAAGATCCCAAGGCTTATATAACATTTATCCATTCCTATCTGGAGGGTGTGAGGAGGTCTCTAAAAATTTCATTAAAATGTTGATATTTGAGGGTAAAAAATTCATCATGGTAATTGTTGATAGTCTCAAAAAATATGCTCATTTTCTGCCCTTATCACAAACATTTCTAGCTAGTTCTATAGCTACTACTTTTTTGGATACAGTCTAAAAGCTACATGGTACTCCCAAGATCATTATAAGTGATCATGATCCCATATTTACCAATATTTTTTAGGTTGATTTATTTTCATGTTTAGGTACTCAATTAGCTCATAACTTGTCATCTCATCTTCAATATTTTCAGGAAATAGAGGTGATAAATAACACCTATAAGGGTATCTATGTTGTTTTTCATCTGATAAATAAGAAATATTGGTTCATTAGCTACCACTCACATAATGGTAATTTAAAACTTCCTTCCATAATTCTTCTAAAATGTCTCTATTTGTGTCATTTTATGTTTATCAACCCCCATCCATAATTTAATACTTGAGGGTGTAGCCAAAGGTTTGAGATGTTGAAAAACACATTTAACATCAATAGGAGGTATTATTTAGTCTGTGAAATAATTTGGCAATGACACATAATATAATGAATTAGTAAGCATATCAACATAGGAGTGAGAGACATTTTGACATAGGTGATTGGGTCTTTATGTGCTTGTAGCCATATAAGCATATGTCTATGAAGAAAAAGAGAAAGGATAATTTTTTTTATCTAAATTCTTATAGACCTTATAAGATCCTTCAAAAAATTGGTAGTGTTGTATACAAGCTATAGATACTCTAGTCTACTTGAATACATATTATATTACATGTATCTTACCTAAATAAGGTCATTAGAGAAAGAGTTTCTACCTAGACAGAGTTACCATAACTAGATGAAGAGTTCTGCATCATTCTAAAACATGAGGAGATCATCTAGACACACAATAAGATGCTGAGAATAAGAGAAATTATAGAGTATTTGATCAAGTGGAATTATTTGAACCATGAATATGCAACATTGGAGGATGATTTTTTTACAGTAGCACACAAATCTATTAAACATCAAGGATAACATTTTTTTGAATGGGAGGGGCATGCTACACCCTTATAATATTGTGTGTGTTGGGATATATGTAGATGAATTATGGATTATATAACCCATTATTTATCATATTTCATTTCCATATGATATCATTTGGTTATATGTGTTGGCCTATGGATTAACCATAACCTAAGTAGACTATAAATAGGAAGTAGGGATTAGTATTTGATCATAATATTATGATTTCTTTTATTATTGTAATGTTATGGAGGTTCTCCCCTCAAAGTGGCTCATAATTTTCTTGTATATTATACTTTATTTTAGTCATATTGTGATATATTTATGTTGTTATACTTTATTAGTGAAGTAATTTACTTACACATTTCTTTCACCTACTAATGAACATGAAAGTATTTCAGTTTTTTCCATCTATTGTAAATCATAACATAATTACATATGGGCATGATCATTTAGAAAATAAAAGAAAGATTTATACTTCTAGAAAGTTACATGACATTTAATAGTCTCCTACAAAGGTATAGGTTATTACATTATCTCCTCTCGTATATGAGGGTATATATTTACACAAATACATAAGCATTGATTCAGAAGGTCATTTTACAACACATGATTCTTATTCATATTCATAAACTTCTAAAATGGGCACTACTTCCATGGAACATGAGTTTTATCATTTTTATCAAAGAGTTGGGTATACATATGCCCATCCCTGATGAGATCATTGGTTGAACATTTTTGCCTAGTGTAATTACCTAAAAGTGGTATTTGAGTGTTGAGAGTGATACTTGGTACAACCTATTCCTAGCTTAGCCCTAAACCTATCCTAAAGACTATTATCACACTTTTCTAGCCTTTGTGTGGACCACAAGCATCCCTAGTTAGCTTAAACACAATCTTAGACCCTCATTTCTCGATATGGGGCCTTTGTACCTAGAAACTTGTTAGTTGGACATTAGTGCCACATTAAGGACACTATATCAACATGCCATTAGTGTTCCCAAAATGAAGCTAATGTATTTTAATCTATCTTTACTGAATGAATAGATTTTAAAAGCTAAAACCCTTATAAGGTCAACCTAATCATCTTTTATTATTTGTACAAGCTATAGAACACTATAAATACATGAATTTTATACCTCTATCCACTAGATATAAATTAGACGCAAAATAAACATTCAAACATGAAACAAGTTGAGCAAAATAAAGGTTATTAATCCTTATTTTTTCCTACTTATGCTGAATACCATCCACAGTTTCCCTAAGCTTAGATTTTATAGATTTCTAATCTCAAGCACACTCAAGGAATTTAATACCACTATCATTCTATCATAACTTGCAATTGAAACATCACTTATGTGGTGAGAACTAAATCAAGATTGATCCCTCCTTAGAGTATGTGTATGTAGGAAACTCTATTCACAATGGGGTGTTGAGGATGTCCATCCTATCCTACTAATGAACACACTTTTTAGTTCATGCCTTAATCATAAGGAAGATTAGGGTTTGAATCATAAATTATATATTATAGGTACAATAAAAAAATTTAGACTTCATGTGTATATGAATAGAACCCAAAAACATAGGCATAGGTTCACCCAAAAGTTTGAAGTAGTCTGGACAGAGGACACTAGTTCCATTTTTAGGACACTAGAGCCATATGGCACTACTATCCAAGTGTGGTGCTACTATCCAAGATGGTTTCTGACATAGGGATCTAGTTGATGACACTCAAAACTATTCTAATCTCAATTTTCAAAAGTTAGATCATCTATATTAGGAATTTTTTTAGATCAATATTTATTACAATTTTTAGGAAGTCAAATCCAGGAAAAATCTAAAACAAATCAATGGTTGTTTTCTGCATATTATTTCACTAATTTAGACTACTTATCCTTTTAATCAAACCTAGTATTTACATAGCTAAACCCTAAAAGGTAAAAAAAATTTGGTGAACCTGACTTTGAATATTTCTAAAACCTTAACCTTAGATGCTCTTAGGGTTTGTATCCTTATTTTTCATATTTTCATTAGCTGCTTTAAATTTTTTATATTTCATATTTTTTTTAACAAATCTATTTCAATTTATTTACTATATGCCATCTCAAAAATCTATATCTCTTCCATTAAGAAGTGTTAGATTAGGTGTTAGTCATATATATCATATTTAGATTCCTACTATTCAATCCTATAACATGCATAAGGGACCCATAATAACTCTACTTATTCATCCTTCACACCCTAATTATGTGGATTTCAATTATAATGCAATTGAATATGAACAATACAATAAAGAATAAGATGATATAAAAATTGAAAATTGGGACACTCTCCATCCACTTAACAATGATGACATGATTATCAACAAAGATGAGATATTATAATTCTTCAAAGATAAAATTCTAGAATATCCCATTGATCATGCACAAATCCTACAAGCCATATTAGAAATTAAAAAAAAACAAATAATGATAAATATTTAACTCCCCCAGCTAATAACATTGTTACACCTATAGTGGAGCCAACTCAACTAGCACAACCTCAAATTATTATTCAACAACCTTCAGTGATAGCTACACATATTGTGGCTAGTTCCTCCACTCTATATGTACAACCCCTTATGCATGAGTTTCATACTTTATAGGCTAAAGTGTTACATATTTAGATGGGATACACTAGGCCATCACATGCCTTGGATTCGAATATTAATTTAATTACAACTTTGGCACATCACATAATGGAAAATACCTTGAATTCCAATTTTGTGGCACTTGAGCTTACATTATATGATGGCAAGGGTGACCCAAAGCACCATCTCAAAGCTTTTCATGTAGCATATTTGGACTACGTGTCAAATGATTAGATTCTCACAAAGTTTTTTTGATGCAGTTTAAATGACTATGACCTACAGTGGTTTTATGACTTAAAAAATCAATCTATCACCACATTAAGTCCTTTGGCCAACATATTTTTAGCACACTTCTCCATTAATATCAGTGATAAAATATCACATTCTCAACTTGCATAGTTGAAACAAAACTCAAATGAACCTATCATAGAATACGTCTTATGATATAATACTGTATTAGCAAAATTGACTAACCCCATGATAGACAAAGAGATTCAAGACATTTTAAAACAAAGTTGTTTACCCACATTACATGAAGCTATCTAGTTTAAGAAGTTTCCTACATTCATAGATTTCTACCACACAATAAAAGAAAGAGAGGTCAAGCTTTTTTCAATGGGAAAGCTAAAATATATCAATAGATCAAAGTCAGATGTTAAAAGTTAAAATAAGCCTCTATACAAGGTAAGGGACACTAAGAATAAGATTGATCAAAATTCCATAATCAATGTAGCTTTTGAGACATCTTCTAGATTGATTTTATCCACTCCTTAGTACCAAATCTTCCCCAACCTTCAAGAGTCACCAACATGGGTTTTATATCAACTTTTAAACTGTAATGTCATATCTTTCCCTCCCATTAAATAGGTTGATATGGCATAGCCTCTTCAAAATAACTATGATTCTAATGAATTTTATTAGTATCATAGGGCACCAAGCCATACAACAAATAGATTCATAATCCTAAAACATAAGATACAAGATTTGATTGAGGCTATATTATACATGTGGGCACACTCAAAAAAGCACCAAAGTACCCAAAAAAATATAATTCATTAAAAATATTCTCATATCCACTTCCAAAGTATGTAATGAATGAGGTAGGGAGCACATTAGGTGTCCAATACACATATCAAACATATATACTACCATATTCTTATCATACTATTATAGAGGAGGCTACTACCATATTCTTATCATACTATTACAGAGGAGGCACACCCATTACATAATATCATTAGTATGTACCATACCATAGTCCTACCTAGACCACTCATCACCTTATTAGAACAAGAGGTTATTGATTTTGATAGAGATTTAAATGCACTCTTTATATGAGCATACATAGACCAACATCATATACAAAGTGTTATGGTTGATAACGGGTCAAATATTAGCATGTGTACTATGACACTTTTGTAGTATTTTGGATATTTAGAGTAGGATATATTCCCCATAGATAGTCATTATTGGCTTCAATGGTCACGTTCAAATCTCCATTAGGGATATTTTGCTTCCATTATAGGTTAGACCAACACATATATCCACTCAGTTCCTAGTTGTACTTAGTGCAAGCATGTTTAACATGTTATTGGGTAGGCCATGGTTATAGTAGATATAATCCATCCCATACATAGTGCATAAATGCCTAAAGTACATACACATAAATCAAGTGGTAAAAGTTGAGGGTTTCCATATGATTATCCTCTACCTATCCCACAAGCAATTACAACATAATCACTAGTTATAATTCTTACACAATTACTAGATATAACACAGTTATCAGTTATAGCTTAGAGTATAGCTCCTATGGATACATCATAGAGTTTAGTAGATCCACCAATTAAATTTAGGTCTACTCCCATTATATCGACAAATATGCATACTCTCCCATGGAGACCATTATTAGAGAGACCCCTGCATCAAAGATATCTCATAGATTCTAAAGGAACTTCCTCCACTTAGTTTATGTCGAGATCAGTATTATTGTGTTCTCAAGGTTCTTTACATAGTCAACCTATGTTACCTTTATATTATTATACCATATGGGTTCTTAAGACCCCTACAGTTTATAAGACACCACAGTCAGTGCCACAACTTCCTAACACCACTCCATAAGTAGATATAGATACAAATTACTCACTATAGTAGATTATGGGATCATATTTTCCATTTCACACAACATGCATGATTATATTTCCCTTATTTGACATAGGTCATAGTGATAATGAGTCTCCCATAAAACTCATCAGTTAGTATGGTTCCTACCCTCTTGTACATACTTTCTTTTTTCTTGCTCCTTGTACATAATTTATTTTCATATGCTTATACATAGCTTATATCCAAAATATTAAAAAATAATATAACATGACAAAACAATAAAAAATTCAAATATTACTCAAAAAACACAAATTTAGATTGTATGCATTGTTATGTTTACATTTCTTATATTTACTAGACTCTACATATGTTATATATCTTAGTATAGTCTTTTTTATCATACATACATTCTTCACTTATTATTATCAAGTGCTTGAAGATTAATTATAGGAATTACTTCCACCACACTGATCCAAACTTGTTATCATCTACCCACTAAGGGAATTTACACTAATCCATGGTTATTTATTTAACACATTCACCCACTTGGGGATATCTTATACATAGTTTCTATTACCAGGTTTTATCCTTACATTCTTTACATTCCCATTTTTGTATTGTTATATCTTGATATTGATCATTAATAATCATACTCATATTTTTTATTAACTATCAATAGGTTAGACTCAACATATAGACATCTTCACTCTTACATAGAATTTTACTATATTCATGCATGCTTTCATTTCTAGATTTCCTAGTTTAGACTTGATTTTATATTATATGCTTCTTATATTCAAGATAGTTTGAATATTCTAGTGTTCTTTGGATCTAAGCCACTTCTATTCATGTATGCCTTGGACATTTGCTCGTGTCCATTATGTGTGCTTTCTTGATTTTATATGCAAGCATTTGTACATGTCCTTCTATGTGGATCTAAGCTAAGTTTCTTGTTGCCTGAGTATATGTACATTTGAACATGCCCTTGTACATCTTCTTTTATTAGATTTAGTGAAATGTACCCATGTCCCTTGTAGTGATTTATTGATTATATATGCATAAATTTGAACATGTTTGTCTATGTGGATCTAAGCCAACTTACTTGTTTCTTGCATATGTGGACATTTCAAATGTCCCTGTCTGTCTTATTTTCTTAGATTTAGTAACATGTGCCCATTTCCCTTGTATTATATCCCTTTGGCCTATTTTTTATACTTCATGTATTTTGTATGTATGATTTATTATATGAGTCATGGTCATGACACTTGTCTTTGCTTATTACATGCACTAGTTCTTGATTCCATGAGGGAATTCATGTATTTACCCATCCTCATTAGGTGTTGTGATGGACATCATGCCCCATCCCCCTAGGTATATACTTAGTTATACTCAAATTTACTAGTATATACATTGATTACATCTATCTTGACACCCTTGTGTAATGTTAGACACAACATACATCTTAAATTACATATTTATGCTTAGATTATCTTACATTTAGATGTTATGTTTGCACATTATATTGAATTATAATGAATTTATCATATATTCTCTAGATAACACACATTTTGTAGATATTTTTATTTTGAGGATAGTTATTGCATAGGTTGAATAAATACCCTCAAAAGAGAGGGAATTCATAGAGATCAGGCTCCTATATATTATTCATAAAATAATTTCAGCACATTGGCTTAATTTCAAAAAATTAGACATAGGGAAACACAGGAAAAGATAGTGACTCAAAAATAATATAGTGACATAGAATTCAGACTAGACAAACATTGGCACCTAAATAGGGACATTAGAATCACATGGTGAGACTATACAAGATGAGGTGATACTATCTAGTATCCCTAGTTTTAGGATAATATAGATTGGATAGAATAACATACCAGGTACAATACAAATTTCCATAGATTCAGTTATAGGTTTGATAGTTATGCTCATGTTTTACTTAGATTCACACTAGTTCAGCTCAGATTCATATCAATTACTTAGATTAGGGGAATTAGGCATGGCATGATTATTACCATATTTAGTTTAGATACTCAAATATAATCATTACAACTCAATCCATAATTAGTATAATTAAATATCATATTGGGGCCATGTGCATGGCACATTATTTCCATATGATCAATTACACATAGGTTGATCATATGGAATGGAAAACTCCATGTCATTCTCTATGTTGTATACACTTGACATCATATTCTAGGTTGTCACCAGTTTCATGCCTTACTCCATATATGGTGGTTATCATTCTCGAGTGACCTAGAGCCACCTAATATACTTGAGTAACCATAGCATTGACATACACAATTAGATATACTTAGTTTAATATTTACAACACTTTTCATAGTTCAATTTTAGATGAATATAATATACATGGGTGGGTAATGACGGATTCATAGCCTACTTGAGTTCTTTATCCACCCACATGAGAGGTTTAAACACACTTTTAGTCTAATCCAAGCTATGATCCACCAAGTAGGGGTTGGCAAAGATAGATTCAAAATCGGATTGAGTTATTGAGCCACCCACACATGAAGATTGAGCAAGATATCAACTCAATCCAATCTATTCAATTATTTGATCACTATATAAATTCACACACACACACACACACACACACACACACACACACACACACACACACACACACACACACACACACACACACACATGTTGTCACTAGGTTCAAGCATTAGTTCATATACCCAATGAGGTATATTTTTTCCTTTCCTCTTTCCATCTCTTTACTAAATTTTACTCAATCACTTCTTTATTCAACATAGTCTTTTGATTTTTATATCTCTTAAGGACTAATTTATGCACATTTAATTTATAGGTCATGATTTAGATTATTCTTCACATGTTTAGACCTAGCTTCACATACTCATACTCATCTTCATGGGCTTTTCTTCGTAGGTAAGTCTAGATACGTTTATTTTTCCCTTATACTAGTCATTTTACTTTGTTGCATTTATATCATAAATGGAGGGGCAAATGTAATCACCTAAAATTATTATATGAATGATAAGAGTGCTATTTGAGACAACCTACTCATTTCTTATCCCTAGACCTATATTAAATCCTATTATCACACTTTTTTAGCCTTTGTGTAGACCACGAGCATCTTTAATTAGCTTAAATATAGTCTCAGACCCTCACTTCCTGATTTTGGTCTTCATGCCTAGTAGCTTGCTAGCTATATATTATAACCACATTAAAGACACTATATCCATGTGGTGCTAGTGTCCCAAAAATGGTGCTAATGTCTTTTACCCTATCTTTCTTGAATAAATATATTTTCAAAGTCAGCCTAAAAATATTTTATTATCTACACAAGCTACAAAACACTATAAAAACATGACTTTTAGACCTCCATCCATTAGATGGAAATTAGATTCAAAATAATTATTCAAACATGAAACAAGGTGAGTAAAATCAAGGTTATTAATCCCTATTCTACCTTACTTTTGCATACTACCATCCACAACTACCCTAAGCTTAGATTTTCTAGATTTCCACTCTCAAGCACACTGAATGCATTCAAAACCACTATCATTCTAGCATCAATTTAACTTATACTAACACTTAGGTGGGGATAACTACATCTATATGATCCCTCCTTGGAGTATTGGTATGTAGGCAACTCTCTTCACAATAGGGTGTTGAGGATGTCCAACCTATTCTACTAATAAATATAATTTTTATCTCATGACTTATAAGGAAGATTATGGTTTGCATCATAAATAAACTATTACAAATAAAATACAAAGTTTTATATTTTATGCATGTAGGAAAAAAACCTAAAAACACATATGCAAGTGCACCCCAAAGTTTGGAGTAGTCTTGCATAGAGGACACTAGCACCATTTTTAGGACACTAGAGCCACATGGTGCTACTATCCAAGCATGGGGCTACTATCGAAGAGGGTTTATGATATAAGGATCTAATTGATGACACTCAAACCTATTCTAATCTCAATTTACAACACTCAGATTGACTGTATCGATCATTTCTTGATAAGTCTTTATTTGTATATATTTATTACTATTTTTAGGAAGTCAAATCTAGTCAAAATCTATAACAAATCAGTGGTTATTTTATGCATATTATTTCATTAATTTATACTAATCATCCCTTTAATCAACATAGGATTTACATAGCTAAAACCTATAAGGTTAAAACACCTAGTACTTACTTGTACATAACTTCCTTATTTTTAATCGTTTGTTTCTTATTCTAGCCCTTAGTTTTATCTTTTCATTTTGTTCCACTTATTTCCTTTTTTCTTAAAACAAATTTGAACAACCCAAAAACACCATCTTATTAAAATTTCAATATATGTGTCTTTCATGTCACCTCATTTTATTATTATAGTGCATCTATACATGCTCTAAGTGCTCATATGTAATTTCATGATCACATATACCTAATTTTACATGGCCATACTTTCCAGATTTTAAAATTTTCATTTACATTGGAGGAATCTTTCATGCCTTCCTCCTTGCATTTTTTTCTTCGACATCTTGATGAGATTTGTTCAAATCTCCCCTTCTTCTAATTTTGTATCTATGATTCTTATTTTGCTTTGCATAATCTTTGTTATCTTTCAATTATTCATGCCTATTTTTTGAAAATATGAAAAAAATACAAAAACATTCATTCATGATAAAAATTCCTAAAAAAACAAATAATTCAAAAAGAATAAAAGATTATGACCTATAGACATCTTTGTCTATTGTTGAAAATATTTTTCTTATGTCATATAGCTTTATATTTTAGTACATAATATCTTTTGAATAAATAATTATTGTGACAAGATATCTAAGTGTGAAATAGGATGAATATCATAGCCAAAAATAACATTCATACACATAAAAAAAAGTTCTAAGTGGAAATGTTTATTTGTAGTCATTCTAGACAAAGTCACATTAGGAAGATAATGGTACAATGCACACCTTTTCCCTAATGCACACCAATCTTTATGCATCTCTGCTCTATTTTTCCAATGGGAACATATTCATATGGACTTATATCATATATTTTTCATACATAAAATAATTCACACTCAAATATCGATATAGTTTCAAAGCTAAAACATACTTTAACATGGTTCAATGTTGGTCAAGTCTTTCACTAAAAAACCATGCTTAGTTGGGGGCATCACATTATTCTATGAACACCTTACATGTATTTATTCACAGTTTATTTATCATGCTGAGATATAAATGAAAACACATGCTTTAATATTTAATTATATCTTCATATATGTCTTTGTGAATATGCTACTCACTAAACTCAAACATAGATACATATGTTTAACTTATTGTAGTGTCATTTGTTGTATGTTATTATAACATGCTTATTTTAGTTTAATAACATGTTTGAAAAACTTGTTTGTTTATTTTTATGTATCCCTTATCCTTTTTTATGTTCAACATACACCTTTCTTATATGTCATAATCATGATTTGCATGTGTGGCCTCTAGCCTTCTATAATTTTACAACATTTCCGTGTCCTTTGTATTCAGCCTTTAGTATCTATGTGCAATATCTATGCAAAATGTTTTACAACTCTTTGTGGAATTTTTACATGTCCCTTGTAGGTGGTATCTATGCCTTCTTGTGTGACAATTTTGTGACTTTATTTACATGTTTTTTATTTGGATACTATGGTGCCATGATGCTTATCATACACTACTATGTATCTACTTATCTATTTATGATGCCATGATACATATCATACACATAGTATTTATGTAATTCAATTTTTAAAACTTTTCAACATATTATGTTCAAAATACATATGGAATAATTTCACTTTATTTACATTCTTCATATAATCCTTCAATTTTATATTCAATTATTATTATACAAAGCACTTATACACATAATATGCATAAATATAAAAAAATAGATTATTTTGGAATTCATCTTGCTTATGTACTCCAATCATGCACAAACACACTTGTGTAATGATATTACAAGGATTAAAATAGTTTTTCAAAAAATCACATATATAACTCTACACAGTAAAGGGGGCATGATATGCATTCATGACCAATATACTACTTTGTAAAATTAATTTAATCTTTTTTCAAGTATCAAGAAATTTTCAAAAAATTATAGTTTGAATATAGATCCATATACAACTATGTGATTTGTATTTTTAAAGTGGAACATGTTTGACCGTAGTGATTCTCTAAATCTTGGTTTCATTTTAGCAATCCATATACTGGTTCCCACCTCTTCTCTTTCAATTCAAAAAATGGACCACTTGAGAGCTTAATGATGCTTAGTGTTTTGGTTACACTTTATTAAACCATTTTGTTAGTTCCCATTTATTCAAACATTAAATATTACTATATAAGTATTGGAGTGTAAAATATTTCCAAATCAAGCATCTACACTAATTCTTCAAATTATGACTTGATCACTCTCAATTTATCACTTCTCCATATGCCTCAACAAGGGGGCATGCACATCTTCATGAGAAAGTCAAATTGTGTATACACACTCAAGTATCTCATTTCATCTCCTCTAGTTATTTATTAATTGTTATAATAACAGGCCCATGTAGAAACTAAAATTTAATCAATAAATGCTTGACATTGTTGGTCCTTAACATATTTTACCTTGGTTTTCTAACTCACCATTCTAATAACCATTTATCTATGTGAGAACCTTTTAAGTCTTTTAATCATTGTGAACATCTTATAATCTTCCCTAATTTATTCCTAAGAATCATTAATCATTAGTCACTTCACTATCAATCTATTTTCAAAAGCCTCTATCAAATATGGACAAGTACACATTGTGTAGATAGGGATCCACTACACACTTGCCCACAAGTGTGGACTTGTCTATATTACTCTAACAACTAGTTTTTCAAAATGATACGCTTCCTAATGGCTCTCCTACACACAAAAATAGGTCAATTATTAAGGAAAAAATAAATATTCTCCTATAGAAGCACATCAAATGTCTCCCTTGAATCCCCCAATTATATTATCTAATAATCTCTAGTAAAGGCAATTCAAAATCAATTATCTATTCAACAAAGAGTCATACTTCAAATCTATTTCAGTATTATAATCATTAGCCAAGTTAATATTGTTTACTTATAGGTTGAGTCCATATTTTAGCAATCATTCTAATATAAATTGATAGTTTTATTTATTTATGATCTTTCCCATATGGATACCTACATTGGCTTGAGGTCCATTCATAATATGTAGTAAAAACTTAGTCAACAAGGGGTTTTCTCAAGATATCTTACTCATATCCCACTACTCCACTGCATTGCATTTTATATTGTTTGTTTCCTTGTGTAGGCTAGTGTTTTAATTTTTTGGGTGATTGACACATCCAAATAGACTCCACATAGAACTGGTTGATCTACAAAAAGATTTGAAAATTTTATAAATTTAATATTCCATGCACAATCAACATAGACAAGGTTATAGTAGAGGAAAATAACACACTACAACCTTATTTGGATACTCTACACTTGTCTCATAGTACAACAAAGTAAAGTTTTAAATTAACATTGTGTTTTCATGTCTTTTTCAATAATTTTATATAGTCACAATAATAAAAATCATAATACATAAAGAATAAATAAGTTTTCAAGGACATATCTCTAACCCTAACCCTATTTATTATTCTTAATAATTTAAAACTTTTATAAATTATTTCCATCAATGTGTTTTTTTATAGTAGGTTTCTTTATTCTCTTAGATCAAATTTTGAGTTTACAATATCAGAGTTTATTATATCACACTTATTCATTCAAAGGGTAAAAAATACATTTTAAAAAAATTCTTAATATGTAAATGTACACAATATTATATGTATATAATTGTGGTGTGGACTTACATTTAGTGGTATTTATTTTTAGAATGAGTGGACTCCCACTCTAAATGTGAACCATTACA
Source organism: Torreya grandis (assembly GCA_037957365.1). Taxonomy (NCBI): domain Eukaryota; kingdom Viridiplantae; phylum Streptophyta; class Pinopsida; order Cupressales; family Taxaceae; genus Torreya; species Torreya grandis. Next base: position 113,653 of record JARHVA010005100.1, on the reverse strand, counting down.
AACATAGTGAAAATAGGTTTCAATCATAGTAGATGAGTGATGTAAATTCTTCAATAGGATGAAAGACACTTAATTTCAATTTGCCTACAACTATTCACATTTAGAGTGGTGGTCTCCCACTCTAAGAAATTTTGAAATTTGGATTCATTTTAAATTTGACTATTGAATATAATTGAGCATGCCATAAATAATTGAATATGATTGAGAATGTTGAAAAGATAATAGAGGTTACGATCTACTCATCCTTAAAATAATTATAATCATACTTAGTGTAAACTCACCACATGATATAAGTTTAGTGTAGCCATGTAAATGAGCCTACGCTAATTATTCTAGTATTCATTTTTTCCCCATTTAACACATCATTGCTTCCCCAACCATAAAATATTTATATTTCCAGGACTCAACCCACAAGGTTTTTTAGACACAACCCATGGCTGTCTAATCAAAATATAATTTTCTAGTAAACTAGCATCTAACCATGCTAAATGTTTTAATAATTTGATACAAGGATAATAAAATAATTAAATTTTAATTTTGAGTCCTTGTTATTCAACAATGAGTTTTTTGTAGTTTTCAAGTTTTAGTTCAAGTGATCTAGATGATTTAAACAGATTGAATATGATGGATTAAACCATATAATAATATTTATATAATCCTTAGTATTCAAAAATGTCTTATATTCCTCTTATCTTTCCATAAAAATTAAAAAATTATTGGTTTAAAAAAAAAGTATGACAGTTATGGAGGATGGTAGAATAATAGTTGTTATTGTATCTTCCTTTTTAAATTTTTTTATTATGTTCATTTTTGTAACCAACAATCTTATTTTATGAAATTATTGTCTTCAAGTTTATTTGTCCCATATTTTTTTGAACATAAAATTTTGTTTTGATATCTTATAACCTTGAAAAACATATTTTATACAATTTTTCTATTAATTTTTTACAAGCAAACATTTTTTAAGACACAAAATTCATCATTTTTGCCTATATCATTGGAAAGCTTAGTTTGTTTGTGTTTTGTCATCAAATATATGTAAGAAATCATATCTTTAAAAAAAATTAAGCATTTTTTTTCACTTTATATTGCATCCTCCTTACAATCCACCATTAATAAGTTGATTATTTTTCACTAACAAACCTATTTCATGTAGTTATGATAGTTTTATGGTGTCCATAATTATTTTAAACAATGAATTTTTTCCATCACTAACAATCTATGTGATAATATCAATCAAGGTGCAAACAAATCCCAAATATTTCATATTCTCTTAGGGATATTAGAATAACTCCAACATAAATTAAAAAATAAAATGGTTTTAATTAATGAATCAAGATAGGACATACCATACATGTAAGATTTGATTGTTCTTATATTTTTAGATGTTTTAGTTGCAAGTACCCACACATTATGTGTAGAGAAATGTTGATTGAAATATGAGAAATTTATCCTATTTTTTTAATAAAAAATTAAATAATATCTACACCAATGTATCCATTTAGTCCTTTGCTAGGATTTTAAATCATAAAATTTAATCTGTTAATGAACATTAAGGTATGAATATATATTGTCCCTTCAATAAAAACCCATATTTTAATAAACATTATAGCCATATATTTCTAACCATGCTCATTGTATTCACACATTCTTCCTAGCTACATATAAATTCCAAAATATCTTCATAAAAATCATTCATTCAATAAAACCAAATTTCCTCCACTCTCATCTCACTCATCACAAGAACTCAACTATTAAAGGCATCTTTAAAATTATTTAAATTTAAATTACTATGATTTAAAAAAATGAATAACCTCAAATAAATTCAACCCTCATTGTGTATTTCTAATCCAAATTAGTTTTTTTGATTATGAATTAGAGTGATTGATGATCCATTCACAACTCCTTGGGATATAAGAAATGCCTCCACATATTTAGAGATTGCATAACAAATGACTTACTTATCCACATGCATATTGACATGTACCAATTAATATTCTATCTAGTCCTATAAAAATGTAATGTTGTTGTTTGATTCATATTTTGTGAAGTGTTTGATTCATATTTATAAGTATGATGTCATATTATAATGATTTATTATTATCTTCAACTTGATAACATTCTTCTACATCTTGAGATATTTTTTGCCCTGTATAAAACTAATATTATACCTTCAATGCACATTAACATTTTTACCTTATTGATTTCAACTTGAACATTAAAAAATCATCATCTCTGACAAATATGAGATTCTATGTGATAGTTTATCCTTACCAAGAGGTATACCTCTATGTGTCATGACTACTCACAATCTCTAAAAATATATTTCCTCGTCAAAACCTATAACTAAATATAAAATAGAAACATGCACAATTTATAAGGTAAAAGTTTATAAGATGAGATATATTTCAATCAAAATTAAAAAAAACATCTAGACACATTCTAATATGTATTTATAATTCACTTTCAAATGCTAAATATCTAGAAGAATGGGTTAGGTCTGTTATTCATGGGTTCTTTAATTTCCCCATGGAGACCATCAACACCATAATATATTCACATTTAGGGTGTTGATATAGGAAACTTTAAATCTTTAATGTAGTAATTTATGACCAAACCAACACACAAATCAATATTTTGTTCCATGGGACTACATTAAGCCCTAATCCCATATCGTAGTGGGTATGTATGGTATCCCATTTCACATGCATGAACTTAATTTTTTTTAGGTAGGGGCGAGAATCAAATTAGATAGGTATAGGATGTAATGCAGTTGATATGAAAAGTGAAATTATGACTAATTTGAGTCTTCTTAAGGGTCTATGTCTTGCAGATAGAAGCAATGCAAACAATGTCCCATAAATCATATTTTTCATTGTGGATGAGCTTCATTTATTTTCTGGAGAGAGTGGATCCATTATAAAATTATTTATTTCTAAGACCATATTTATTTCAATCCAAATTAAAAAAAACATATTGATGCATTCAAGTATGTGTTTCTAATTTGCTTGAAAATGCTAAATATCTTGGAGAATGGATTATATTTAATGTTTCCCAAGAGTCCATGAACATGATTAGATATTCACATTTAGGTGTTTATATAGGCAACATTAAATCTCTAATATATTAAATTATGACCAAGCTAACATACACATCAATTTAATATTTTGTATAAATATAAAGGGCCCTGATCCCATGTTATGATGGTATGTTTACCAACTTATTACATAGGCACTGGCTTAAAACATTTTTCAACATGGGCTAGAATAAAATCAGGAAGGTCTAGGATGGAAAGTAGCTGAATTGAAAAGTGAATTTGTAATTGATTTTAATGACTTCAAGAAAGGACAAATTATGATAAATGGGATGGTCTATGTTTTGCAAATGAAAGAAATGTAATCTTGTCCAATAATACATATATTTCCTTGTGGATAAGATTCATTTCATTTTTTGAAAAGGTTGTTACATTCTATTTTTTTACTAGAATGAGATGTATTTCAATTCAAAAAAGAAAAACATATTGACACATTCAAGTATGTATTTTTACTTAACTTTCAAATGTAAAAGTATTGAAGAATAGATTGGGTCTATTGCTCATGGTTCTATATATACCATTAGATATTAATATTTATGGTGTTGATATAGGTAATTATGAATGTGAAACTTAAGTATACCTATTTCATTTTATTTTCCTCATTTCTTAATTTTTTAAGTAAATAAAAAAATATAGTGATTAGCATGTGTAGAAGAATACATGGTAAAATGTGCATGTGAATCTAGACAAAGGTGGAAACTCCTCTTTGGCTAGGAAAGAATAACCTACAAGTATCACAGACACTTGAAATGGGGTGGTTAAATGGTTGGTTGAGTGGATTGCTTCACACGAGCTAGATCTAAGAAGCATAATGCTTGCTAGGATGTTGTCAATCCACTTTTATAATAATCAAGTCTGAAATGATAAAAGATGATATTTGCATCCAATGATAAGAAAGAAAATGCATGCTAAAAAGTAAGTGATATATTACTTATTAAAGAAAATGATCAAATTTAAATGATAAAATGGTTAGGGTTTGGTTCAAAAAATTAGAAAAGGTCCTATGGTCATAAAGAAGAATAGAAAGTAGAGCTTGATTCTAGGTAGAAGGGTGAAAAATGCTTACTAGAAAATAATTTTATAGGGAACCATCAGTGGTTATGAAAACCATTGATAGTTGGGAAGAATATCAATGGTTGCCTATGTAAATCTAGAGGTGAATAAATCAAAAAGTATAGATTGAGGATTTGGGCAAATAAAAGTATATATGAGGCTAGAAAGTGGAAAATAGGGTACAGGTGGACCAGATAAGGTAATGATACTAAAAATAGATAAATCAAATAACAAAAGAATAAAATACATGTAACCAAGTGTAAGAAGCCTAAAGTGATGTAGCTAGAGTGGCGGTGTTTTAGGCCTTCTCAACTGATTTTGATAGAGTTTTAGATTTTGAGTGATGATGCTCACTCACTGATATGGATTTTGAATACCTAAGAGAAATCTTGATCACCTAATAGCTAATACTCATCCCCCCTTTCTCTTTCTCCTCTACTTCTTTTATAGGCAAAAATTACTAAATGGGATGAAGCAAGTTGCTAATTTGATCAAGGTTAAAGTTGCCTATTTTTGTAGCTTTAAAAGATTTATGTTAAAGACAAGTTACCATTTGAGAATTTTCCAATCCTACACAATGAGATATCCATGATTTTAAAATTGTTAAAGAAAAAAATGGTATTTAATCACCAATGGTTAGGTTAACCATTATCAGTTACCCTAACTGTCGATAGTCATAGGTATTGGTAGAAAAGGATGAATTAAATGATGAACTAAAAAAGTGTTTTAGGAATATTAGGGCCCAAATGGATCTAGTTATCATTTTAAGGGTAGGCTGACAATGAAAAATATCATGTATAGTTTTTAAGTGTCTACATTTTCCCCCTTTTTGTTGTGCGGATTTGGGCAAGATGTAGAACAAAAATAAGAGGATAGTCAAGGTCTGCATCACAAACTATAAAAAAATAGGAGGTTGTTCAAGGTCTGGGTTTGGTTTCCCTAATTCATGAGAAGAGGCACCCCCCTCAAATCAGGAAATGATTGAGGTGCAGGTGAAATTGGGTCACAATTTGATAGGTGAAACAAGGTGGTTAAGTTGGTTGTAGAGACATGAACTCATGCACAAAAGTGATGAAGAGAGATATCAATATCACATAATGACTAAATCTACCAAAGTTGTAAAATAAGGTCAAGTTCTAGAAAGATAAGAGAGGGCAATTAGTCCACAACATTGGTTATGGCTGATCAGGCTAGGCCTATCAAGCTATCTAGGCAAAGTTGGGTAGGTTGAAGGTATCCAAGTGAGGAAGTGCTTCCTCAAAATAACCCAAGTGGTCAGGTCATGCACAAGGTGGTGTAATTTTTGAATGGGAAACTTAGAAAAATTGGTCAAAATTATCAAAGGATAACACAAAGGTGGCACAAAATATGTGAAAGATATGGTCAAAATAACCAACACCAAGGAAGATTGTGTGGGGTAGAGAGGCATAAGGGTTGGGGTAGAGAAATGGCTGAGATAACTTTAACTGCATAAGGTAACTGGATGCTGCCTACATAGTTCCTAGGATATTGACATCCTAAAAAATAACTTTAGGATAGATGTAGTTCTATATAGAAGGTAGGTTGAAAAGGTAAAGGGTTGGTTAGGAAAGCAAGATGAAAAGAAAAAGAGAGGAAAAAAAACCTAACCATAGATGGTTAGGGTGCCCCAACCATTTATGGTTGGGGGTAACCATCGATGGTTTATTAACCATCAATGGTTAGGGTAAAACCCTAAAAATTCCATTGATTAAAAAGTAAAAATAAAAAGTTATGTACTCATTTGAATTTTGTAAACTATCTACACTAATCTTGAGTGATTTAGATAGTCGAGTGGACTAGCATCTAGTTGAGGTAGAGATTGTTGAGTGAGTATACATGTGTGAGTGATGGATGGGAGATGAGGATGTGACTAAGTAAAAAAAAAGGGCCTGATCATGCCACTAAATGCATAATGAGGTAGGATTTGTTTTCAAGTGGACTAGAATAGTAATAATTGAGTGATTGGAAAAGGTAAAGAATGTGAGGAAAACTAGAAAATTAGAAAATGAAGGGAGGGAAACAAGATAGCTAGGATGGGATGCCCTAGGGTTTAGATAGGGAAAGATTGGTAAAATTAGGTATAAAAACTAGGGGGAGTAGGTAAGTAAATTAAAAAAAGAGGAATTAGGTAGGAAAATGGGGAATTAAATTTTTTTTTTAGAAAGAGATTTAAGTGGATTGATGTAATAGGTGGTAGGGTTTTGCCACTGGTAGTTACACATAGTAACCATCGATGGTTAGACCTAACCATTAACAGTCAACATGGGTGGTAAATAAGACCTAAAAATCATCAACAGTTCCTTAAACCACTAGCATTTAGCCAATAAAGGCCAACCCCTATGCCAAGAATGGTAAGAAAGGGTAAAAAGGGGGGAAATAGATAAGAGGTCCAAGAAAGAAGTTAGGTTTGTGGTTTAGATGGGTTGAAAGAAAGAATAATAGGTTGCAAAGAGAGATTATAAGTTTAAGAGGGATAGGACTGAAGATTAGTAATGGGTAAGGGTTAAGTAAAGTAGAAATACTAATAGGGTTGGATTGTTATGTAGGCATGTGAGAGGATCTAGATGAGGGATCAAGTCCCTAAGTTATTTACTAACTATCAAGATAAGATGATGGATGTAAAGTGGAGGTAGATGGAGGATGTTGGCCAAAGGGCCATGCAACAATACCAACACCTACCATGATATTTATTAATGATTATGACCCTCATTGAGAGATGAGACCCAACCATAAACACCTTTTTGTTTCCTAATGGTGAGATGTACATGTTACTAGAGGACATCCACAATATTACATGGCTTTTGATTTGAGGAAAACTGATATATCATATTGATAGTGATGAGCATGATGATTTTATGGATTGGATATATGATGAGGATCGATTGAAGTTTAGAATCCATATGGGAGGATTGTGATATGAGCTATTATACTAGAGGGCCCTAGATGATATGTGCATATTAACCATGATGATGATGGGCATATCCTGTTTCACTATTCCTAGTTTCAATATTAGTCGATTCCCTCCATTGCAATTGGGAGTACTGATAAATATGTTTCTAGGGTGTATGGTGTTTGGATGGAACATAGTATTACTTATACAAATTTATAGATATCTATGGGCCTTTAGAGCATGGAGATGATACAACATGAATGGTGGGTTTGTGTTCCATTATTGGGCACATAAGCACATATGAGTTTTGAGACCAGTTGGGCTCTCATGGGATGGGTTTGTATTGACTGATTATAAAGTTGACTTCATAATATGCCATGGGGATCTATCTTTGTCAGGAGCTAGTGGTGAAGTTAAAGACATGGAGTGGTTTAGGGATCACCTAGAGAGCCTGGTTGCTATAGATATCATTTGGAGGCTATATCTGAGTTAGCCTATATGGATAGGTTACAGGTACCATATGATATCATTTCAAAGATGGTGATGGGTTTATGGTAGATGAGATGGGTAGATAGAATGTATCCCTATGGATCAAGTTAAGAGACAATTTAGGATGCTACAGGACATTCCTCTAGATGTCCCTTAGTATAGGAGGGAGGATATAGCATAGGGATTGTTAGAGCCACAACTTGAGGAGGTCTTACCAAATTTTAAGAAGTTGCCTATGAGAGCTCCTAGAGATGATATAAGAGCCACAAAGAGATATATAACGTGGTACTAGATGAGATACATGCTATAGATTTTAGATGGGGAAATGATCAATAGCATCTTATAGATGTTGATCTAGCATAGGGTGTAGGGGATTATTTTATAGGCATAAGTAGCCACATTATAGGGACAAGTTGCCATCTTGACTAGTGAGTGGGATAAATTAAGGGCCAACCTCACAATGGTCACATAAGAGAGAGATGCTTTATGATAGAGGGTAGGTGTGGTAGTTAAAATCATAAGAGGATTAGTGAACACAATTCCAAGGATGTGATATTTAGCTACCGTGGAGGAACTGAGATATTATGAGGCTATGGTACTAGCCCAATTACCTGATGCTATGAGATATAATGAGTATAAGACTAGCTTGGAATGGGGACTAACATTGGCTACTCTAGGTTAGTGGGAAGTTATGACAACACAAGTAGGTACATTAAGGGGTCCACCACCAGCTAGTGGATCAGGTGTAGGTGGTTTTGGTTCTAGTGTTGTAGGTCCATGATGGGTAACACTTATTATTTGTTGATATGTATTTTGATATTAACCTATGTGCCGAAGATGAGAGATGTACTTATGAGAGTTATAGTGACATGGATTATGTTGTATTATGATATTCTAATGTTATGATTATTGATGGTTTATGAGTATGGCACATTATCCTATTTCATCATGATACTTTAGCTTAGGCATGATGATGTTATGATTAGATTTGATTTTGATGTGATATATGTGATGGTGATCATGGATTATGTTGATGTTTAATGTGAATAGGATAATTGATTATATGGAGAATGTTGTTGATTATGATCATTATGTTTATGTTGATTGTGAGATTAATTGTGATGATGATATGATGTTTATGATAGTGATTATTATTTGGGTGATGCTATGTTATGTTTTTTTTGGTTTGGTAACTTAAGCATGATGATGATGATATGATTATATGATGAGATGGTTATGTTTATGATGGGAATAATGTTTATTATGTTGATTATGAGGTGGATCATGAAGTTTATGTTAATTATTATGATAGGTGAAATTGCAAGAAAGCATGACCATGTCGAAAGAAATAATAGGTCCATATGTCCCCAAAAATGGATAAGAAGTAGGTATGTTTCTTGGATTAGTAAGGACCAAATAAGAAGAGTCCATAGTTGGATTGACTTAGTGAGCATAAGCCTATTGAATGTTGTGCAAGAGCATGTTTGGATTGATAACAAGGTTGTCTTGATCACTTTGTATCAAGTGAGATCATAGTCCCTTGGGTTTAGAGAAGATTGGAGGCAATAAGGGTGAAAGGTAGAGGAGTAAAGGTGTTTTAAGGGTTAACTTGATATGGGTGAGCTTATCTCTTCTATAGGTGACTAGAGGGCTGTAATAGATAAGTCCATGCCTTATGTTAATGTGTAGACTAATCAATGTAGGAAGTCTACCAGTGCCATGTATAAGAGCCGATTGTGACATGATGGTATTGGGAATGACATTATTAAGAGCTGATTGTGGCTTACTTATTTGGATTTTTCACTTAATGTTACTCATTGCTTTTGTTAGTTGAGTACTTGGCTAAAATTGATCGATGTGAGAAGCTTCAAATGTTTTTATGCTTGATTAGCCATATTTCAAGGGAGTGGTCTAAAATTTTGATTTTTATAGCTATCTTTCAAGGGAGCAGTTTATTTTTAAGCAATTGTGAAATATGAGGGTAGTTGTCCTTTGAGGGAGTAGTCTGCATTTACTTGAATATTAATGATTTAGAATGAAATTTGTTTTGGAATGGACAAGTCTATTAGGCCAAAGGATTCACCATTATGGAGGCAAGACTTTTCACAAGAAGTAAATGATAAAGGGAAGGAAGGGGTTTAGAAATAATTGACCATGGGATTCCATCTATTAAAAGATGAAAAGTATCCATGAGAACCATATTATAGGTAGAGTCATGGTACCCATATTTAAGATTAGGGTTGTATGTATGTGACGGATAAACCACATGGTTTTGTGTTGACATCAATCATTCTCAAAGGATAAATGAAAGGAGGTTAGAATCTCATGAACCAAGGGATGAGATTAAGTTAGACAAAGAAGTGAGTGTGATCCTTTTTAACAATAGAAAGGATGTAGATGCAAAACATTGATAGGCTCTAGATCTAGTTTTCCCTCAAGAGTAGATAAATGGTAAGCACCAGATCCATACTTATGGGTTATAATATAAGGTCCTAACCAATTAAAATATAACTTTCCCTTCTTGGACTTCTCCATGTTGGTGACATGTTGGAATTATTTGAGGACAAGGTTGCCAATGTTAAATTCTCATTTTTTAAATGTTTGTTATAGGCATGCTTGATTCACTCTTAATAAACATGAAGGTGATTGATTAAAGCCAAGTGATGTTCATCAATAATCTCAAGGTGTGTGAGGTGTTCTTGGCGATAATCACTCTTAGAAAGGATTCCATGAAAGAAGATGCAAAGTGATGGAATTTAGAATTTGAGGGATATAACTACTACAACTCCATAGATAAGGGAGAAAGGTGTAGCTCCCATGGTAGTGTAGATTCTAGTGTGATAGGCCCATAAAGTGAATGGGATATGAAGATGCAAATCCTGACTAGAGGCACTGACCACCTTTGTGGGCATTTTGATAAGGGTTTTTTTGGAAGTTTTTGCCTATCCATTGGCTTGTAGATGATAAGGGGGTGAGAAGCTTAAATTGATGCCAAAGGCATCACAGACTACTTGGACTTTATTATTTTTGAATGACTTATCATTGTCCATGATGATTTTATGAGGGAAACTAAAATGATAAATGATATGGTGATTGATGAAATCGATAATTTTTTTGGCCTTTATTGATATAAGTAGGATGGCCTCCACCCACTTGGTGAAATATTCTCTAGTAGTGATGATATATTTATGTCATTATGAGGAATGGGGATTGATTTCCCTGATAAGGTTAAGACCCCATTATGAAAAGGGCCAAAAATATTGAGATACTTGAAGACTATGGGAAGGTGCATAATGAAGGTTGGCATGTTGTTGACATTTGACATATTTCTTGACATAATAATAGCAGTCCTAGTTAAATGTGGGCCAATAGTATTCAAGGTAAATAATATGCTTGACAACAACCATACTACTAAAATATCCCCCACATATTCCATCATGGGCTTCCTTGATGATGTGAAAAACTTCATGACTATGAAGTCAATGAAGAAGAAGGTTATCGAAGCCTTTCTTGTAAAGGATGTCTCCTAATATGATATAACAATAAGTGCCTTGGATAAAATCTCCTTAAGCACTCTTCAAAAGATCAGGAGGGAGAATGACAAGGTTAAGATAGTCAAAAATTTGGGTATGCCAAGAGTTCAAGGGAACAGTCTATTTTTAAGCAATTGTGAAATATGAGGGTAGTTGTCCTTTGAGGGAGAAGTATACATTTGCTTGAAGATTAATGATTTGGAATGAAATTTGTTCTGAGATGGACAATTCTATTAGGCCAAAGTATTCACCATTATGGAGGTAGGACTTTGCACAAGAAGTAAATGATAAAGGGAAGGAAGGGGTTGAGAAATAATTGACCATGGGATTCTATTGATTAAAAGATGAAAAGTATCCATGAGAACCATGTTATAGGTAGATCCGTGGTACCCCTACTTAGGATTGGGGTTGTATGTATGTGACAAATAAATCACATGTTTTTGTGTTGACATCAATCATTCTCAAAGGATAAATGAAATGAGGTTAGAATCATGTGAACCAAGGGATGAGCTTAAGTTAGATAAGAAAGTAAGTGTGATCCTTTTTAACAATAGAAAGGATGTAGATGTGAAGCATTCATAGACTCAAGATATAGTTTTCCCTTGAGAGAGGATAAATGGTAAGCACCAGATCCATACTTATGGATTATAATATAAGGTCCTAACCAATTAAAAGTAAACTTGCCCTTCTTGGTCTTTTCCATGTTGGTGACAAGTTAATTTTCTTTGAGGAAAAGGTCACTAATGCCGAATTCTCATTTTTTCAAATGTTTGTTATAGGTGCACTTGATTTACACTTGATAAACATGAAGGTGATTGAGTGTATCCAAGTGACGTTTGTCAAGAACCTTGAGGTGTGTGAGTAATTCTTGGTAATAATCACTCTCAGAAAGGATTCCATTCAAGGAGATTTGAAGTGATGGAATTTGGAATTTGAGGGGTAAAACTACCTCAACTACATAAACAAGGGAGAAAGGTGTAGCTCCCATAGTGGTTTGGATACTAGTGTGATAGGCCCATAAAGTGAATGGGATATGAAAATTCCAATACTAACTAGAGGAACTGACCACCTTTGTGAGCATTTTGATAAGGGTTTTATTGGAAGCTTCTCCCTATCCATTGGATTGCGTATGATAAGGGGACGAGAAGCTTAGATCAATGCCAAAGGCATCACAAAGTGCATGGACTTTCTTATTTTTGAAAGACTTACTATTGTTTGTGATGATTTAATGAGGGATAACAAAGTGGTAAATGATATGGTGATTGATGAAATCAATGATTTTTTTGGCCTTTGTTCATATAAGTGAGATGGCCTCTGCCCACTTAGTGAGATATTCTATGGTGGTTATGATATATTGATGTTATTATGAGGAATAGGGGTTGATTTCCTTGATAAGGTTAAAACCCCAAGGTGAAGACCCCATTGTGAAAAGGTTCAAAAATCTTGAGATACTTGAAGACTATGGGAAGGTACATGATGAAGGTTGGAATGCTATTGACATTTGATGAATTTTTTGACATAATCACAATAGTCCTAGTTAAGTGTGGGCCAATAGTAGCTGAGGTAAAGAATACACTTGGAAATAAACATACCACTAAAATTTTCCCCACATATGCCATCATGGGCTTCCTTGATGATGTGAAAAGCTTCATGACTATGAAGGCAATGAAGAAGAAGGTCATCAAAGCCTCACTTGTAAATGATGTCTCCTATTATGATATAATGATAAGTGCCTTGGTTAAAATATCTTTGTGCATTATTCAAAAGATGAAGAGGGAGAATTCCAAGGTTAAGATAATTAAAAGTTTGGGTATACCAAACATCAAAATGGGATGCTTCTACCCTATAAATGGTAGGAATATCAGAACTAATATAAGATGGGGTAATGAAATGGTGGATGGTGACAAAGATTTTGGATTTGGTGGGTTGGGATGGTATTTGGGAAGTAAGATAGGCCATGGTATCTACAAATTTATTAGTTGATCATGGAATGGAGTGGATAGCATAATGATCAAATAAGGAAAAGAGTGTGTTCACAAGTTGCTTATATCTTAGGAAAACATAATTTTTACTTTGATAAAATCTTATGAATTAGTTAATGACAAGTTGAAAATCACTAAAGATACTAAGTGATTTTATTCCCAAAGCCATGATAGTTTGAGGGCCTATGACTAAGGATTCATATTCAACCATGCTATTGGTGCAGTTAAAGTCAAGATTAAAATAAAGGGGAAGAGGTTATCCATTAAGTGGGATGAGAATCACTCCCCCCCCACCCCACACCATTTTAGCATTTATATCCATTAGAAAACATGGTCATTTGGTATGTGGGCTCCTCTAATGAAAGAGTTATTATAGATTTATCTAGGAAGGTAAGCAAAAATGGTTTCTTGTTAGGTAGATGGGATTTTGCTAATTAGTTAGTAATGACTTTTCCTTTGATGTAATTTTTTAGGAGAAACTCAACCAAAAGCATGATCCACTTAGTCATACATTGGTTTTGATATGGCTTAGAGTGCATATACTTGAGAGTGTCAGTGTTAGTGATGACATAGGTTTTGAGATTAAGAAGATGATGACAAAGCTTGGAGGAAACACATACTAATGTGAGGAAAAGATTTTTAGGATGGGTATAGTTGGTTTCATATTTAATTAAGGTACAACTAATGTATTAAATATCTTACTCTTTATTCTGGTCATCATGATGAGCAAGCATAGATCTCAAGGAATGATCAACGGTAGATATGTATAGGTAAAAGAATTGATATTATTTAAGGGGAATGAGGATAGGTGGAAAAATAATATAATTCTTAATTTCATCAAAGGTTTTTGGACATTCATTGGTCTACTTGAAGGAGACATCCTTCTTTAAGAGATGGTGAAAAGGTTAACAATGATCAAATAGTTGAGAAATAAAGCTTCTAACAGATTAAAGTTTTCCTTGAAAGCTACGAATTTATTTCAAGTTAGTGGGAGGAGTCATCTCCAAAGTGGCTCTAATTTTGGTAGGCTCCACTTCTATTCAATGAAGGGAAATAATAAAGCCCAACAATTTTCTTGATAAGACCCCAAAGATGCACTTCTTAGGATTGAGCCTAATATGATAGTAGATTAGTCATTTAAAAATGATTTCAAGAACAATGAGGTGATAATTATGATACTTAGATTTATTAAGAATATCATCAACACAATCCTTGATAATATTATGAATGAGATCATAAAAGATGTAGGTCATGGCCCATTGATAAATGGATCTAGCATTCTTTAGTCTAAAGGGCATAACCTGGTAGCAAAAAGTTCCCCATAGAGTGATGAAAGAAGTTTTATGTTGCTTTGTAAGAGTGATCAATATTTGATTATATCCTGAGAAACTATCCATGAGAGATATAATTTCATGGCCAACTATGAGATCAATAAGTTGGTCAATGTTAGGTAGGGGAAAGTCATCTTTTGGGCAGGCGAGGTTAAGGTCATGAAAGTCAATGTAGAGGTGAAGGCCCCTTATAGGCTTGGTAATAGGAATGATGTTAGAAACCCATTGTGGACAGTCAATGGGTTGGATGAAATTAATAGATAAGAGGCACTAAATTTTTCTATAATAAGAAAAGCTATGTAGTGATGCATACATTAAAGTTTTTTTCAAACCAGCTTAACCTTAGGATGGGTGATGATGTTATGGAGAGCAATGGAAGGGTTAATTACAATAATTTCTTAATAAGACCCAACAAATTTTATGATATGGTCATGGAGGAAAGAAGGATAATCTTGCCACTCTTTAGGAATCAAATATTGGTTTATTTTGATGATACAAAGATCTTTATAGGTACCCAAATTAATGTCCATAGTTGACTCATTTAGAATGGTTTAGTTTTTAAGAGGGAGAGATTTATGGAAATAAGAATCCCCTACACTAAGGTAGGTGAGGATGGAAGAATCATCTTGGCATTGGATGGTGTGAATGGTGGGTGAATCATGGTTGATCATTTCAAGGTGGATGAGAGGAAGGTTTTTATTTTGGCTACCTTATTGATAGGTCAATGGGCTTAAACTAATAGTATTGATAAAAAAATTATATGGGATTATGTGAGAGTCCTTAGATTGAGAAGATGATTTGGGTGAGGATGGAGTCTCTTCTATGGTGGTAACAATGGGTTTTGGTGATGTGGTTTCTTCTAGTGGTTTAAACCCAATCCTAAAGAACTCATGAGGTTTCTAAGTTTTGATAATGGAAAATTCATGAGGTCCTTATTCCTAAATGTCCATACCAAATCCTTTCCAAGCAAAGTGATGAAGATAGGTTTTGGCAAAGGTCGGGTTGCTTAGATAGGAGAAATTAGAAGTGAAAGGTTGAATATATTGAGTGGTGGTAAGAATAAGGAGTGGTCAATCAAGTCCCCCATAGGTATTTTTTTATTATTATTAGGAATCCCAAAGGGGATTATGGTTCTAATTTTAGGGTCATAGAAAGGGTCAATTTGAAGATTCCCATATTCATGTGGAGTGGGAAGAGCATATAGAGCTAAAATTCAGTATTCACCAAGTCAGAGATGTTGAAAAGTGGATTGTTATGGGTCTTCAACTAGAATTTGAGATGAGGGGATGGTTGAACTTGTTGATGCTTCATCATTGTTAAAGGTATAGGTATGGAGGTTATGGGTTGGTGTAGATGTTTGATTAGAAGTGGGTAGCATGGAAGATGAAGAAGGAATGAGAACATCATTGGGCCAATATGTCACATTACAAGAGGAAAAGGGACTTGGGTTGGATTTGATTGAAATAATTTTGTCTTCATGCTTAAACTTGACACATCAGTGTAGGGCAGAAGGGATGGAGTGCATAGCTCGAATCTATGGGTGTCCAAGTAAAAAATTGTATTAGAACTCACCTTTGAAGACATATTATAGCTCATGAATAGTGTGAGGTCCCAAAAGGATATGAAGAACAATGGTCCCTAAGGTGGTGGCCATTATATCATTGAAAGAGAGAAGGACCATTGAACTCTCATAGATGATGTTTTAGGAAGTTGTAATTGATCATATGCATGGGAAGAGATTATGTTGATGTTTGTTCCCCCATCAATCATTACCCATTTGATGCAAGTTAGATTTATGTATGTTGTGATGAATAGGGGAGGGTTTAGATATTTTTCTTGTATAGGTGAAATCTCACAATCTTGAAAGGTGACGAGGATAGAATGGTAGAGAAATCTAACAAAGGAGGCAAGAGGTTATAGATCATCTAGTTGCACCTCTATGGAATGTAAAGCCTCCATTAATTCTTGGTGATGTTGGGTGAGGTATTGATTATATCATAGAGGTATGAGCCAAGATCAAACTTAGTTAGAAGCATGAGCCACTTAGCCATACATTGGTTTTGATATAGCTTAGAGTGCATATACTTGAGAGGGTTAGTGTTAGTGATGACATAGGTTTGTGATTAAGAAGATAATGACAGAGCTAGGAGGATACAAATACTAAGGCAAGGCAAAGATTTTTAGGATGGGTATACTAGGTTTCATATGTGATTAAGGTGTGGCTCATGTAGTAAATAGCCTGCTCTTTATTTTGGTCATCATGATGACCAAACATGGCTCCCAAGGAATGATCATTGATGGATATGTATAGGTAAAAGGGTTGATATTATTTATGGGGAATGAGGATAGGTAGAGAAAGAATATACTCCTTGATTGCATCAAAGGCTTATTGGCATTCATTGGTCCACTTGAAGGAGACATCTTTTTTTAAGAGATGGTGAAAAGGTTGACAATGATCAAATAATTGAGAAATAAAGCATTTGATGGATTGTTTACCTTATAGGATATGAAGTTGATTTAAGTTAGTGGGAGGAGGCATATCCAAAATGGATCTAAATTTGGTAGGGTCCACTTTTATTCCATGAAAGGAAATAATAAATCCCATTAATTTTCATGATAAGACCCCAAAGATACACTTCTTGGGATTGAGCCTGACATGATAATGGATTGGTCATTAGAAAATGATTGCAAAAACAAAAAGGTGATCTTTGTGGTACTTATATTTATTAAGAATATTATTGACATAATCCATGACAATATTATGAATGATATTTTGAAAGATGTAGGTCATGGCCCATTGATAAGTGACTCCAATGTTCTTTAGTCTAAAGGGAATAACCCAATAGCAAAAATTTCCCCATGGAGTGATGAATGAAGTTTTATGTTGATCTGTAGGAGTGATCAGGATTTGATTATATCCTAAGAAAGAATCCATGAGAGATAGCATTTTATGGCCAGCCATGAGATCAATAAGTGGGTCGATGTTATGTAGGGGAAAGTTATCTTTTGGGTAGGCAAGGTTAAGGTCACGAAAGTCAATGTAGAGGTGAAGGCCCCCTATAGGTTTGGTAATAAGAATGATGTTATAAATATAATGTGGATATTCCATGGGTTGGATGAAATTAATAGATAAGAGGTGTTGAAGTTCTTTAACAAGAAGAGTTATATGGGGATGCATATGGTGAAGGTTTTTTTTAACCAACTTAACCTTAGGAAAGGTGATGATGTTATGGAGAGTGATGGAAGGTTTGATTTTAGGCATGTCTTGATAAGACCAAGTAAATGCTATGATATGGTCATAAAGGAAATAAGGATAGTCTTGATGCTCTTCAGGAGTCAAAGACTGGCCTATTTTGATGATATGAAGATCCTCTTGGGTACCAAAATTAACATCAATAGTTGACTCATTTAACATGGTTTGGTTTTCAAAAGGGAGATATTTATGGAAAGAATAATTCCCCACACTAAGGTATGTGAGGATGGAAGAATCATCTTGGCGTTGGATGGTGTGAATGGTGGGTGAATCATGGTTGATCATCTCAAGGTGGATGAGAGGAAGAGTTTTAGTTTGGCCACCTTATTGATAGGTCAGTGGGCCTAAACTAATGATATTTATAAAAAAAAAAAGTTAGACAAGATGATGTGAGAGTCCTCAGATAGGGAATATGATCTGGGTGAGGATGGAGTCTCTTCTGTGGGGGTAGTAATGGGTTTTCACAATGTGGGTTATTCTGGTCATTCAAACCCAAGCCTAAAGAACTCATGAGGTTTCTAATTTTTGAAGATGGTAAATTTGTGAGGTCCTTGTTAATAAAGGCCCATACCAAATCCTTTCCAAGTACAGTGATGAAGATAGGTTTTGATAAAGGCTAGCTTTCTTAGATAGGATAAATTGGAAGTGAAAGGTTGAATATATAAAGTGGTGGTAGGAGTGAGGAGTGGTTGATCAATTCCCCCATAGAAAAAATTTGTTCTATTGTTGGGAAGCCCAAAAGGGATGATGGTTTTGATGTTGAGGTCATAGGAAGGGTCATTTTAAATATTCCCATATTCATACAGAGTGGAAAGAGCATCTAAAGCTAAAAGTTGATATTCTCCAAGTGAGAGACATTAAAAAATGGACTACAATGGGTTCTCAACCAAATTTGAGAGGAGGGGATGGTTAAACTTGTTGATGCTTCATCATGATTAAATATATAGGTATGAAGGTTATAGGTTGGTGTATATGTTTGATTAGAAGTGGGTGGTGTGAAAGATGAAGAAGTAATGAGAACATCATTGGGCAAATATGTAATATTGTAAGAGGCAAAGGGACTCAGGTTGGATTTGATTGTAATAATTTGGTCTTCATGCTCAAACTTGACACATTGATGTAGGGTAGAAGGGATGTAATGCATAGCTAAAATCCAAGGGCATCCAAGTAACACTTTGTATTGGAACTCACCTTCGATAACATAAAATAGCTCAAGAATAGTGTGAGGTCTCAGAAGGATATGAAGAATAACGGTCCCTAAGGTGGTGGCTATGGTATCATTGAAAGAGTGAAAGACCATTTAACTCTTAGAGATAATGTTTTTAGGTAGTTGAAACTGATCATATGCATGGGAAGAGATGATGTTTGTGATCTAATAATTTGACTCAAGAGAGGATGGTTAGTATGGGGTTAGTTCCAAAATGAAAACAAAATGAAAGAAACACACTAACTAGCATAACATCTCTAGGCCAAGACACTAGAAAGAGCTTAATCAAAAAATATGAATAAAAAACACAACTAAACTATAAAATAAACCTCTTTTACCTTCCTTGTATGCTCCAAAATGCTTTTTGTAGTGTCTTGCTTGGATTGTGCTCATGAAATCCTTGGCACTGGAAGCTTGGCTACCTCCATCTCTCCTTGGCACCTTTGGCTTGTGGCTTGGCTTGGAATCAATTTGGCATGGTAACACTAATTTATTTAGGCTTTATAAATTTACATAATCATGTCTTAGAAATTATGTTCATGGCCTCTCTATTCATAAATTTTTGAGAATGTCTAGAATCAACCCAAACTATCCATCTTGAGATTGAGATGTGTGGTTGAGGATTAATTCAATTTTTGGAATTAAGTTTGTAATTATCCTCATTATTACATTGGAATAATGTGCAATTAAGAGGAATTGAGGGCATCATGAAAGGCATTGATGAGGCATGGAGGGCATGAATCCTAATATTTATGGCATTTATGGCCTAAGGATGTCTTCCAAAGAAATGAGGTCACCTGATGATGTAGATATTCAATATCTATTTACAAAAATAATTTTTCAACAAGTTTACATGAAATTATTAATTAGGCCTTGATTTTGAATAATTAGCTCTTAAGCATGCTTAAGCTCTTTGTGCACAAATTACTCAAATTGATTAGAATGCCTTGTTATTGGTCCAAAATTTGACTAGATTGGAATTGGAAGGTGATGTCAAATGCATTGGATCCATTATCCCATTTAGGATGTTACCAATAGAAAATAACAAAGGCATGTGTTTTGTGTAAAATATTTGATAGGAAAGAGCAATCTAGAGCACCCAAGTGTAAAATTAACATTTTGACTCAAAATGATTTGATCAAAGTTAGCTAGCCCATAAATTGAATTGCCCCATTTAGGGATACCCTAGCCGAAATTAACACTTGAATATATCAGTTTCATGTTATTTAGAATTTTTTAAGGCTAAATTGTGCATTTTGGGTAGAAATTGGTCAAAATCCTGGCTAGAGGTTAATGATGGCCAATTTTAGGTGTCTATAGTTTGCCCCTATTTGGGAAGGCATTGGAAGCTATAAGAATAGTAACATATTCTCAAAGAATGAAAAGGTCTTGTATGAATACAATTGAAATGATGATAAACTAACTATATGATGCCCCCTCAAGGGAATAGTTGGTACAAGTAAGTCGACAAATGGTGCCTTGAAAATAAAGAAGTGAAATGAGGGGATCAAAGAAAGGAAAGATGATGGGGTAAAAGCACAATGATACTAAAAAAGTAGTAAAAATCATTAAGAATGCAAGTGAGATAGTACACAATGGTTTTCCCAAAGGTGGTTATAAGCATTGTACCCTAATAGTGGTAATGTGGTATGATAACACAGTGATATGGCCAAAGGTAGTTATAATCATTGAGAAGATGGAACTACCCCAGTTAGGATAGACAAACAAGATAACAACATGCCCTTGTATGGGTAAAAAAAGTAAAGTGGTGACAACACAATAATTTACCCAAATGTGGTTATAATCTGTGAGGAATATAGGTGGGATAGTATGTAATGATTTTCCCATAGGTAGTTATAATCATTGGACCCCAATTATGGCAAACATGATAAACATGGTCGAGGAGGATCATAACTAAACATAGCAGGTAATGATGAATTGGAACAACCTACTAGTAGGGAGATGCTCATCCAAACTAATAAAAGTTAAAATTATTTCATGGTTAATTCCTTTGTTTAGGATATGATTGGGAGTGAATCAGGATGTTGGTGCTAAAGAGATGCTGCTATTGTGCAATAGACTTCTTGAAGCTAAGGTTTGTTGTAGCACATGTTGGTAGGCATCATGATATAGCATCATGAGGACTTGGTTGAAATATGCATAAGGACTGACTCCCAAAATCTAATACTCAATATAAAATAATTCACCAATGATAGAAAACATGATGACAATATAAACATATGAATATGGATGGATTCAAGTGTAAGTGTGGGAAAGGAATCACCCAATGAACACACATAAACCAAATCAAGGTAATAGTGTTGAAAGCAAAAAAACATGAAAACACACAAATAAAATAAGCAAAAATAAACAAACAAATAATGCAATATAAACCCTATGAATATTTCCCCTAGAAAATAGGTGACAACTTAACAAATGAACAAAATGGGGGAATAGAATAAAAGGAAGGGGGTGGCCGAGCTATCTCCATATGCACTAAGCAAGTGGATGCTGCCTACATAGTTCTATAGATGTAATATCTAATAAAAAACTTTAGGCCAAATGTAGTTCTCATAGGGAATGGGAAGAATGTGATAACTGATGAAAAAAATAGAATGGATGTGATAGAATAAGATGAATGATCTTGAAAAATGGAAAGTGCATGAGATAAAAAGCCAAAAAGGATGGGGAAACTATATGATGAGTGTTTTGATTATAAATTAGTAAGGGTTTCTAGAATCCTTAACTCAAAGAATTGATCAATGTTTTTGTTGTTTTCTAATAATTTTTCAAATATTTTTAGAATTATTTTGGAGTATATCAACTCAATAAAGAATGATGAGACACTAAATGGTTCAATCTCACAAAATGGTGAGAGTGTGGCTTAGGTTGCTCCCAAAATGGTGAGAGCATGACTTAGGTTGCTCAAAAAATGGTGAGAGCATGGCAAGAGGGTGACTAAGCTAACCTCAAAAATTATTGAGTGCTACCTACATAGTCCCAGAGTAGGACCTCAAGTCACTGTAGTTCCACCCTTACAGTGGAGGAATTTGACTAGTGTAGTAGTCAATTCAAACAAAATACATATAGTTAGTAAAAATGCCTAGTATGACATAGGAAGTGGCAAGTTGGTACATCAATTCTTAATGTTTCCCCTAGTTTTCCCATAGGTGATTATAACTAGGACATAATGACATAAATCAATAGTACTAATTTGCCCAAAGGTGGTTATAATTAGTAGCAATACTGGTGGTAAGAAAAGAATAACAAATGAAGGATGCAACTACCAAAAATTCTATCATACTATCCCAAATTATGATCCCTATCTAAAGTACTTAAACCAACTGATGAAATTGATCAGATACCTTGATGCTAAAACTACGTAACGAATGGAAAAAACTAAGTTCAAATGAGTTAGGCTTTAGAACACACTAGGTTGATAGGTTGGTAGCAAAAAGTGGATATGACAAAGAGGATGGATAAGGATGGTATTTGTACAAAGAATAATAGTGATAAAATAGCATAACTAAAATGGTATTTATAGACAATACACCTTAGGGCTCAAGCATAGTACCGCTTGAGGTGAATAATATTCATCAACTCTAAAATTTCATCTTCATTTAGTGTGGCAAGCCTATATGCTCTTGATCCATAATCTAAAATAATGATGAAAGGCCCTATCTAGTTTGGTTTGAATTTCCCTTTATGCTTCTTGTCAGCCATGGTATTATTTTGGTTTTCTTTAAGAACAAGATCACCAAGTTCAAATGTTCTATACCTAATATGCTGATTATAGTAGCCTTTGAGTCAGTTCTGATATGCTTGAAGATTATTGAGTGTGGTTATGCATTTCTCATCAAGTAAGTCTAGCTCTTGTAGGTGAGCTACTCGATAATCATGATCATCTAGGACATGCTTAAAAGAGATACATAGTGAAGGTAATTTGACCTCAATAGAAAGGATGGCTTCAATACCATAAACAAAGGAGTATGGAGTGGCTCTTGTGGGGGTAAGATGATTGGTATAGTATGCCCAAAGGGTAGGGAATATCTTCAAGTGCCTATCACAACCGACATCATTGATAATCTTTTTGAGAATATTGACAATGGTTTTGATGGATGCCTCAGCTTGGCAATTACCTTGAGGGTAATATGCTATAGAAGAATGTTGTGTGATTTAATATTTAGTACATATCTAATCTACATATTTATTCTTTAATGATCCTTCATTATCAGATATAATGTCTAAGGGGATACTATAGTGGCAAATGAGATGGTTTAAGATGAATTTGGAATTTTGTTTTCCAGTGAGGGGTATAACTTCAACCCACTCAGTGAAACACTCAATGGAAGTAAGGATATGTTTATGGCCATTAGATAAAGTGGGTTTGATCTTCCCAATGAGGTCAAGTACCATGTAGAAAATGGCCATGGTGTGAACATCAATTTTAGATTTTTTGCTAGGGCATGAATTAGATTAGCATGCCATTGATGTTTGTCACACTTTTTTACATATGCAACGGCATCTGCATAAATTGTGGGCTAGTAATAACTAGTACATAAGATATTTTTAGATAGGAATACTCCACTAGAATGAGCTCCACATACTCCATGAAATTTTCTTAATGATAGCGTAGACTCTACCAAAGTTAAATAACGAAGTAGAGTTCCATCAAAACTATGATGGTAAAGGGTGGATCCAAGTAGAGGATAATGAGTGAAATGATGAATGAAGGATTTGGTTTGTTTTTCAGATAGGTTACATGGAAAAACTTGGTCATGAAGGTAGTTGTAAAGCTCTAAGTACCAGATAGAATTAGGACCAAAAATATCGCAAATCATTACCATAGTTGAAGGTTCATGAGCTAGTGATGACAAATTCTCAATGAGGAACTGATACTCTCTAGCTTTATCTATTTGTCAAATCAGATAGCCAATAGTAGCCATGGTATCTAAAATTCTATTACTAGCTCTTGGTATTACTCAAACTGAAAGTTGGCAATTTTTTGCTTAAGAGTGTCGATCATGGCTTTATATGGAACCAACTTGTCATCTTTGGTCTAAAAATGATCTGTAACTTGATTGATGATTAACTGATAATCACCATAAACTTGGAGATGAGATATATTCCAATGCATTACTTGTTTAAGTCTTCCAACAAGTGCTTCATACTTGGTATTTGTACAAGGAAAGATGATTCTAAATGAGTTAGGGATTAGATCCCCCTATGATCTAATAAATAATATGCCTGCCCCTGATCTATGTGTAGTAAATGAACCATCAAAATATAGTTTTTATGTCTTCTCCTCAAGCGGTGTGCCAATGATGGTCATTATGGATTCATCAAGAAATAGAAATGTGAGTGGATGTGTGTTTTTGAGAGGTGCTTTAGCAAGTTGATCTACAAGAACTTATCCTTTGATTGCCTTTTGATTGAAATAATTTATGTCAAAATCACTGAGAATCATGATCCATTTATCCATTCTACCTTGAAAATATATTTTAGATAGTAGATGCTTGAGTAAATCTACTTTTGAAATGACCATGGTATTATTATTCAACATGTAATGGTGAAGTTTCTAAGTTGTAAAGATCATGGCTAGATAAGTTTTTTCAATAGGTGCATAGTTGTGTTCATATGTAACCAAGGTACAACTTAGGTAGTATACAACATGCTCTTTTTCATTCTCATAATTTTGAGCCAAGAGTTCCCCTAGAGCATATTCTGTAGCTGATAGGTATAACAAGAATGGCTTTCCTAACATAGAAGGTAATAGAATAGGCAAATTAATAAGATAGTCTTTGAGTTTTTAAAAAGCTATTTGGAGTGCTCATCCCAATGAAATGCAACTCCCTTTTTTAAAAGGTATGTAAATGGATGGCACTTATTGGCTAACTAAGAGATGAACCATTGGATTGACTAGATCTTACCCTATAAACTATGGAGTTACTTTAAATTGGTTGGTGATAGCATCTCTGTTATAGCATAGACTTGATTAGGATCAACTTCAATACCTCTATGCGACATGATGAAGCCAAGTAATTTGCATAAAGTTACATCAAACACACATTTCTTTGGATTGAGTCTGATTTTATACTCCCGTAATCTTTCAAATATCTAATGCAATACTGTTAGATGGTTGGCCCAGGTTTTGGATTTTCCTAATATGTCATCAACATAGTCTTCAACAATATCATGCATCATATCATGGAATATGATATTCATGGCCTTTTGATATGTAGCTCCAACATTCTTAAGGATAAATGGCATTACCTAATAAGAAAATGTTCCCCATGGAGTGGTGAACATTATTTTATGTTGATCTTTTAGTGCTATTTTGATTTGGTTATATCTTGAAAATCCATCCATGAGTGAAAGCATTTCATAACCTACCTTGGATTTGATGATCATGTCAATATTAGGCAAGGGAAAATCATATTTAGGACAAGATTTGTTGATGTCTTGAAAAATAGTACAAATTATGATCCCTTCAAGATTTTTACTAACAGGTACCACATTAGAGATCCATTCTAAGTAGTCAATGGATTGGATGCATCTTGCTTCTAAGATTTTTTCAAACTCTTTCTTTACGAATATAATAATACAAAGATGCATCTTATGTAACTTTTGTTTTACCAGTTTAGTGTCAGGATTAACCACAAGGTGATGAAGAACCAAAACAAGGTCTAAACTTGACATGTTAGAATAGGTCCATGCAAAGATATCTATAAATTATCTCAATAGGGCTGTAAATATGTCATGTTCCTCCTTAGTGAAGGATGCTTATAATTTTATCCATTTTAGGTTTGGTGGAGTCCTGATATTTATCTTTGTTGTATCTTTAACTAGAAGGATTTAACCATCTTCTAGGATAGTAGGCAATGACTTGAATTATTGAATTATGTTAAGGTCCTATGTTAGGAATTACTCTTCAACTTCTCTTAGGCATGATGAATCTGAGTCCCCTAGTGGGAGATCTAGTCATGTGACAAACATAGTTGGAAAATCTTGAAGAATTTGATCAAATACTTGTTGTTCAAAGCTAAAATCAGATCCATAGGTAAGTTCATCATTTTTGGTCTCTTAGTCTAAATAAAAAGAAGAATGAACACCCCCATCTAATGGTGCCTAAAATAAGTTTTCACCACTAGACTAGCCTATATATTTACTTTTTCCTTGGTCAGAAAGCACCTCAAAGAGGTTTTCACTTTCGAACCTCAATGTTTTACTTATTTGTTTTTGGCTAAGTGTTTTCATGTACTCTCCAAAATAGGCTACAAAATCCAATGTGATTAAAAATATTGATTTGTGATCTCCAAATGGAATTTTGTTTCGAATGCCTAAAAAGTCACATAATGCCTCATCATTTTGGAACTCATAAATCGATAGATTGGATTCTTGTTGGTCCCAATCTATTAGTTAGGAGTAATATAATGGTAATGGGTTGTAATTAATGGCCAAGATAAGGGTATAAATGACATTGTTATCAAATAGGTTGGTTTCAGCTAGGTCATCAAAGGTGTGGCTATGATCAGACTCTACTTCACTATCGACATCATCATCACTAGTCACTGATGATGGAATTTAAATAAGATATGTGGGGTCACCCCCAAGTGGTTTAAATCCAAGTCCATAAGGTCTTTCATACTTAGTCATGGAAATTAGCTTGATGGTTCCCTACTAATTCATTTTGAGGCCTCTTCCTTCATAATTACGACACTTCATGATCCTATTGGTAATAGGATACTTTGCATTTTTATACCAATTAGCTTGGTTGTCATTGTATAACCATGATTCATCCCATTCAAGAGGGTTGGGTTCTAGGCTAGATGTTGGTACAAATGTGACAGGTCCCTTATCTTTGTTCTTTTATTTCCAATGCATATGTGGGGTGACTTTAGGTCACCCAAAAGTTTTCAAATTTTGAGGAAGATTAGTAATATGAAATGCATCATGGGTCACATACTCTCCCAATCTATTATCTGAAATGGTGAAATGATTATAAGCTTTAGGAGGTGGTATGTGGGAAAAAGAATCCAAGGTATTAGGATCTATGAAATTATCTTATGAAGGATAAATAAGTATAGCCTTTCTTTTATCATACTTGAAACTTGGATTCATGACATATTGATAATTATAGCTTTGAAATTCACCCTCAAGATGCTTGTAGTGTTCATATGGGTGTCAATCTATTGGAATATTCACTTCCATCCTTGAGTGGGAAAACTTGATACATGGGTGCAGTGTTGACAAGATTGCATGAATCTCATGTAACCAAGGCCTGCCTAGAATTATATTGTATGATAACTCAAGATAAAATAATTGGAAAAGTGTATCATGGGTCAAAGGCCTAATGTTAGGAATGGTGTGGGATCAGACTGGATAAGTCTCGATTGCCGGTGCACTCGCATGTGGTCATATGATAAGGACAAGTTTTTGATATAAGGTCTAAAAGGGGAAGTCCTAGTTTTTTGATTTACATATATGAATTCCTAGGTCAAAGAAGGATTACCCATGTAATTTGGTTGAATGTTGTTGTTTAACAATGGTCTAGGTTGATTAGTGTTTGGTCTAGGATTAATGGAGATGGTATTAACACTACCCCATGTAATATGACCTATAACCATGTTGTAGTCATGTGAAAATACATGGTATGTTTGTTGGTTGTTACCATTCTGACCTTGATTTTGTCCATTGTTCTATAATTGTGGGTTTTGATATTGATTTTGTTGATTCTATTGGTTTAGCCTTTGATTTTGACACTATTGATTTTACTACTACACTGGCCATTATTATTGTTATTTCTAATTATTTTGTTATTGATTGTTATGTTAGGGAAAGGGGTTTTAATAAATCTAAAGAGTTTGATTGGAAGTGGAATAACCATTATCCAATGTTATCTCCCCATTCTCCAACATATTCTTAATTAAATGTTTTTTTTGGACACATCTTTGTAGATTATGCCTGTTGACTCGATGATAGTCACATAATTCATTTTCATGGTACCAATCAGGATAAGGAATACCTTATGGATAATGCTTTGATATAGGCCAACTAATCAAATTAGTAGAAACAAGCTCATGAAATACAGACTCAATAGGTTCTCTTAGGTCACTAAAGGCACAATGTGCAGACATAATTCTCCTAGGAGGAGGGGTTTGTAATGGTAAAGGTTGTTGTATTTATTGTGTAAGTCTCTGTTATTGTGCTTGTGGTATTACTTGGAGAGGTTTTTGGGTAGAAGTAAGATAAAAAGGTGGTTCATATGATGTTTGCACCATTTGGACATTATGAGATTCAGTTACTCCATTTCCCATAACCTTCCTATTGCGATTGAATTACTTTGATCTTTCTTGGTTATTGGCATGTGTCAATTGTGATGTTGGTGCTTGAATGGGATGGTGGTCATTTCCTTGATTGGTACCTTAATTTTTATTAGTTTAATTAAGATTGATAACTCCTTTATTGATGAGCCCTCACTCAATCAACAAGCCTTTATTGATGATTTCCTTAAAAGTATATGCACATTGTAGGTCCAAATGATAAGCTATCTCACTATGCAAATTTTTGGAAAACATAGTGGCTAATTATTTGTCTAGTAAACTATGGATGAAATAGCTTGGAAGGGCTCTCCATCATTGTAAATAACTTTCAAAACTCTCACCAACTTTTTTTTTTGCTTGCATTAAGTCCATTAATGAAATCTCATGTTCGAGATTATAGGAAAAGTGTTGCACAAACTTATCAGAAAGATCATCAAAATCCATTAATAAATTTTTGGTCAACATTAAAAACCACTCCAAGGCTTGTCTAACCAAGCTCCTTTAGAACAACAACAAAAGGTATATGTCTTTATATACCATTGGTTGACATGTAATAAAGAATTCGGTCCAATGAGCCTTAGGGTCACCTTTCCCTTTGTATTTGTCAAATTTTGGTGGTTCATATGTTGGAGGAAATGGTATCTACAAATACTCCATGTTTAATGGATAGGAACACATGTCATCCAATTTGAAATTTTTAATTTGTTTACTAGCTTGAATGGTAGCAATTGCATCCTTCATCTATTGTAATTCTTGGGATAGGAAACTAGAAAGGACATTGGTTTGAGGGATAATATTGGTTTGGTTAGATGGTTGGGAGGTCACAAGTGGGACACTTTGACCAAGGTATGATGGAGATACCATTTGGGGTACATTAGTTTGGTTGGGGAATAGATAAATAATATGAATACATGGATTAGGATGTACTTGAAATTGCACAATTGATTGCATGATATTTTTTTTGGGTTGGTGATAAAGGTTCAACTTAGAGGATTTTGTGGTTTGGATGGAGGGATATAGCTATATTGTGCCTACTATGGTTGAAAAAGGACATGTTGTCGACTAATTGAGCTTTGTTATTGAGTGGGAACTTGTGGTCCAAGAACTTGTCTCTAAATTTGTGGCACATTTTGAGCCAATGGTTGTCTAGTAGGTACTTGAGAAGCATGGGGACCTCCTTATTGCATGAATCCTTGTGAGGAAGTAAAAGTGAGTTATAGATTTGGCATCTATTTCTAACTAATATTTTCATATTGTTGACTAGTCATTGCTTGGTTTTGGATTGGCATACTAGTTTATGACTGAAGAGGTATGTTCATCATTACTTAGTGAGGTAGAACATTAGTTGCCCCTAATTGAGGTGGCACTGTATTTATCCTTTGTTGCCTTGATACACTATGTTATGCATAATATTATGGAATACTACTCATTACTTATTGAGGAGGAGTAGGATTCAACACATTATATCATTGAGGCATGACATTAGTCATTGTTTGATTACCTAATCCTATAGGTTTTACACTTGAGGAAGTAATCAATTGAGGTTGGGGTGTAGAAGCTCCTATTCCATGGTATGATGATCTACTCATGGGATTAACTACAAGCATATGTTCTTGGCTAGTTGTTTATGTGGTAATACCATTTTTATTGGCATTAGATGTTGTTTGTACATAATACCCTACATTTGGCTCATTATTTTGTGTAGAGGTTGAAGACATTTCCTCAATAATGGGCATATGCATCAAGTTATATATCAAAAAAATTTGTATGAATGGGTCAAAATTTATATTCTCTTATCCAGTTAACTCTATCAATACTCCTGTTAAAGGAACTAGGTCAATAATAGGCTTACTTACCATGTTCATCTGATTGAAATCATGTGCTAGATTCATGTAAGTTTGATATGCTATTTGTATTTGGTTAACATGATCTTACATGATATTTTTGCCTTGATTAGATATATTAGGGTCTTGATATGTTGTTTGGAATAGAGCCATAGGATTTCTAGAAGAAGATTGTTGATCATAAATGATATTGTGGGGCACTCTTACTAGACTTGGTAAATTTTCATGGGGGAAGTCTACTGGAAACTTGGCACCTACCTCTATGGATCTAACCAAAATCTCATCTTTGTTCTCTAAAAAATGTTACTAAAACAAGAATGGATCATACATGGAAGCCATATTAGTAGAATATGATTGTTGAAGAACTAGCTCATCCATTATGGGTAGTGTAGCTAAGTATTGTGTGGTTTGTTTTTGGTCTTGTTTTGAATAAAGTGGTGTGTTAACCATATAGTTATCCAATAGATCTTGGATTTGTGCCCTTGATTGAGTATTATAAGAGGGATAAGAATCCATCTCATAAGTAATAGTATCTGCATAGGGGTGTTGCACCATTTCTTCTTGCACAACTACATTACTAATCCCTAGATTGTACATGAGTCCACTATGAGTGTAGGAATATGTTAGGATCCATAGTCAATGTTTTATGATAAAATTTCAAAGAGTTATAAAAACTCTAAAAAAGACAATGTCTAAAATAGATGATGTTCTAACTTGGTCTATATTCATCAAAAGTATTAAAAGGTTTATGCAAAGATTTGTGAGGAAACAAGCTAGCGTGAAGTATTTAACGTTTCACTATCCACACAAAGATAAGCAAGTAAATGGAGCAAAAATCAAAATGTCAAAATCTAAGGTTGAAGTGTTTCAAATTAGTCTAATCTCAGAATTTAAAAGTTGCTAGGTATTTTGTCTAAACAAGGGGTCAAAAACTAGGCTGAAATAAGGCATGCGCTAAGACTCTTGGCAAAACGATGTCAAAAGTTAGAATTTGAAATAGTTGAAAGTTTTAATCTAATGGATTTGAACACTTCTAAAAAACACTAGGCATTTGATTCTTATACATGAACTTGGTCAACTAGGTATAAGATATCAAACAAAAGGTACTTTATAAATAGTTTATTTTCTTACAAAAATGGTATAAAACTTGGTTCTTTTGACAAACAAGCTAAACAAAAGTGAGCAATATAATTGTTTTAGACAAAATATCACAAAATTACACTTGGATTGGTCTAAAAATGTAAGAACAAGTTTGAACTCTATGTAAGAGGGTCTATGAAACAATATTTGAAATATTGTGGGCACCGTAAGGATGCTATACTACCCAAAAGGTGTGACAAAAAAGTTTATTTCAAAAAAATTCTAAGGCAAAGATAATTTCCCACAATTTTGATAGCAAAACACTAATTTTCTTGACTCAAAATATTGTGGTGCATAGACTCAAAGTGCAAGTGTTTAGCACAAAATGGCTTAAGTCTATCAAATGGTGATAATGATCTTGAGTCTAAAATAACCTTCAACCCAAATTGGAAATTGAACCTAAGTTCCTCATGTTTAGTGCAAATGGAAACCCCACTTAACACATCAACCCTATGAACTTATAAAGGTGTAATTTCAAATTTAGAATATAAGTGAAGGACTTAAACAACTTTGTTAAAGGTATAGACCCAATTGGGCAGCATAACTATACCAAAGTGGATGATATGACTCTCAAGCTTTTGATGAACTTTGAACTAAGAAAATTGATGATCTCATGTGATCAGTTTAATGCCTCTTTCTTCAAAGGAAAATTAGGACCATGTGTTTGGTTTGAAATTTTTTTTTACACCAAGTTTTGACTTTAAACATGACTCTAATCCAGTACAAGACCAACTAATTAATTTCTCTTAGATCCTAAACTGACAAGGTAACTTGGTATTATTGGAGTCTGTCAATATACATCATTTTTAGAGGATTTTAAGTGTTCATATAAAAGTAAATACACATTATATAGTAGGTTTTTTACACCCCCTTCTCTCAAATTATAGTACTATGACATGGACCTTAAGCTACACCTTGCACCAATAATACTTCTATGGTAAATGGGGATTTGTGTAAGATCTAACAAGTTTATGAATGTTATAGGGGAATCAATTGCATAGTGACTTTCATGTCAAACAATGCAAAATAAATTCATGTATTTTGGGTCCGTATCACTTGGATTTTTACAAAAAGATCTAGTCTTTTTTGAAACCACTACATCCTACTCTTCACTCAGTGTAGTGTGATGTCCAAAGCACCACTACGTCTCATGTGCAACTCCAATTAGGATCCAAATGAAGTCAATTCCATGAGGTGGTGTTCATTTCACCCCTTGGTCTTAGTTTCAAAATTTGAAAAACATTCACTATAAACATCTAAATTCTTTTGTTAAACACCAAAACATGGTTCCTAATTGATTTTTAAGCATGCAAAAGGTGATATAAAACATGTTTTTAGCAAATGTCATCTTGGTCCTATAACAAAAAAATTTAGCATGTCCTTTAGTCTTGAATCTATTTTTAGTTTGAAACAATGAACTTTAGGATAAGAGCTCTCGAGTTTGTGTTTTAAGAAAAACATAGTGATCAATGTCAGTTTATATAACTGATTATGGTTACAATTTCTAACTGATGTCAATTATCTAAGCAACATTGGTTATACCAATGTGACTAATGGTAGGTATATAACTGGTGTTAGCTTTACAACTAACATCAGTTAAGCTATCCAACTGATGTCAATCTTACTAGCTGATGTCAGTTATTATGTAAACCCATAGAAAATAAAAAATGAAAAAATAAAGTTAGAAAATTAATTTAAAAGATTTTTAATGGTCTAAATAGATATTTTAAAACTACAAAATGATCTTCTTTATGTGTGGGATACGTATAGTCCCACTAGGTGTGTCATATGTGATCTAGGAATTTGAGTCAAGAGAGGATGTTTAGTATGAGGTTAGTTACAAAATGAAATAAAAACACTTAATAGCATAAAATTCTTAGGCATAGAAACTAAATAGATCTTAATTAACAAACATAAATAAAACACACAACTAAAATGTAAAAGAAACCTCTTTTACCTTCCTTGGATGCTCCAAAATACTTATTACAGTGACTTACTCAGCTTGTGCTCATGAAGTCCTTAGCAATAGAAGCTTGGCTACCTTCATATCTCCTTAGCACCTTTAGCTTCTATCTTGGCTTGTATTTGAATCAATTTGGCATGGTAAAACTAATTTATTGAATCTTTGTAATCAATTCTGCATTACAAATTTACATAATCATGTCTTAGAAATGATGTTCATGGCCTCTCTATTTATAGATTTTTGAGAATGTCTAGAATCAACCTGAACCATCCATCCTAAGATTGAGATGTGTGGTTGATGATTAATTCAATTTATGGAATTAATTTTTTAATTATCCACATCATGACATTGGAAGAAGGCATAATTAAGAGGCATATAGGGCATCATGAAAGGCATTGATGAGGCATGGAGGGTATGAATCTTGATATTTATGGAATTTATGGCCTAGGTATGTCTTCCCAAGAAATGAGGTCACCTAATAATGCAAATATTCAATATCCATTTCCAAAAATAAGTTTTCAACAAGTTTCCATGAAATTATTAATTAGACCTTGATTTGGATTAATTATCTCTTAAGCATGCTTAAGCACTTTTTGCATAAATTACTCAAATTGATTAGAATGCCTTGTTATTGGTCCAAAATTTGACTAGATTGGAATTGGAAGGTGATATCCCATTTAGGATGTTACCAATAGAAAATAACAAAGGCATGTGTTTTGTGTAAAATATTTGATAGGAGAGAGCAATCTAGAGCACCCAGGTGCAAAATTAGCATTTTGACTCAAAATGATCTGGTCAAAGTTAGCTAGCCCATAAATTTCATTACCCCATTTAGGGATACCCTAGCCAAAATTGGCATTTGAATATATAAGTTTCACATCATTTAGTGTGTTTTAGTGTTTTTAGGCCAAATTTTGCATTTTGGGTAGAAATTAATCAAAAGCCTAGTTGGAGGTTATTGGTGGTCAATCTTAGGTGTCTATAATTTGCCCATATTTGGGAAGTCATTACAAGCTATAAGCATAGTAACATCTTCTGAAAGAATGAAAAGGTCATGTATGCCTACAACTACAATGATGATAAACTAATTGTATGAGACCCCCTCAAGGGAATGGTTGGTACAAGTAAGTCGACAAACGGTCCCTCAAAAAGAAAGAAGTGAAATGAGGGGACCAAATAAAGGAAAGATGATGTGGTGAAAACATAGTGATACTAAATAAGTAGTCAAAATCATTGAGAATGTAAGTGGGATGGTGCACAATAGTTTTTACAAAGACAGTTATAAGTATTGTACCCCGATAGTGACAACATGGTATAATAACAAAATGATTTCCCCAAAGGTAGTTATAATCATTGACAAGATGGAGTTGCCCCAGTTAGGATAGATAAACAAGATAACAACATACCCCTGTATGGGAAAAAAAAGTAAAGTGGTGAAAACAT
The DNA here is from genome assembly GCA_037957365.1 of Torreya grandis. NCBI lineage: Eukaryota > Viridiplantae > Streptophyta > Pinopsida > Cupressales > Taxaceae > Torreya > Torreya grandis. The sequence goes on along the minus strand of JARHVA010005100.1, from coordinate 79,087 downwards.
AATTATTTACCTAAAGGCAGTTATAATTAGTGAGAAATGTAGGTGGGATGGTGTGTAATGATTTGCCCATAGGTAGTTATAATCATTAGACCCTGATTATGGCAAACATGATAAACATGGTTAAAGAGGATGATAACTAAAAATAGTAAGTAATGATGAATTGGAATAACCTAATAGTAGGGAGATGCTCATCTGAACTAATAAAGGTTGAAATTCTTTCATGGTTAATTACTCTATTTGGGATATGATTGGGAGTGAATCAGGATGTCAGTGCTGAAGAGATGCCACCAATGCTGAATAGACTTCTTGAAGATGAGGTTTGTTGTAACACGTGTTAGTAGGCATCATGGTATAACATCATGAGGAATTGGTTGAAATATGCATAAGGACTAACTCCCAAAATCCAATTCTTAATAAAAAACAATACACTAATGATATAAACTATGATGACAATGTAAACATATGAATATGGATGGATTCAAGTGTAAGTGTGGGCAATGAATCACCCAATGAATAAACATAAACCAAATGAAAGTAAGAGTGCTAAAAGTAAAAAAACAAGTAGACACACAAAGAAAATAAGCAAAAACAAACAAACAAACAAACAATAAAATAGAAACCCTACAAATATTGCCCCTATAAAATAGGTGACAACTTAACAAACAAACAAAATGGGGGAATAGAAGAAAAGGAAGGGGGTGGCCGAGCTGTCTCCATATGCACTAGGTAAGTAGACATTGCCTACATATTTCCATGGATGTAATATCCAATAAAAAACTTTAGGTCAAATTTAGTTCTCACAGGGAATGGGAAGAATATGATAATTAATGAAAACAAATAGAATGGATGTGATAGAAGAAGAGGAATGGTCTTGCAAAATGGCAAGTGCATGAGAGAAAAGGCCAAAAATGATGGGGAAATTATATGACAATTTTTTTGATTGTAACTTAGGGTTCTTAGAATCCTTAAGGCAAAGAAGTGGTCAATGTTTTTGTTATTTTCTAACAATTTTTCAATTTTTTTTGGAATTATTTTAGAGTATCTCAACTCAATCGAGAATGACGAGACACTAAATGGTAAAAGATCACAAAATGGTGAGAGCATAGCTTAGGTTGCTTGAAAAATGATGAGATCATGGCTTAGGTTGCTCAAAAAATGGTGAGATCATGGAAAGGGGGTGATTTCACTAACCTCAACAAGTATCAAGTGCTACCTACATAGTCCCAGAATAGGACCTCTAGTCATTGTAGTTCCACCCTTACAGTGGAGGAATTTGACTAATGTTGTAGTTAATGAAAACAAAATAGGTACAACTAGTAAAAAGGCCTAGTATGACATAAGATGTGGCAAGTTGGTATGTTAAGTCTAAATGTTGCCCCTTATTTGTCCATAGGTAGTTACAACTAGGATATAATGGCATAGATCAATGGTACTAATTTTCCTAAAGGTGGTTATAATTAGTAGTAAGATCATTAGTAGGAAAGGCATAAAAAAATGAGGATACAACTACTAAAACTTCTATCATACTATCCCAAACTATGATCTCTATCTGAAGTACTTGAACCAATTAATGAAACTAATCAGATATCTTGATGTCAAAACTACGTAATGAATGGCAAAAACCAAGGTCAAATGAGCTAGGCTTTAGAACACACTAGGCTAATAGGTCGGTAGTGGAAATTGCATATGACAAAGAGGATGGATAAGGATGGTATTTGTACAAAGAAGAATAGTGATAAAATATCATAAATGAAATGGTCTTTATATATAATACACCTTAACACTCAAGCATAGTACCGCTTGAGGTGAATAATATTCATTAGCTCTGGAAGTTCATCTCCATCTAGTGTGGCAAACCTATATGCTCCTAGTCCATAATTTGTAGTAATGATAAAAGGCCCTATCTAGTTTTGTTTGAATTTCCCTTTATACTTCTTGTTAGCCATGGTATTCTTTTAGTTTTATTTAAGAACAAGATCACCAAGTTCAAATGTTTTATACCTAACACACTAACTATAGTGGCCTTTGAGTTAGTTATGATATGCTTGAATATTATTGAGCGTGGTTGTGTATTTCTCATCAAGTAGGTCTATCTCTTATAGGTGAGATACTCGATAGTCATGATCATCCAAGACATGATTAAAAGAGATGCACAATGAAGGCAATTTAACCTCAATGGGAAGGATGGCTTCAATACCATAAATAAGGGAGTATGGAGTGGCTCTTATGGGGGTACAATGATTGGTATGAAATGCCCAAAGGGAAGGTAATATCTACAAGTGTCAATCACAACCGGTATCATTGACAATCTTTTTAAGAATACTAATAATGGTTTTTTTGGATGCCTTAGCTTGGTCATTACCTTGAGGGTAATATGTTGTATAAAAATGTTGTGTTATGTTATATTCAATACATAGCTGATCTACATCTTTATTTTTTAATGATCTTCCATTATTAGATATAATGTCAGAGGGAATACCATAGTGACAAATGAGATTGTTGAAGATGAATTTAGAAATTTTCTTTCTAGTCATGTAAGGGGTATAATTTCAACCCACTTAATGAAATACTCAGTGATGGTAAGGATATATTTATGGCCATAAGATAAAGTAGGGTTAATCTTCCCAATGAGGTCAAGTCCCCATGTAGAAAATGGCCATGGTGTCAACATCAGTTTCAAAGTTTTTGCTGAGGCATGAATTAGATTAGTATGTCATTGACATTTGTCACACTTTTTTACATATATAATAACATCTACATCCATTATGGGTCATTAATAACCGGTATCCAAGACCCTTTTGGATAGGACTAACCCACTAGAATAAACACCACATACTCCTTTGTGAACTTCTCTTAATACTAGCGTAGACTCTACTGAGGTTAAATAATGAATCAAAGTTCCATCAAAGCTGTGATGGTAAAGGGTGGATCTGAGTAGAGTATAACAAGTGGAATGATGAATGAAGGCTTTGGTTTATTTTTGAGATAGGTTAGGTGGTAGAACTTGGTCATGAAAGTAATTATAAAGGTCTAAGTACTAGATATAATTAAGATCAATAATATCACAAATCATTACAACAATTGAAGATTCATGAGCTAGTGCTAACAAATTCTTGACAAGGAATTGATACTCTCTAGATTTACCTATTTGTTGAATTAGAGAGCCAATAGTAGCCATGGTATCTATAGTTCTATTACTAGATCTTGGTTTGTGCTCAAACTGAATGTTGGTAATTTGTTACTTAAGAGTGTTGATCATGGATTTATATGAAATTAGCTTGTCATCTTTGGTCTGAAAATGATCCGTGACCTAATTAATGATTAAATAAGAATCACCATAAACTTATAGATGATATATATTTCAATGCATTGCTTTTTTAAGTCTTGCAAAAATTTCTTCATACTTGGCCATGTTGTTTATACAAGGAAAATTGATTCTAAATGATTTAGGGATTAGATCCTCCTATGGTGTAATAAACAATAGGCCTACCCCTTATCCATGTGCAGTAAATGAACCATCAAAATATAATTTCCAAGGATTCTCCTCAAGGGGTGTGTCAATGATGGTCATTATGGATCCATCAGGAAATGGGAATGTGAGTGGCTATGTCTATGAGAGGTGCTTTAGTGAGTTGACCTATAAGAACTTATCCCTTGATTACCTTCTGATTAACATACTCTATGTCAAACTCATTGAGAAGCATGATCCATTTAGCCACTCTACCTTTTAAATATATTTTAGATAGTAGATACTTGATCGGATCAACTTTTGAAATGACCATGGTCTTATTATTCAACATGTAATGGCACAATTTTTGAGTTGTGAAGACCATGGCTAGACAAGCTTTTTCAATAGGTTCATAGTTATGTTCATATATAACCAAGCTATAGCTTAGTTAGTATATGACATGCTCTTTTCCATTGTCATCATGTTGTGCCAAGAGTGCCCCCATAGCATGGTCAGTATCTAATAGGTATAACAAGAATGGCTTTCCTGATATAAGAGGTAATAGAATAGGTGGATTAAGAAGATAGTCTTTGATTTATTGAAAAGCTATTTGGTAGTCATCATCCTAGTGAAATTCAACTCCCTTCTTTAAAAGGTGTGTAAATGAATGGCACTTGTTAGCTAACTGAGAGATGAAGCATCAGATTGATTGGATGTTACCCTACAAACTATAGAGTTGCTTTAAATTGGTTAGTGGTGGCATCTTAGTTATATCATGGAATATATCTGGATCAACTTCAATACCTCTATGAGACATGATGAAACCAAGTAATTTCATTAAAGTTACACTAAACACACATTTCTTTGGATTGAGTATAACTTTGTACTCCCATAATCTTTCAAATATCTGTTGTAACACTGTTATATGGTTGGCCCTGGTTTTGGATTTTCCTAATATGTCATTAATATAGTCTTCAACAATATCATGCATCATATCATCAAATATTAAAATCATGGCCATTTGATATGTAGATCCAACATTACTAATTCCAAATGGCATTACTTGATAACAAAATGTTCCCCATGGAGTGGTGAACACTATTTTATATTGATATTCTGGTGTTATTTTGATCTAGTTGTATCTTGAAAAGCCATCCATGAGTGAAATAATTTCATAACCTACCATAGAGTTGATGATCATTTTGATATTAGGTAAGGGAAAATCATCTTTAGGATAAGCTTTATTGATGTCTCGAAAATCAATACAAATTCTAATCCCTTTAGGATTTTTAATAATAGGTACTACATTAGAGATCCATTCTAAGTAATCAATGGATTGGATACATCCTGCTTCTAAGAGTTTTTCTAACTCTTTCTTTACCAATACAACAATGCAAAGATGCATCTTACATAACTTTTATTTTACCAGTTTGGCATAAGGATTAACCACAAGGTGGTGTAGAACCAAGGTAGGGTATAAACCTATCATGTCAAAATAGGCCCATGCAAAGATATCTATAAATTCTCTCAATAGAGCTATAAAGACATCACGTTCTTCCTTAGTGAGGGACATTCCTAATTTTATCCATTTCAAGTCTAATAGAGTCATGCTATTTACCTTTGTTGTATCTTTGACTAGAAGGGTTGAACCATCTTCTAGGATAGTAGGTAATGACTTGAACTATTGAATTATGTTAGGGTCCTCTATTAGGACTTGCTATTCAACTTCTCCTAGGCATGATGAATCTGAGTCCTCTAATGGGAGATCTATCCATGTGAAAAAAATAACTGGAAACTCTTGAATAATTTAATCAAAGACTTGTTATTACTCAAAGCTGAACTCAGATCTATAGTCAATTTCATCATTAATAGTCTCCTAGTCTAAATTCAAAGAAGAATGAACACCCCCATCTAATGGCACCTAAAATAGGTTTACACCACTAGATTTGCCTTTATCTTTAATTTTTCCTTGGTTAAAATTTTCCTCAAAGAGGTTTTCACTTTGGTACCTCAATGTTTTACTTATTTATTTTTAGCTAAGGGTGTTCACACACTCTCCAAAATAAACTGCAAGATCTAATGTGATTGAGAATCTTGATTTGTGATCTCCCAATGGAATGTTGTCTCTAAGGCCTAAAAAGTCACAGAATGCCTCATCATTTTGGAACTCATAAATTGGTAGATTGGATTCTTGTTGGTCCCAATCTATCAGTTAAGGATAATATAATGGTAGTGGGTTGTGATGAATAGCCAGGGTAAGGGTAAATGACATTGTTATCAAATAGGTTGGTTTTAAATAGGTCATCAAAGGTGAGGCTATGATCAGACTCTACTTCACTATTGGCATCATCATCAGTAGTCACTGGTGATGGATTTTGAATAATATATGTGGGGTCACCCCCAGATGGTTTAAATCCAAGTCTATAAGGTCTTTCATACTTAGTCATGGAAATTGACTCGATGGTTCCTTGCTAATTCAGTCTGAGGCCTCTTCCTTCATAATTATGATACTTCATGATCCTATTGGGATTATACTTTGCATTTTTATAAAAATTATCTTAGTTTTCATTGTATAACCTTGATTCATCCCCTTCAAGAGGGTCAGGTTCTAGGCTAGATGCTAGTACAAATATGATAGGTCCCTTATCTTTGTTCTTTTATTGCCAATGCATGTGGGGTTACTTTAGGTCACCCAAAGGTTTTTAGATTCTAAGGAAGATTGGTAATATGAAATTTATCATGGGTCACATACTCTCTTGGTCCATTATCTAAAATGGTGAAATGATTATAAGCTTTAAGAGGTAGTATGTGGGAAAGGTAATCTAAGGTATTAGGATCTATTCAATTATCTAGTGAAGGATCAATAAGTATAGCCTTTCTTTTATCTTATTTGGAACTTGGATTCATGCCATACTGATAATTATAGCTTTGAAATTTGGCTTTAAGATGCTCCTAGTGTTCGTATGGGTGTAAATCTCTTGGAATATTCACTTCCATCATTGAGTGGTAAAACTTGATACATTGGTGCAGCATTGATGGGACTGCATGAATCTCATGTAACCAAGGCCTACCTAAAAGTATATTGTCTCATAACTTGAGATCAAGCACATGGAAAAATGTATCATGGGTCAAAGGCCTAATGATAAATATCAAACTAATGGCTCCTTTTGATTCTTTTTCCTAATTATCATAGGCTTTGATGGTTATTGTTTCTGGCTGAAGATATACCATTGTGTACCCAAGAAGCTTGTTGAGCTTTAGATATACTATGATTAGGCCAAATCCATTGTCTATAAGGACATGTTTTAATTTATGCAATCTGATATAAACTTCTATGTATAATGGATTATTATGAAATAGGCCAAGGTAAGACATATCACTTTGGTTTAATGTGACTTATTAGGCTAGAGCTAGGTGTCTAACCAAAGCTTGAAATTTATCAAGGGATATGTCACTATCAATAGTGGATTGGGTAAAAAAATCATTCAAGATGTTCTTGTGGATTATTGATGTTCACATCAAATCTAAAATAGAAATTTATGCTGGTGTCTTCTGTAATTATTCCATAATATTAAACTTCTTGTCTTGGTCAGTAGTGAATGGTTTATTCTAAGTCTGAATGGTTGGTTGGATGATAAGAAAAATGGTAGATGGTTGTGGGCTTGGGATAGTAATCCTTGACCTCTGAGTTGTGATTTCACAATCAAGATTAAATACTAGACCATATTTCTAACCAATGTTGGGAATGGTGTAGGACTAGACATGATAAGTCTCGATTGCTGGTGCACTCGCATGTGGTCACATGGAAAGGACAAGTTGTCGATATAAGGTCCAAAATGGAAAGTCATACTTTTTTTACCTATATGCATTCCCAAATCAAATAAGGATTACCCATGTAATTTGGTTGAATGTTATTGTTTAGTAATGGTCTAGACTGATTAGTGCTTGGCCTAGGATTAATGGAGATGGTATTAATGCTACCCCCTACAATATGACCTACAACCTTATTATATTCATGTGAAACTACATGGTAGGTTTATTGGTTGTTATCATTTTAACCTTGGTTTTGTCCATTATTCTATCGTTGTGGGTTTTATTGTTGATTTTTTTGATTCTACTAGTTTGGCCTTTGATTTTAACACTATTGATTTTGCTACTGCACTAGCCATTGTTATTGTTGTTGTTGATTATTTTAATACTAATTATTATGTCAAGAAAAGGAATTTTGATAAATCCCAAGAGTTTTATTGGAAGTGAAAGCACCATTATCCAATGTTATCTCCCTATTCTCTAACATATTCTAAATTAGATGCTTGATTTGGACACATCTTCATAGATTATGCTCATTGACCCTATGATGGTCACATAATTCATTTTCACAGTACCAATTAGGATAAAAATTGCTTTGCTGATAATGCTTTGATATAGGCCATTAAATTAGATTAGTGGTACCAAGCTTGCAAAATACAGACTCAATAAGTTCTCCTAGGTCACTAAAGACATGATGTGCAGGCACGGTTCTCTTAGGAGGAGAGGTTTGCAATGGTAAAGGTTACTATATTTATTTTGAAGGTCTTGGTTGTTGTGATTTTGGCATTAGTTAAAGAGGTTGCTAGGTAGGAATAAGCTGAAAATGTAGTGCAGATGATGTTTACACCATTTAGACATGATGGGATTTAGTTACTCCATTTCCCATAACATTCCTATTGTAATTAAATTACTTTGATCTTTATTGGTTATTGGCCTGTGTTGGTTGTGATGTTGGCACCTAAATGGGATTTTTCTCATTTCCTTGATTGGTACCTTGATTTTTATTAGTTAAATTAATCTTGATAAATATTTTATTGATGAGCTCTCACTCAATCAACAAGCCTTTGTCAATGATTTTCTTGAAAGTATGTGCACATTCTAGTTCCAAATGATAAGTTATCTCACTATGCAAATTTTTAGAAAACACAGTGGCTAATTGTTTATCTAGTAGAATGTGGGTGAAATAGCTTGCAAGGGCTCTCCATCATTGTAAATAACTTACAAAACTCTCACTAGTTTTTTGCTTTGCTTACATTAAGTCCACTAATAAAATCTCATGCTCGATATTATAGGAAAAGTGCTACATAAATATATTAGAAAGATCATCAAAATCTGTTACTAAATTTTTGGGTTACTTTAAAAACCACTCCAAGGCTTGTCTAGCCAAGATCCTTAGGAACAACAACAAAAGGTATATGTCACTATATGCCACTGGTTAACATGCAACAAAGAATTCGATCAAATGAGCCTTAGGGTTACCTTTCCCTTTGCATTTGTCAAATTTTGGTGGTTTGTATCCTAGAGGAAATGGTATCTATAGATACTCCATGTTTAATGGGTAGGAACACATGTCATCCAATTTGAACTTTTTAATCTATTTACTATTTTGAATGACAATAATTGCATCCTTCATCTGTTTCAATTCTTGGAATAGGAAACTAAAAGGGACCTTGGTTTGAGGGAGAATTTTAGTTTAGGTAGGTGGTTGGGAGGTCACAATTAGGACACTTTGACTAGGGTATGATGGAGATTCCAGTTGCAGTACATTAGTTTGGTTAGGGAATGGACTAGGAATACACATATTGGATTAGGATGTACTTGAAATTACATAATTGATTACATGATTTTCTAGTTTGGGTTGGCGATAAAGGTTTGACTTGAAGGATTTTATGGTTGGGATGGAGGCATATAACTATAATGTGCTTGCTATGGTTGAAAAGGGACATGATACCAACTAATCAAACCTTTCCATTGAGTGGGAACTTGTGGTCCAAGACCTTATCTCTAAATTTGTGGCACATTTTGAACCAAAAGTTGTCTAGTAGGTACTTGAGAAACATGGGGAAATCCTTGTTGCATGAATTCTTATGAGGAAATGAAATAAAGTTATAGATTTGGCATCTATCATTAACCAATATTTACATCTTGTTGAATAGTGATTACATGGTTTTGGATTGGTATATTAGTCTATTACTAAAGAGGTATGTTCATCATTACCTAGTGAGGTGGAACATTAGTTTCCCTTGATTGAGGTGGCACTATATTTGTCCTCTATAACATTGATACACTAGATTGTGATTGATATTGTGGAATACTACTCATTAATTATTGAGGAGTAAGATTCATCATATTCTATCATTGATGTTTGATATTAGCCATTATTTGATTACCTAATCTCATAGGTTGTATACTTGAGGAAATAGCTGATTGAGGTTGGGGTGTAGAAACTCCTATACCCTAGTATGATGATCTACTGATGGGATTAACTACAGACACATGTTGTTGGCTAGTTTTTGTGTGCTAGTACCATTTTGATTGGGATTGGATGTTTTTTGCACATTATCCACTACATTTGGCTCATTATTCTATGTAGAGGTCGAAGAAACTTCTTCAATAATAGGTATATGCATCAAGTTATCTATCGAAGTAGTTTGCATGAATGTGTTAGAACTTGGATTCACTTGTCTATTTAAATCTATCAATACTCCTATTAAAGGAACTAGGTCAATAAGAGGCTTACTTACCATGTTTATCTGATCAAAATCATGTGCTAGATTTAGGTAGGTTTTATATGCTATCTACATTTGGTTAAAGTGATCTTCCATGATGTTTTCACCTCAATTAGATATATTAGGGTCTTGATACATTGTTTGGACTAGAGCCATAGGATTTCTTGAAGAATCCTGTTGATCGTAAATGATATTGTGGGGCACTCTTACTAGACTTGGTAAAATTTCATGGGGGAAGTCTACTAGAAACTTGGCCCCTACCTCTATGGCTCTAACCAAAATCTTCTCTTTGTTCTCTAAAAAATATCACTCAAACAAGAATGGATCATATGTGAAAGCCATATTAGTATAATATGACTATTGAAGAACTAGCTCATCCACTATGGGTATTGTAGCTAGGTATTGTGTAGTTTGTTTTTGGTCTTATTCTGAATAAGGTGGTGTGTTAACCAGATAGTTGGCTAATAGATCTTGGATTTATGCCCATAATTGAGTATTATAATAGGGATAAGAATCCATGTCATAAGTAATATTATCTACATAGGGGTCTTACACCATTTCTTCTTACACAACTACATTACTAATCCCTAGATTGTACATGAGTCCACTATGAGTGTAAGAATATATGTTGGGGTCCATAGTCAATGTTTTGTGAAAAAAGGTGAAATATTTATACAAAATCTAAAAAGGATAATGTCTAAAATAGATGATGTTCCAATGTAGTCTAGATTTTCCAAAAGGATCAAAAGGTTTATGTAAAGATTTGTGAGGAAACAAGCTAGTGTGAAGTATCTAACATTTCACTATTCACACAAAGATAAGCAAGTAAATGGACCAAAAATAAAAATGGCACAATCTAAGGTCAAAGTGTTTAAAATTAGTCTAATCTAGGAATTTAAAATTTACTAGGTTTTTTGGTCAAATGTGGCATCAAAATCTAGTCTCAAATAAGGCATGCACTAGGACTCTTGGCCAAATGAATTCAATATGTAGACTTTAAAATAGATGAAAGTTTTAATCTAATATATTCATAACACTTCTAAAAAACACTAGGAATTTTATTCTTGGACATGAACTTGGTCAACTAGGTATAAGTTATGAAACAAAAGGCACTTTAAATATAGTTTATTTTCTCATAAAAAATGTTATAAAACTTGGTTCTTTTGACAAACAAGCTAGACAAAAGTGAATAGTATAACTATTTTAGACAAAAGATCATAAAAGTACACTTGGATTGGTCTAAAAATGTAGGAATAAATTTTAACTCTATGTAAGAGAGTCTATGAAACAATATTTGAAATATTTTGGGCACTGTAAGCATGCTATACTACCCAAAATATTTGACAAAAAAGTTTGTTTCAAAAAAATTCTAAGGAATGATAATTTCTCGTAATTTTAACAGCATAACACTACTTTGTTTGATTCAAAATGTTGATGTGAATAGACTCAAAGTTCAAGTGTTTAGCACAAAATGGCTTAAGTATATCAAATGGTGATAATGATCTTGAGTCTAAAATGGCCTTCAACCCAAATTGGAAATTGAACCTAAGTTCCCTCAAGTTTAGTGCAAATGGTGAACCCACTGAACACATCAACCCTATGAACTTATAAAGGTGAAAATTTGAATTTATATTATAAGTGGAGGACTTAAACATCTTTGGTAAAGGTCTAGACTCAATTGGGAAACATAACTGCACCAAAGTGGATGATATGACTCAAGCTTTTGATGAATTTTGAAGTAGGAAAATTGATAATCTCATGCGGGAAACATAATGCCTCTTTCTTCAAAGGAAAATTAAGACCATGTGTTTGGTTTGAATTATTTATTTACACCAAGTTTTAACTTTAACAAGACTCTAATCTAGGACAATACCAACTAATTAATCACTCTTAGATCCTAAACTAACAAAATTGCTTGGTATTGTTGGAATCCATCAATATACATCATTTTGAGAGGATTTTAAGTGTTCATCCAAAAGTAAATGTGCATTATATAGTAGGATTTTTATACCCCCCTTTTCTCAGATGATGTTACTATGAAATGGACCTTGAGGCACACCTTGCACCAATAATACTTTAGTGGTAAGTGGGGATTTATCTAAGATCTAACAAGTTCCAAACATTCTATGGGAATCAATTGTATAATGACTTTCACATCAATTAATTTAGAAAAAAGCATGGATTTTGGGTTTGTATCACTTGGCTTGTTATAAAAAGGTCTAGTCTTTTTTATAACCACTACATCTTGCTATTCACTCAGTGTAGTGTAATGTCTAAAGTGCCACTATGATTTATGTGTAACTCCAATTAGGATCCAAATGAAGTAAATGTTGAGAGGTAAAACCCTGAGTCAAAGCTTCCCTAAAGAACTGTTGAGAGGTGATGAAGTCCTCCTTGCAAGCCAAGTTTACATAAAAATAAAGAAAGCATGAAAGTAGAAAGACATTAGGGTCATTTTCAAGGTCACCCAAACTTTGATGAGTTTTTGGGGAGTGATTTAGATGAATTTATTTCTAATAATTGGAATATTATACTTGCAATAGGAATGATCCTTTTCATTCCAAGGATTCTCTAAAGGGGACAAATGGAAGAACATACACGCAACATCCCTATTTTTGCCAAACAAACAAAATTAATCTAAACAACTAAGTAAATACAAAATGCTTTGAATAGGTGATTTAACTTTTAATCCTAAATGGAATATGAGGTGGTGTTCATTTGACCCGTTGGTCTTAGTTGCAAACTTTGAAAAAAAATCACTATAAACATCTAAATTCTTTTGTTAAACACCAAAACAAGGTTCCTAATTGATTTTTAAGCATGTAAAAAATGATCTAAAACATGTTTTTAGCAAATATCAAGCTTGGTCTTGCAACAAAAAATGTTAGCATGTCCTTTAGCCTTGAATCTCTTTTTAGTTTGAAATAATGAACTTTAGGAAAAGAGCTCTTAGGTCTGTGTTTTAAGAAAAACATAGTTACCAATATTGGTTTATATAACTGATGATAGTTATATTTTCTAACCAATGTTAGTTATCCAACTAACATTGGTTATGCCAATGTGACTAATAGTAGGTATACAACTATTGTTGGTTTTACAATCGACGTTAGTTAAGATATCCAACCAATGTTGGTCTTACTAATCGATGTCGATTATTGTGTAAACCCATAGCGAATAAAAAATGGAAAAATAAATTTAGAAAATTAAATTGCAAGAGTTTTAATGGTCCAAATAAATATTTTAAAGATGAAAAATGATCTTCTTCATTTTTAGGATGTGTCTATTCCACCGAGCATACCATATGTGATCTAGGAATTTGACTCAAGAGAAGATGGTTAGTATGGGGTTAGTTCTAAAATGAAAAAAAATTGAAATAAACACACTAACCAGTATAACATCTCTAGGCTGAGACTCTAGAGAGAGCTTAATTAACAAACAAGAATGAAATACACAAATAAAATGCAAAATAAACATCTTTTACCTTCCTTAGATGCTCTAAAATGCTTGTTGTAGTGGCTTGCTCAACTTGTGCTCATGAAGTCCTTGAAATGGAAGCTTGGCTACCTCCATCTCTCCTTAGAACCTTTGGCTTATGTCTTGGCTTGGATTAGAATCAATTTGTCATGGTAAAACAAATTTCTTGTATCTTTCTAATCAATTTTGCATTATAACTTTGCATAATCATGTCTTAAAAATGATGTTCATGGCTTCTCTATTTATAGATTTTTGAGAATGTCTAGAATCAACCTAAACCATCCATCTTGAGATTAAGATGTGTGGTTAAGGATTAATTCAATTTTTGGAATTAAGTTTATAATTATCCTCATCATGACATTAGAATAAGGAAAAATTAAGTGATATGGAGTGCATCATGGAAGGCATTGATGAGGCATGGAGGGCATGAATCCTGATATTTGTGGCATTTATGAGCTAGGGATATCTTCCCAAGAAATGAGGTCACTTGATGATGCAGATATTCAATATCAATTTCCAAAAATAATTTTTCAACAAGTTTCCATGGAATTCTTAATTAGGCCTTGATTTGGATTAATTAGCTCTTAAGCACTTTGTGCACAAATTACTCAAATTGATTAGAATGCCTTATTATTGGTCCAAAATTCAAATAGATTGGAATTAGAAGGTGATGTTAGATGCATTGGATCTATTATCCCATTTAGGATGTTACAAATAGAAAATAACAAAGGCACACGTTTTGTGCAAAAGATTCGATAGGAAAGAGTAATCCAAAGCACCCAGGTGCAAAATTCACATTTTGACTCAAAATGATCTGATCAAAGTTAGCTAACCCATAAATTGTATTGTCCCATTTAGGGATACCTTGGCCAAAATTGACACATGAATATATCAATTTCACATCATTTAGTTTTTTTAGGCCAAATTGTGCCTTTTGGGTATAAATTGGTCAAAATCCTAGTTGGAGGTTATCAATGGCCAGTTTTAGGTGTCTACAATGTTGATGTTTGATCCCCCATCAACCATTACCTATTTGATGTGAGTTCAATTGATGTATGTTTTTATGAATAGGGGAGGGTTTGGATCTTTTTCTTCGAAAGGTGGAATCTCAAAATCTTGAAAGGTGATGAGGGCAAAATGGTGGATAACTCTAATAAAAGAGGCAAGAGGTTATAAATCATCTGGTTGGACCTTTATGGAATGTAAAGCCTCCATTAATTCTTGGAAATGTTAAGGTGAGGTGTTGATTCAATCATAGAGTTTCATTTTTATTAACATTTGGTGGAGTTTTTTTAACATGAGCCATTGGATAAATGGAGTGGGGTTGGAAGGTGGAGCTCCCAGAATGGAGACTTTCGGTTTAGATAGTTGTGAGGGTGAAGGTGAAGATACTTAGGTTTGGTTGGTGGGTTGAGAGGTCAAAGGATAAGTCCTAGGTATGGATAAATTATCTTTATCTTTACATTATGTTGGGCCTAGGAATAGGTCACCATGTAAATGGTATAGATAAGGGGTTCTAATATTTTCTTCAGTTCCTCCCATTCACACTTAGGTGAGGGGAAAGGAGTTTGTCGGATAGGTGGGTTAGGTAATGGAGTAGGCACTAGAGGTTCTTATAATAGATCATCTTCATCCAAAATATTGTGGATAAGTGCTTTGAGAGCCTTTCAGTTCTCTGTATCATTCCAAAGATTCCTATCGTAAAGATAAATCAAGTTGTCATTGAGCCAAGTTGGCTTAGGATGAGATGGGTCAAATGGTTTGATTAGGGGTAAGTTGATAAAGGAGGTTTGCAACAACCTTTTTAAAATAGTTGTATAGGATTCTGACAAAGGTGAGGTAGGTTTTAGGATTGGTTTCTTCATGGAAGCAGTGCTTGGAAGAGTGATTTTGGTTGATAGGTGTGGTTGGGTTTGCTTAGATATGATTGGCTTGTAGGTTGAATATTTGGATGCAAAAAATTTTGATGATGAAGGTTTGGTTACTAGTGGGAGATTAGATGGGGACAAGTTGGTTAAGAAGGATGAAGGACTAGGGGGTTCAGTAATTAAATATGGAGAAGAAGATAGTTTGATAGTAGAAGGATGTGGTCCTAATATAGAAGGTAGATGTGAAGGAGGTGGTATGGGCTTAGTTTGAGGTAAAATTTTAGGTAAGCTTTCCTTATTAATGGACTTGATTGGATTTGTCTTTGGTGAGCTTGAGGTAGTTAAGTCCAATCTTAAAAGAGGTTGAGAGTGATTAGGTGTGGGAAGAACCCCCAAGTTCTTGATTGGTTTGGTGGAAGAAACATGAGGAAAATTGGCAATTTTAAGTGGAGGTGTTTGAGATGGTTTGTTTATGACTTTAAAATAGGTAACTAGTGAAGGGGTGATAATGGGTGCAAGGGTAGACTCAAGTGGAGTTGAGGACTTATATTTTTTTGGATAAGGAAGGCCAAGTTGATGCCAAAAGGTAGCTCGATCAAAGTTAGGCTGAGATGTGAACTCTAAACTTTGAACTAACCTTGAGAAGGGATTATAAATGGGTACAATCCTTGATCATTAGTATCGAAGTGCATGCCCTTAGGTGGAGAGTAAGGAAAATTTGTGGTGGGAGGTATGATTTTGGTTTTTATATTCATAGGTGGTTCCAAAAGTGATGATTGGGTGGACAAGGTAATGGCTTATTGTATAATGATTTCCAAAGAGGGCATACAAGAGGTCGGTATGGTGATTTCAAAGGAGGGAATGAATAAGGTTTCTATTTTGGCCTGAATGTTCAAGGAAGTAGGCTATTCTTTTATTTGGATTGGGAGAGTGGAGGAAGTGGATGAATCAATAGTGGTCTTTGGGTATTTTTGTTGAAGGAGAGTTGGAGAAAGAGGGGTGATGGGTTCTTCTATTTGGGTCTCAAAAAGAGTGGAGGGAAAATTGATTTCCTCTATTTGGGTGGTAGAGGTAGTAGTTTCCTCAATAATGGGCATATTATTGATAATAATTATTCTATGTGATTCCTACGAGTTATATTATTTAGGATTACTATCATGATGTTATGTGGAAGGAGCGTGGTTTGGAAAAGGATTTCAGAAAATGTTGATAGATTGGTTAGGGGGAGAATTGGGGTTATCAAATTCCAACTCTCCATTGTCAATGAGATTATGGATAAGAATTTTAAAGGTATTGCATGTGTTAATGTCATGTCCAATGGTTCAATGAAAATCACAGTGGTTAGTTTCATTATACCACCAAGGTAGAGGATGAGAAAAATTGAATTGTTAAGGTAGTTTAATGGGTGGAAGTTGGATAAGATTGGCCTTGAGCAGTTTATCCAAAATAAATGCATATGATTCCCCAATGGGAGTATATTTCTTTGGAGATGCTTGGTTTTGGGTTTGATTTTGTTGATAAGGAGGTTTGTGAGAGTTGTTTTGATTTGATTGGTTGACAATTGGTGATGGGGAAATTTTCAAAACCACTAAAATTTTAGATGCCTTGGCCTTGTGATTAGGCTGATTGGTGGTTTTGGTTGAGGGAGAATTATTAGGTTTAAAAGTGGAATTCTTATTCCATAATTTCATTTTTCCCTCATCAATGGCACGATTTTCAAGTTTTTGTGACATGGTGAATGCCTCATCAATTTTTTGAAAGGTTTGAACTTGAAGAGTAGGTGAAATATGCTTGGCACAACCCCTAGAGTAAATTTTACTTAATTTGAGTTGGGATAAGGTAATATAAATTTAGTTGATGAGGCCTCTCCATCTAGCCAAAAAATCAACAAATGACTTGTCATCATTTTTTTTGATAGAATAGAGGTCAGTTATGGAAACCTTTTTAGTTATGTTTACCGAGAAATGTTCTAAAAAGATTTAGGCTAATTGGGAGAAGGAAAAGATGGAATGCGTAGGGAGAGAGCTATACCAATCAAGAGTAGGTATTGATAAGGACATTGGGAAGGTTTGGAGGAGGAGAGCATCATCATATGTGATTAAGTAACAAGAATGATGGAATGCTCTTAGATGTTGTTGGGGATCCTCCTTGCCTTAGAATTTGTAAAATTTGTGCAATTCCCATTGAGGAGGATAAGAGTGGATGGGTGGATAAGTTCATTGTATATTTGGTCATACGATAAGAACTTATGAGACCCAAAAATTGATGACTTTAAGTTAGTCATTTTGTCCATTATCATCTTAATCAAATACAACTAAGGTTGGGAAAATTCATAATTTAGGGGTGCATTGTGTTGAGGCTGAGAAGTTGGTATGTAAGGGAAGCTAGTGGAAGGCATTGAAGAGGCCACATATTGATAGGGGGTAGCATAATGTTGAGATGGTGCCACATACAAATTGATAAGCATAAATGGTTAGGTGGATGGTTGTATGTACCAATATTGGTAGGTTTTCATAGGTACTTGTTGGGGAATGGACATAGGTTGGATAAAAGGTATGGTTAAAGTGGTAGGTGGAGGTTAGGTAGGTTGAGGTTGGGTGGTGACTCTAGTGATAATAGGTGGAAGTGTGTGGGGTATAGAAAGCACTAGGTTCTAAAATGGGGTAGTGATTAAGGGATTAGTTGCTACTAAATGAAGGATGGAAGTATGAGTAGAAGATAATCCGAGGGTGGGTGGAGTATAGCTAATCAAAGGTAAAGTAGAACTTATATGGGGTGTAGTAGGAGGTGTTTGGCTAGAGTTTGGAATGTTAGATTGGGGTTCATTAGTGTTGGTGTATGCAATGTTGGAAGGTTAGGTTGAGGTAGTACCCACCATAAGATGAGATGGCATTCCATAAGAAGGATCTGTAGGAGGAACTGAAGCAAAGGAGGCATGGTGGGGCATGGTGTTAAGGTAGTGTTGAAGAGCTACCTAATTGTTGTCAAGGAAGGTAGCAAAGTTTACATTCCCTTTAGATACAGTAAGGATTCTAGAAGTAAGGGGAAAAAAAAGAGGAGAACCTTTGACATTAGAAGTGTATTCCATGGAGGAAGAAGAGGATGGTAGTGGTTGGTTGGCTTGATTTCTCAATTGTTGTCTAGTAAAGACCATATGATAAATGGGGAGATATTGTGACAAAACTCACACCTCAAACAAAGAGAAACCAAAAATAATTCAAGAAATCAATGCATACACTAAAAGTGCATTTATCCTAGGATTCCATTTAAATCACTTTTGGTTTATGCCTTAAAGTGTGAAGAAGGATTTGGCTTATAAATCAGGTACTAAAGAGGTAATCTAAGGTTGGTTTTAGGTTGTTCAGGCAATCAAGAGAGAAAATATGTATTGAAATTTGGTACGTGGATTAATATTGGGGCATACCCCCTCACTTCATGGTCCCATAGAGGTAAGAGTGTTAGGTGCTTAGCCAAAACATATCGAGTTAAGAGTTTGTACTCAACCAGAGAGCTAAGTTGGTTCTCCCCTTGGTGGTGAAATTGAATTAGGATAGCTGGGAAGGGGTAAGGTTACCATTCAGTGATGAAATCCTAGTTAGGTATTATCTTAGGTATGTTTAGATGTTTTTTTCATGAAAGTGATTTGGTTTGTGTAACATTTATAGTTCTATGATTAATTTGCTTTACTTAATTAGTCTAGATGAACTAAGACAAGTAAGCAAATAATGTCTATAGCCAATTTTAACCAAAAGGACTTTTTTTTAATTTCTTTTCAATTAAAATAGAATAATTAATATGTAACTAAATACAATATGAAAATGCAATCCTAATCCTAGGATGGATGGATCTAAAACATATATTTTTTGTTTTTTATTTTATATAAAGAAAGAACAAAAGACAACTAAATTAATTTCACTAATGTAAATCTAAATGTCCTAGAACATCTATGAACCCAAGAAAACTCAAGGGTCCTATCAGGCATGCCAATATGTTTCCATTTATTTTCCTCATTTCTTAAATTTGAAAGTAAATAAAAGAAATCTAGTGATTAGGGTGTGTAGAAGAATACCTGGTAAAATGTGTACGTGAATCTAAATGAAGGTGGAAAATACTCTTTGGCTAGGAAGGAATAACCTGCAAGTAGCATAGATACTTGAAAGGGGGTAGTTAAATGGTTGGTTGAGTGGACTACCTACGTGAGCTAGATTTAAGATGCACAATGTTTTCTAGGAGGCTATCAATCCACTTTTATAATAATCAAGTCTAAAATGATAAAAGATGATATTTGAATCCAATGATAAGAAAGTAAATGCATGATATAAATTAAGTGATAGCTTGCTTATTAAATAAAATGATCAAATTTAAATGCTAAAATGATAAGGGTTTAGCTCAAAAATTTATAAAAGGTCCTTTGATCAGAGTGAAGCACAAAACGTAGAGCTTGATTTGAGGCAAAAGGGTGAAAAATGCTTGCTAAAAAATAATGCCATAGGGAACTATCAATGGTTAGGAGAACCATCGACAATTGATGTAAATCATCAATGATTGGGATAACCATTATTGGTTACCTATGTAAATCTAGAGGTGAATAAAACAAAAAGTATAAATTGAGGATTTGGGCAAATAGAGGTTGATGTGAGGCTAGAAAGTGTAAAATGGGGTACAAGTATACCAAGTAAGGTAATGATACTAAAAATAGATAAATCAAATAACACAAGCACAAAATACCTATAACTAAGTGGAAGAAGTTTGGAGTGATGTGGCCAGAGTGGCAGTGCTTCAGGCCTTCCAAAGTGATTTTGATAGAGTTTTGAATCTTGAGTGATGTTGCTCACTCACTAATATGGATGCTAAATACCTATAAGAAATATTGATTGCCTAATAGCTGATAATTCATCCCCCCTTTCTCTTGCTCCTCTACTTATTTTATAGGCAAAAGTTACTAAATGGGATGAAAGAAGTTAATTTAATCAAGGGTAAAGTTGCCTATTTTCATAAATTTATTTTTTTTTTGTTTTAAATACTGTTGACCAATTTTTTAATCCATAGGCCAAAATTGTTCACCTTCTTTCTTCACTATTCAAAGACAGCTATTTTAGATTGCATAAGTTCATGCTAGTATTTCAAATGGCCTATTCAAATGGGAAAGTTCATTGACTTCAATTCAAAGGCTCATTGGCGTGCAATGCTTGAACCTTGAACTGTTGAACCAAATTATGGTTCAACAGGTTTAGTTCAATGGACAAGGTTTAATGGGAAAGTTCATTGGTTTGGCTCATTAGGAAATTGATGTGCAATGGTTAAACCTTGAACCGTTGAACCAAATTTTGGTTCAACGGGTTCAGTTCAAAGGCATGCCCTTTGGCTGAAGGGGAAGTCCAAGTCCAAAGTGCCCTTTTGGAGGGCAAATACTTCAACAATTTCAAGGAATTCAGGCTGCTTCAAATACAAAGGCAAAAAAGGGTGCCTACAGGGAAGGAGAATAAGCAAAGGTTGACAAGGGATCTGATAATAATGCCACGTGGACCCGATAACATCCTAGTGGATGTCAAAATTAGCAGAATGGTTTAGCCATTAGTGTTCAAAAGCATGATGACTGTAGAGACATTAAATTTAGTAAAATGGAATAAGCATTTGTTTTCAAATGAAGGAAATGTTGGCCATGGAAAGGAGCTCAAAATGCAGTGACCCACTGAGATGTTTGCCCTAGGGGCTGAATGAGTTAGATAAGACAAATGGACAAAGCAACAAGCAAGGAATTAGTGAGTAGTCAGTCCAACTGGTGATAATTGAAGAAGTGACTCCAGTAGGTTAAATTATGCCAAAAAATTGATCATTTGGGATGCAAGCAACTAGCGAAGCAACAACCAATTTCTCCATTTGCATTAAATGGGAAGGCAAACCATGTAAGTCACCTAAGTAGTAAATGCAGTTCTCAAGCAGGTAAAATAAATAGCTCATTAATATTTTGAGTGACTTCTTTTTTTCATGAAGGGACACATATGCCACTTGTAAAAGCAAGAGCACCAAATGAGCCTCCTTGCCTTTTCATATATATTTCAAACTTGTTCATTATGTAAAGATCTTTTTCACAAATTTTACAAGGCGCGACCCTACTAAAATTTCTACATGAATCTATAAACACAGTTTGTACCTCTTCTTGGATAGATATTTTGTGTATGTCTTGAGTGTTGATTTGTG
Organism: Torreya grandis; assembly: GCA_037957365.1. Classification (NCBI taxonomy): domain Eukaryota; kingdom Viridiplantae; phylum Streptophyta; class Pinopsida; order Cupressales; family Taxaceae; genus Torreya; species Torreya grandis. The sequence continues at coordinate 57,557 of JARHVA010005100.1, read as the reverse complement.
TTTAGTCATTGTCTTTGATGCTCGCATAGGTTTAACACCAACACACCAGCTATCTACAAGGTGCCATCTGCAGCTAGTAAGAGAAGAGTTCTATTTTGGAGTGTAGAATAGAGGGGATTATCTACAGAGTGCTTCTTACAACACCTTTGGTGAACCTCCTTTTTTTGTATCTTTCATTTTTTACCTCCCTGTCAAGTTTGCAGATTGCTTCTTCTGTCAAGGGTGAAGCATATAAGTGTGTTTGTCTGGTTCTAAGAGTGGGTGTGAGAAGGTCATCTTGTTTTGGTGTATCACCTCCTTTAGAGTAGACTTTGTTTCTTGCATCCTCCTTTCCCTTTTCATCCCCCCTTTTTTATTATATAGTTGTCTATATATATATATATCTATCCCTATATTTTGCACTTGTTAGAACAAACAATGATACATTAAAGGGAGCTAGCCCTTATCTAGAGACTCTCCTCTCTAGCTTCATTGTCCCACAAGCGAGAGAGGAGTTTCCATGTTGCGAGGAGAGGGTAGGAACTTATGTTCCTGCCACTGGGTGCACTTTCTTGCGTCAATAGTTTTGTCACACCTAGTGGGACATATATTTTTGATAACTCAGTAAGGTTGCAGGATTGATGCTGGTCCTATCATAGTAATTTTGAGTTTTCTAGCATTTGGTGACTCCACTAGTAAGAGCTTCAATCCTCTATTTAAGATTAGTTGCTTAACTTTCTATGCCTAAAGTCACCACAAGGTCTACTTCAAGAGGGGTTCCTTTCAAATTCACTGAGTTACCTTTAAACTCTGCTAAAAGACTATGATTTGAGAAAACCCATCCTTATCCAGCAATCAATCCTCCTAGGCCTATTATAAGAGACACAGTCACAACAGAACCCCAATTATAGCTAATCCCAAACATGACATTGCCTTTTGTGGCTTTTCATTGTGAGAGCTGCTTAAACATCCCATGCTATGATCCAATTCTAGGAACAACTCTAAAAAATGTGCCTTCTTTTGATGGAGTGGGACCTATCACAGTCATTGAGCATATTAGGAATATTGCCAACCTCTACAATATTCACAATGTAACAGAAGAAAATATTGCCATCAGATTGTTGGCACTGTCTCTTAAAGGCAAGGCTCTTGACTGGTATGGGACCTTGCCTGTGAATTCAATACATTCTTGGAATGAGTTGGGGACTTAGTTGACAGATCATTTTGGGGTAAAAAGTGATGACCTCTTGCTTGTTGAGCAACTAACGACCATAAAGAGAGCTCCACATGAGTATATGCAAGACTTCAACACATGTTTTCAAAAGACTTGGGATAGAATTCCCATCCTAGTAAGGCCAACTCCCAACTATGATTTCTTATACTATTTTAAGGCATTAAATAGTGATATTGTTGTGATGATCTCATCTATGGGAGGACATATACTAACAGCTACTTATGACATTGCCATAGTAGCCAAAAATTGCTTGGTTTAAGCTAAAAAAATCACCCCTAGGCCTCACATGCCACTTTTCCCAAAAATGTTGCCCCCATTTCAAACCATTGCTCCCACAATTGCTCCCCTACCTAGCATTGAGAAGCTAGCTACTATTATGTCTAATGAGCTTCATGAAGTTAAAAGCCTATTGCAAAACTTGTCAAATGAACTTGTAGCCCTTAAAAGGTAGCAAGCTCAAAGCAACAAGCTAAACTAGGGATATCAACATTATGGTCAAGGACCTAGACCCCCTTTCAAGGCTATAATCAAGGTCAGGGGTAGCTCACTACAACCAAGCCATTTCAAAATTACAACACTGGTCCCTCTTCATCATCTAAGGCCATGATGCCTGTTTAGAACAATTTAGTACAAGAGCAGCCAAGTTGTTCGGCCATGGGATATGGTCAAGAATAGGTTGTTTACACAAATGAGATGATGAAATATATTCAAAATGTAGACAACCAAATAGCCACTCAATCTTAGGCCTTTGAACCTTCAATGCAACCCAACATGAGTAGCAATCAGGCTCAGCCTGATTCTACCCTGATGAATCATTTAGAAGGGGAATTTTATTCAGTGAATTATGTGAGCGCTACAGACAATCAGGTTGATTGTGTTGAATCCAACATGAGGTTTAAGAGAAGGGAAATGGGAGAGACCCAAGCCACCACCTAGGTAGTAGCAACACCTCCTCCATCACACTCTAATGTAAAGGCCCCAAATTTTAGGTAGCCATCTATACCTTTAGTCCCTTAACCTGCAGCTCAGGTTGGGATCAGCCCAAAAGCAAACATGAAGGGAGGCAGTCCCCAAGTCAATATAGTGGACCAAATGAAGAAGTTGCATATGAATATCTCTTTATGGGATTCATTATCTCTTCTAGGCCAAAAAGATGTGTTGAAGAAAGAATTGCACGAGCTGGATTATCAAGCTATCCCAGCTAGCACTAATAATGTCTTGATGACAAATGGGTAACCTTCCACTTCAGGATATGTAAAGAAGGAAGAAAAAACTCCCCCTTTCTATGTATCCTTGGTTATAGAGGATTTCTTGGTACATAATTGCATAATTGACAGCGGGGTCATCACCTTGGTGATGCCCAAGTGTATTGCTGACAAGATAGGACTGAAGTATGAAGAGATGAACAAAGGAGTCCTACAACTAGATGGGACAATCGCAAAAACAATTCAGATTATGAAGGGTTTAGGCTTGACATTTCATGCTTGCCTAAACTTCTCAATTCCCCATGATATAGTGGTAGCGGATGTTCCTCCATACTTCACAATTTTCTTGTCCAGGGACTTCACGTCAAAGATAAGTGGCTATCTAGCAACGAATTGGTCATATCTAGTTCTTAGAACCAAGTACGGGACCAAGGTAAAAATTGAGTCTGAGCCACTCTATAAGGACCATCTAGAACCATACATTCCCAAAGTAGTGAATGTCAGTTACACTATCATCAACCCAGAAGAGTCTCAGATAGACCAATCTCCATCCTCTGCTCTTGAAGGAATCACAGACTTACTCTTGGATGAGTGGGGGAATGATAACTTTGAACATGATCCTTATAAGTTCATAGAGGAGGCAGACCTTGGAGTCTATTGCATGCATGAGAAGGGCACCTTCATGCCAAATTTAATGAAGGAAAGTAAAGAAGACCTTGGCATATGGCAGCTATATTTTGATGGTTCCAAAAGTAAACTGGGCGCTGGTGGTGGGATGATGTTGGTTTCCCCTTCAAAGGAAAGGTACTTTTTAGCTTTTTGTTTCCAATTCTCTTGCATGAGTAATGTTGCAAAATATGAGTCTTTGATCCATGGCCTTGAATGGGCAAGAAAAAGAGGGATTAAGGAGTTGTAAGTCTTGGGAGACAACGATTTGATTGTAAATCAGGTGAGAGGCCTAAATCTGACCAAGAACTCCTTGCTAAAATCTTACAAGCATAGAGTTTGGGACTTGGTGGAGGATTTTCTTGCTTTTAATATCACCTCCATTCTAAGAGAATAAAACAAATAGGTAGATAGGCTAGCAGTAATTGGTGCTTAGTTTGATGTTTCAAGGGAAATAAGCTGAGATTGTGGTTCGCGCCACTTGAAAGTGGTAGTTTGGCCCTCTGTCCCATACAAACTTGCAAATTGGCAAGTTTTCAAAAGTGACTAGCAGATAGCTTTCTTCTTATAGGAAGAAGCTGAATTCACAACATAGAACTAGGCAAAATTGCAACAACAATACATCAATCAGATTGTTCAGTTGAAGAAAAGGGCTAGTCACACTTGAAAGCATATTCGATAGAGATGACCAATTAAGAAATGACAAGGCATGCATCAAAACCAAAGAGGAGAATTACGAAAGGGTTGAAATCTTCAAGGACAAGTTTCTTGCACTTGGAAAGGTCTACACATTTCAAGAAAGGTGAGCTTTCATTCTGTTGTGTCAAGAATTCTCTAATGTCTTTTCTTGGGATTACAATGATTTAAAGGGCTTCAACCCAAGGCTTGCCCAACACACCATTGAATTAGAAGAAAGCACTAGGCCAGTCACACAAAAGCAAAGGCTTGTCAATCCTAAAATTGAGCCCCTCATGCAGAAGGAATTGGCCAAATTGATTGAGTCTGAAATTATATTTCCAATCAAACATTCCTCATGGCTGGCCAACCTTGTTCTTGTTAGAAAGAAAAATGGGGAGATTAGGCTGTGTGTTGACTTTAGAGACCTTAATAAATTCTCTTTAAAAGATCATTATCCCCTTCCAAGCATGGAGCGGATCCTCTAGAAGGTAATTGGTAGTGAGCGTTTCTCCCTCCTGGATGGTTATTTAGGATATAATTAGATTCTAGTGCAAGGCTGTGACTAGCACAAAATAGCCTTCAAAACTAAATGGGGGACATTTACCTACAAGAAGATGCCTTTTGGGCTATCCAATGCTGGTGTTACCTTTTAGTGAGCCATGGACATGGCTTTTGGTGGTTTGATAAATAATAACGTGCTGGTATACCTCAATGATGTAACGATATTCTCTAAGAAAGTGAGCCAACACATAAAACACCTCAGGCAAATTTTTGAAGGTGTAGGGAATTTGGCATCTCTCTCAATCCAAAGAAGTGTGTGTTTGTTGTTCATGAGGGGAAACTCCTTGGCCATATTATGTCTAAGGAGGGTTTGTCTATTGACCCCGAGAGAGTTCGCTCTATCCTAGAGATGTCCCTACCAAAACACAAGAAAAGCCTACAGAGTTTCTTTGGCAGAATTAATTTCATTAAGAGATTCATTTCAAATTTTGCAGAGATAGTCAAGCCACTCACCCCTATGCTGAGGAAAGGTGAAGAGTTCAAGTGGATAGCTCAAAGGAAAGATAGCTTTGAGGCCATCAAGCAGGCCATAACCCATGTTCCCACTTTGATCAGCCTAGACTTCAGCAAAGACTTCAACCTCTATACTTTCAGCAATGAAGAGGTGATATCTACCATGCTTACCCAAGCTAATGGTGATGACCTTGAACAACCACTTGCTTTTTTTAGCTAAGGATTAGAGGACTTTAAAGTTAGGTACACATATGTAGAGAAAAAAGTCCTAGCAGTAGTGTGAAGCCTAAAGAAATTTAGGCATATGTTGTCTAACAGCAAGATTCACCTTATGGTCCCACATCTGGGCATCAAGGATTTCTTGACTAATCGAGACCTAAATGAAAAGAGGGCAGGGTGGATTACCAAAGTGATGGAGTATGACATAGACATTAGGATCACCAAGCTGGTGAGGGGAAGAGGCCTATGTGAGCAGCGCATTGTAGACTGAAAGCAAGAAAGGGAAGATAGCTTGTTAATCCATGATGAAACCACTGCAGAAGAACCAACTATCAGAAAGGATTAGATGCTGGACATGAGATGTTTCCTTCTCATGGGTGAGTGTCCACAGGGTCTTGATAAGATTGGAAGAAGGTATTTTAAACTCCAATCCCTTCTTTATGTTTTGGTTGATGAAGTATTGTTTAGGAGGGATTTCTCTGGGGTCCTCCTAAGGTTTATTGACCCAAACCAGGCTGATAAGGTATTGGTTGAGTTCCATGATGGGCTAGCAGGTGGTCACTTTGCCCCTAGAGCTACTGCAGCAAGGATAATGAGAGCTAGCTATTTTTGGCCTACTCTCTTCAAGGACACCCATGCCTGGGTAAGGAAGTGCCAGAAGTGTGCACTTTTTGATGGAAAACAATGGTTGGCTACCATGCCTCTACAGCCCATTCAAGTTGAGCAACCATTCATGCAGTGGGGCCTAGACTTCATAGGGATGATCAATCCTCCTTCTAGTGCTGGACACAGATGGGTCTTGACTACTACAAATTATTTCACAAGGTGGGTGGAGGCCATCACTCTAAAAGAGGCAAATGAAAGTGTAGTCTTGGAGTTCTATGAGGACCTGGTCATAAGATTTGGGGTCCCAACCACCATAATCTCATATAACGCCTTAGCCTTTATGGGAACCAAAACTAGTGAATGGGCGCTAAAGTATGGCATATACCTCAGCACTTCATCAAATTATTATCCATAGGGGAATGGGCTGGCTGATTGCACCAACAAAAAATTGATCAAAATTATAAAGAGGACCATGGAGGACAATCAGAGAACTTGGCATGCCAAGCTAAAGACAGCTCTATGGGCCAACCGAATTACTCCAAAGAGAGCAATCAAAAATTATCCATATATGCTCATGTATGGAAGGGAAGTTAGGCTTCCCATTTCTCTTGAATTTCCAATGTTGGATCTCTCCCACCAACTATAGTTTGAAGAAAGAAATAGCCTGGAGGTCAGGTTGTGTGAGCTAATGGAACTCCAAGAGGTAAGGGATCAAGCTATGGCTTTTATGACTAGTCACCAACAATAAGTAAAAGGGCACTTCGACAAGAAATCTTTGTCAAGATATTTCTTTGAAGGAGACATTATCTTGAAATGGGATGAAGATCGAGCTAAGCCTAGAAAACATGAAAAAATTGATGCCCTATGGAGTGGTCCTTACATGATCACTCAGTGCAAGCAGCATAATGTGTTCCAACTTTTCAAGTTGGATGGAAAAGAACTACGTATCCTAGTTAATGGGATATATTTAAAGTGTTGCCATTGATTTTTGGGTTTGCTTGTACATATTTTCCCTAAGTTTTATTGCACAAGTAGTAGTTTTCTTAGTCTTGCATGTGTTTTCTTTTCCTTGGAGGTAGATTTGCATGATTGTTTCTAAGTTTTAGCAGAGCTATTATTGGTTCTCAAAGTTACTACTGACTCCATGCCTAATGGATTTTCAAGGTAGCTGGTCTTTAAGCATAGCAGGCACGCTTCCCCTATGAGTCACCATCTGTTGACCAATTTTTTAATCCACAAGCCAAAATTGTTCACCTTCTTTCTTCGTTATTTGAAGACAGTTGTTTCACATTGCACAAGTTCATGCCAGTATTTCAAATGGCTTGTTCAAATGGGAAAGTTCATCAACTTCAGTTCAAAGGCTCATCGACGTGCAATGCTTGAACCTTGAACCGTTGAACCAAATTTTGGTTCAATGGGTTCAATTCAACGGAAAAGGTTTAATGGGAAAGTTCATCGGTTTGGTTCATTAGGAAATCAATGTGCAATGGTTGAACCTTGAACTATTGAACCAAATTTTGGTTCAACAGGTTCAGTTCAAAGGTATGCCCTTTGGCTGAAGGGGAAGTCCAAGTCCAAAGTGCCCTTTCAGAGGGTGGATACTTCAACAATTTCAAGGAATTTGGGCCACTTCAAATACAAAGGCAAAAGGGGTGCCCATAGGGAAGGAGAATAAGCAAAGGCTGACAAGGGATCTAATAATAATGCCACATGGACCTGATGATGTCTCGGTGGATGTCAAAATTAGCAGAACAATTTACCCATTGGTGTTCAAAAGCATGATGGCTGTAGAGACATCAAATTTAGTAAAATGGAATAACCGTTTGTTTTCAAATGAAGGAAGCGTTGGCCATGGAAAGGAACTCAAAATGCAGTGACCTACCGAGATGTTCACCCTAGGGGCTGAATGAGTCAGATAAGACAAATGGACAAAGTAACAAGCAAGGAATCAGTGAGCAATTAGTCCAACTAGTGATAATTGAAGAAGTGACTCTAGTAAGTGAAATTATGCTAGCAAATTGATCATTTGGGATGCAAGCAGCTAGCAAAGCAACAACCAGTTTCTCCATTTGCATTAAATGGGAAGGCAAACCATGTAAGTCACCTAAGTAGGAAATGTAGTTCTCAAGTAGGCAAAATGAATAGCTCATTAATATTTTGAATGACTTGTTCTTTTCATGAAGGGACATGTATGCCACTTGTAAAAGCAGGAGCGCCAAATGAGCCTCCTTACCTTTCCATATATATTACAAACTTATTCATTTTGTAAGGATCTTTTTCACAAATTTTACAAGGTGCAACCCTGCTAAAATTTCTACTTGAATCTATAAACACAATTTACACCTCTTCTTGGATAGATATTCTGTGTATGTCTTGAGTATTGATTTATGTTTAGTCATTGTCTTTGATGCTCTCACAGGTTTAACACCAACACATCAGCTATCTACAAGGCACCATCTATAACTGATAGGAGAAGAGTTCTATTTTAGAATGTAGAATAGAGGGGATTATCTATAGAGTGCTTCTTGCAACACCTTTGGTGAACCTCCTTTTTTTGTATCTTTCATTTTTCACCTCCCTGTCAAGTTTGCAGATTGCTTCTTCTGTCAAGGGTGAAGCATATAAGTGTGTTTGTCTGATTTTGAGAGTGGGTGTGAGAAGGTCATCTTGTTTTGGTGTATCACATCCTTTAGAGTAGACTTTGTTTCTTGCATCCTCCTTTCCCTTTTCATCCCCCCTTTTTTATTAAATAACTATCTATATATATCTATCCCTATATTTTGCACTTGCTGGAACAAACAATGATACTTCAAAGGGAGCTAGCCCTTATCTAGAGACTCTCCTCTCCAACTTCGCTGTCCCATAGGCGAGAGAGGAGTTTCCATGTTGCAAGGAGAGGGCAAGAACTTGTTTTCCTACCACCGGGTGTACTTTCCTATGTCAACAAATACAAGTTACCAATCTCACACAATGAGTTGGCCATGCTTTTAAAGTTGTTAAAGAAAAAGAGGGTACTTAACCATTGACGGTTAGGCTAACCGTCATCAATTACCCTAACTATTAGTAGTCATAGGTACTAGTAAAAAAGGGTGAATTAAATTATGAACTAAAAAAGTGGTTTAAGAATGTTAGGGCCCAAATGGGTCTAGTTATCATTTTGAGGGTAGGGTGACACTAAAAACTATCATTCACAATTTTAGGTGTCTATAATACCAACACATAATTTCAACAATACATGTGAAAAATTATACAAATTTTAAAAATAAGTGTCAATCATAGTGGATGACATATTAAAATGCTTCAATAAGATGCAAGGCACTTATTTTCACTATATCTACAATTGTTCACATTTAAAGTGGTTTCCCACCCAATCAAATAAATTTCACAAGTTGGATTCATTTTTAATGTGAAGGATACATGTGAACACCATTATAGATTCACATTTACATTATTGATATAGGTAGCTCTGAAGCTTGAATGTAGTGAATGATGACTAGTATAACATACACATCAAGTTTTTATTCCACTCAATTACATTGAACCCTAATCCCATGTTATAATGGGTATATATGGTATCATGTTTCACAGGAATGAGCTTCATTTTTTTGGTCAAAGTAAGAATCAAATTTGATAGGTATAGGATGTAAATTAGTTGATTCGATAATCAAAATTATAATTAATTTGAATCTTATAAATTTTTTATGTCTTGTAGATAAAAGTAATGTAAATAATGTCTAGTAAGTCATATTTTTCATTGTGAATAAGCTTCATTCTTTTTTGGAGAGGGTGGACCCATTATATAATTATTTATTTATAGGATCAAACATATTTCAATCCAAATTAAAAAAAATGGACACATTCAAGTATGTGTTTCTACTTCACTTGGAAATGATAAAGATCTTGAATAATAGATTGGGTATACTACTCATGGGTTCTTTAATTTTACCCCTAGAGTCCATTAACATGATTAGATATTCACATTTAGGGTGTTGATAAAGGAAACATTAAATATCTAATGTAGTAAATTATGAACAAGCTAACACAGATCAATTTATTATTTCAAAGAACTATAGAGGGCCTTGATCCCATGTTAAAATGGGTATGTTCACCAACCTATTACATTGGTATGGGATTAAAACATTCTTTTAAAGTGGGATAAAATCAAGTTAAAAATGTCTAGGATGAAAGTTAGTTGATTTGACAAGTGAAATTGTAACTAATTTTAATGACTTCGAGAAAGGAAAAAATATGATAAATAAACCTAAGAAATGGGATGCTCTATGTATTGAAAATGAAAGCAATGTAAACTTATCTAACAATACATATATTTCATTATGGATGAGATTCATTTAATTTTTTGGAATGGGTTTTCACATTCTAAAATTACTTTTTTTCTAGAGTGAGATGTATTTCAATTCAAAAAATAAAAATATATTAACATATTCAAGTATGTCTT
>JARHVA010005100.1:0-42500 GCA_037957365.1 Torreya grandis | reverse complement strand
GATAGGACATTTTGCTAATAGGTGTCATCATAAGTATGAGAATGATGATGATGAATAACATGATCAAGTTCATGATGATGGAAAGAGATATTTTAGTTCTAAAAGAAAACCAATAAGGGATTTAGAAGGTTTGAAAACAAGAAGTACTTCAAGGACAAAAAGAGTCCCTACACCAAAGAAGATTGTAGCTCATCAGATGAGATTGAAGACAGTGACTCAGAGTATGATCATGAAGATGATGGTCTTATTTAAGATAGATACCTTTTCATGGATGAGGAAAGAAGTTACTCACATCAATAGGAATCTACTTGGAGTGATGCAAATGATGATGAACATGAGGTGGACTATGAGACTGCATTGAATGCTCATGAAGGATTGCAGATTGAGAACAAAATTAATAAGAAGATGAAATATAAACTCAAGGACTTTGAGGATAAATTTAGTGTGTTTGAGGCAATAATATATGAATATGCCAAGGATCATGAAGATATGGTCAAGCATCTCAATTTTCAATTGGAAATTCTATCTACAAGCCTAAAAGCTAAATAAGATGAATGTGTAAGGTATGTAATTGAAAATAAGTCATTGAAATTTGAGTTAGAGAAGGTATCTAGTAAGGTAATGTCATTTGTGAGATTTGAAAAGAGCTCAAGTGATCTGGATAATATTTTGAATGATCAAAAGCATGCAAGTGATAAAACTAGTCTTAGATACAAAGAAGAACCAAAGACTACAACTCAAGATAAGATGAAGACTAATGTGAATAAGGACAATCAAACTTTGAATACAAATCATAAAACAAGGAATGATGGTGTAAATATTTTTAATACAAATTAAATTAGATATCCAAATGCCATGAGGTATGTAAATTTCAATGTTTAATGATATACTTGTAATTAGTTTGGGCATAAAGCTAGAGAATGTAGAAGACCTGTTAAGAATGGATTTTCATGGAAATATGATGGGGTCATCATTTAAAAGGTGTGAGAAAGGTTGAGTTATTAAAATATCATGATATAGGACACTTTTCAAAGCATTTTCCGTTTAAGGTAAGACAAGCTAAGTTTCCATCAAGGAATATGGTTTGTTATAGATGTAAATAAAGAGGTCACATTGTTAGATTTTGTAAGCAAAGGCCTACAAGATAGAATAGGTTTTATTAGAATCCTAGAGTGAAAGATAGAAGGAAAGTGAACTGATGGAGACTAAAGGTGGTGATTAGGAATTATGATTATTCTACAAGTCTAAGTAATCTATTTTCTATTGTGGATAATGCTAAAAATGTTGAAGAGTGCTAAAATCTCTCATTGACTTCTCATGTTGTGAATGAAGAGACCAAACTCAAGGAAAAGACCAAGGTACTAGTTGAGTCTAGTCCTGAGATGTGTATGGATCCAATTAAACATCTTGCTATAGTTGAGGAATCATCATTTAAAAAACATCAATTATTTTTACCTAGTGATGAGGTTCTAAGCTGTAAGGTTGATGCTTCAAATGAAAAGGTATGTCAAGATTCTATAGTTTCTCCATGTGTTTTCAATTCTATATTTGAAGAAAAGGAGAGTGATATAGAAGAAGAACCAATTTTCATAGTTCAAAATAATAATAATAAGAAGAGAAAGAAGTCTTATAGCTATACGAGTATTCTAGTGGTTATTGAGGAGATGTGGGCCTCTCTTGGCTTCACTTTGTTTTAGAGCATTATGGTGCAAATGATGTCTCTATCTATGCTTCTTAAGAGACTCCTTTAAGTGGAGAAAAAAGTGTTGATGTGGTATTCTTGAGATGGTTCCATAAGACTAAATTTGAGTATTCTTAGTTGGAATAGGTATGTATAAGTGGAATATGTTGAGGTGAAGTCATGATGTTGATAACTGTATATGGAGTAGTCTATAGGGATAGATTGAAGGTTCTCAGATGGCAAAGGAGGATTTATGATTTTCAAGATGATATGTTTTCATAAAAAGGTCTATTGACCTTATTCTATCATGTTACAAGTGGTTTTGTGATTTTAAGGTATGTTAAAGTCTATTTGGATACTTTTGTTAGCTCTCAGGTTTCCCAGTTTGTGTTTATAAGCTTACAGGTCCTAAAATGAGTTATAGGAAGTCAAGGTTCCAAATGGTGTCAAATATAAAATCTTGGTATATAATTGTATAATAGTTATCTCTAGGTGTAAAATAAGTTTTAGAGGTGGATGTTAACTGGAAGGTATTGTGTTGACTGTTTGTTTTAAGATTATAAGGTTTTGGGCTCTACTAGAAAAGTGGTCTACCTTATGAGTTGAGGTTTGAGGATTCTTAATATGTTAAATGGGCCAAATAGGTTGTCAAATCAAGGTTCATAGAGATTTTAATGTTTATGGTTCTCAAGTTATTTAAGGTTTTTTCAAGATGGAGGCTTAATTAGATAGTTGGTTTGTGAAGGAAGTGTATTATAGAAGATGAGATAGATGTTACAAATTTGTGTCCTTAAGGGGGAATATGAGAGTGCTATAGATATGAATTTTCAGGTCCTAAATATGTAACTAATGAAAGGTGTGAACTCTACAAGTTCCAAGTAGGTTTACAAGGAGTCTAAAATAGACTTAGTGTGAAGAAGAGTGTTTTTTACTTAGTTAATTTAAAAGAGAAAGGTATTTTTATTTCATGGAGAGTTCTCAGGTTGATTGAGAGAATTTTTATTATTTGGTGAGTGACATGAAGTTTTGTTGATGGTCCTTATTGTAGTTTGAGAGAGAAGGCTAGTAAGCTTGTATGTTGGTTGTTCATGGTGTATGGAGATCTGAAGATGATCAGGTGGTGAAATTGACCAAAAATCTTAGGGATATTCCCTCTTAGATGTTTCTTGGTGAGTTACATCAGATTTCAATTCTTTTGTGTATTCTTTCTTTATTGGTTTCAGTGCTTGGTTGAAGAGAGTGTTGGCATGGAGTGAGAGGAAGGTGTCAAGGAAAGAAGTGAGAAAGTGATCAAGGTAAGGGGGACTTTGTATGATATTTATAATATGTCCCTCTCTTATTGGTGGTATTTTTATGTCCTTAGGATTAGTTGGTGCCCACATTATCATTGTGTCAAAGGGGGAGAAAGTCCATATTGTGAGTGCTTGAAGAGAAAGAAGGTGATATTAATGATGTTTGTTGACATCAATGACAAAGGGGGATATTTTTGGAGAGTTTTAAGTGATGTCATGGAGGTGTCCTAGTGAATGGATGAAGTTATTTGATAACCTAAGTGATAATGACAAAGTGTGTAATTTGCTTATCCTAGTGTACTTGAAGTTGGCTTGGTTGATCTTCAGTTTTACCATGGTTAGAGATGCTCAAGGATGAGTATGGAGTATTGATCATGTGTAAGGGGTCATATAATATGTTTTATATGATTAGAGATCTTGTGTGAATAATTGGAATTCATTTGGTAGTCCATAGTTTTCATCTAAATAGTTTAGGTTTAGTGGCAAAAAATCTAAGTAGGTAGTTTGTTAGCATCACCATTGCCATGTATGGATGAGTCAAGGGGAGTTGGTCATATGATTGTGATCACATTCATACCTAGTTACTATGTGCTAAATCTCAAGTCATGAACCCAAGCACAGTCAAAGATATATGGGTGTAAAATTGGGCTCTTAAGTATTTTGACAGTGTTTTCCCATACTTATCCAAATTTGAAATATGGCAAGAAGAGCTAAGTAAAAAAATTGATGAATTTATATCTCACACATGTAAATGTTTCAATATAATGTGATCATATGGGTTTGTTTAGTTTTATACCTATTTTATTTGAACTAACTTTCAGGTCAAGTGCTAAAGCATGAAAAAAGATATGCATGTTCAAAGTTGGCCTCCTAGAGAAGTTCTAAGCATAATTGACTCTGTGACATAATATTTTGAGGAGGAATTTTAATTTCATTATATCTTGAACATCTGTGGGTTTTGGGAGCATATTATTATATGGATGGATTTTCCTATTTGGGGAGATCATATGATCTAAATTGTAGATCATATTTCTAATCACAACAAAAGATATGACTATGCAAAGTTGGCCTTCCAAGAAGATAAGTAAGGTTCCCATAGTCAAATTTTCACATGTTAAAGTTTGATCAAGATCTATTGAGCGTGTTTTCTCCAATAAGTCAAGAAGCAATAAAATTAGGATAGGTGCATGATGTTAAACATTGAGTAAAGATAAAGATAAAGATTTTTTCAAGGATAAAAGGTGAGTGGGAGATCATATAGATAGAGATCAATAGTGTGTATTAAAGTCAAGAGATCAAAGTGAAAGTTGTCTAGCATTAATAAGCAAGGAAAATCTTGAAGAGATTGATGGAGCACATGGAGTCAACATTATAAGATTACATGAGATGAGGCCAAAGTGACTAAAGTTTAAAGGTTGAGCATTAGTGCCTACACATTAAAGTTTAGACAAGATCAATGATGCGTATTTGATCTAAGTAGTGAGGACAAAATATGTGAGCTTAGTGTTCAAATTTTAATTGTGACCATTGATATTTAAATATTTGAATTTTAATAAAGAGAAAAACTAGTTTGTCTATTTTGGCTATAACTTTTGATTTACAATGAATTTTCTCATGATGTAAAAATCAAAGATGAAGAGGACTACATCGCTCATCTAATGAACCTAATTTTAATATCTAAAAGTGCGTATAAGCAAATATATTGAGATCCAAAGTTGATTATGTTCTCATGCATGTTCTGCAAGTGACCCAATAAGGATGTTTGAGCCTATGTAGATGTTGTTTTGATATTTCATAGTGAATTGGCTATTGGGGAGTGTTTTAGAATCCATGAAGATGATTTATGTTAATTATTAAGTTTTGATCATTTATATGCATTATGAACAATGGTTTATAAGGTGACTGTGTGTTCACTTATAATGACTATGTATATAGAATATTGTTAACCATTTTGTGCTTAATCAAATGGGTAATGTGATGGGTATGGAAACTTAAAGACGACCTATAAATCATGTGGCATGGGTTCATGATTTATAAAAGTGTTCTTGTGTTCTTAGTTTTCTTGAAGAAGTTTCAAATAGCTAAATGGGTCTCCATAGGACCTAAAAGTGACTTAGGTTTATCTAAAAGTAAATTGTGCTTAAGTGTGACCCATGTGAGATGATTTAAGGGTGAAGGCATGTATTATGGCTGATAAGGATTACTATGGAATTGATAATTCATGATATATATATATATATATATATATATATATATATATATAATGAAATAAAAGATGATTTTTTGACTTTAAACGAGAGACTTGGGAGAGATCTGTGAGAGGCTTATGTGTGTGGTTTTTAGAGTGAAGGATAGGTAGTGTGCCTATTGGTTGAGTTATTGACTCTGTACATGACCTGTAGGTCATGTTACTAATGTCAAAATCATGCTCTTGCAATTTGAGGATATGTGAAGAGGTCTGAGTGTGCATATGAGGATAGTTTGAGTGAAGAAGGAGAGAGATTGTAGCATGCCTATGTGAGAAGCCTATTTGAAAGAAAAAGAGAGTTTGTGTAGGGGTTAGAAAATATAAATCCATCATTAGGTGTTTAAGACATCATTTATAAGGTGGAAGTATTCAAATTAGGGTCTAAAGGACTTGGTCTTCCTTAGGGGAAGTTGTTCCTTATGAAATAGGTATTTCACTAAATAACTTTGGTCAGGAGGATATGATCAAGGATTTATATTCTAAAGGAGTTGATTAGTCTATTGTTTATAATTTATTATAGGATAATAGTCCATTTATGTTTCAATCTTGAGAGTGGGTTTTATTCCCCATGAGGGTTTCCCATAGGAACTATGTGTTATGTGTTTTATCTTGTATATGCATTGAATGTATGAGCTCTCTTGTTAATACTTCTTGATCAAGTTGATATATGTTGATTGGTTAATATTTTAA
This sequence comes from Torreya grandis, assembly GCA_037957365.1. NCBI lineage: Eukaryota > Viridiplantae > Streptophyta > Pinopsida > Cupressales > Taxaceae > Torreya > Torreya grandis. The sequence continues at coordinate 36,589 of JARHVA010005100.1, read as the reverse complement.
ATGACTTCAATTGAAATTGAAATATCTAGGGTCACTGATTCACCCCCCTCTTAGTGATTGTACCTCTAAAAACATCTATTTTCACTATACTTTCAATAGTTCACATTTAGAGTGGGCATCTACCCACTATAAATAGTTTAACACTTATTTGTATTATTATATACAATAGCTCACATATATTGTTGAATTTATTTTTTGGCAGACCTAAGCTTCACATTTAAAATGAATCTAACCTGAGAAATTTATTAGATTGGGTGGATACCCAAACTAAATCATAACCATTATAGGCATCGTGAAAATAAGTGTTAATGTTCCTATTAAATCATTTATATCCATCAACAGTTGTGATGTAGAATTATTTTCACTATGATTTTAATGTGAACCATTGTATACATAGTGAAAATAATTGTCATTCATCTTATTTTTTCCTAACCCAACTAATCTCAAGCCCTTGGAAATCTATAGATACAACTTGAAACCATGATAGTAAATGCCATTTTCACACAAATATGAGTTTTATGCCAAATAAAATGTGAAACTTCAAAACATGTCACCAAAGTAGAAAAAAATTAAGTGAAAGGATAATAAAACCCCACAGGCATGGATCAAAAAAATCTTGATATATATTTGAAAGGAATATCTTAAATGGATAATAAATAAAAATTGTAGGCATAGTTAAAATAGGTTTCAATCCTAGTGGATAAGGGATGTAAAAGACTTAATAGAATAAGTGAAACTTCTTTTTCACTATTCTTACAATGGTTCACATTTATATTGGTGGCCACCCACTATAAGAACTTTCATAGGCTAGATTAATTTTGAATGTGAACCCTAGGTCTACCAAAAAATAAATCTAATAGTAAATGTGAATCATTGTAATCATAGAGAAAGTATGTGTGAATCATATTCAATGAGGGATGCAACTACAAATATATACACTATGAAACTTATGTTCACTATATTTACAATGGTTCACATACATAGTGGGTGGATACCCACTCTAAGAATTTACATAGGTTGAAATCATTTTGAATTTGAATCCTTGTTATACCAATAATGAAATTCAAAAACACATGTGAGCCATCATATTCATAGTGAAAATAGGTGTCAATCTATTTACATCCATTTGCACTACATTTGCAATGGTTCACATTTAGAGTGGGTCACTACCCACTCTAAATATATTGACTCTTATTTTTAGTATTGGTTGAAACGGTTCACATATATATTTTAAATTTATTTTTAATTATTCTTAATATTCTCATTTAAAATTAATCCAATCTATGAAAGTTATTAGAGTGAACAACTACCCACACTAAATGAGAACCATTACATGGATGTTGCAAATATGTTTCAATGCTCTTATTGATGCATTTACATCCATCAACCACTATGATGTAGACTATTTTAAATATGGATATAATTTGAACCATGACATTCATAGTGCACCAAACTAAAACAAACATACCAAAAAGAACAAAAAATTTAGCAAAAAGAAAAGAAAAATGCACATGTGATGGGTAAAATGTCCTAACATGCTTTTTAAAGGGATATATTCCTTAGAGAAGATAAAAAAAAATTAGGAATAATTCAAAAAGTTACCAATATTAGTGGATTAGGTATATAAAATATTGATTAGGATGATTTACACTTATTTTTCATAATGCCTAAAATGGTTCACATTTAGCATGGGTGGCCACCCAATATAAGAAATTTCATAGGTTGGATTGTTTTTAATGAGGTCTACAAAAAAATAAATTTAACAATTCATGTGAACTATTAAAATAAAAGTTTAAATAAGTGTGAATTATAGTGGATGTGGTATTAACTTACTTTAGATAGGATGTTTGACATTTTTCTAACTGTCTGTACTGGTTCACATTTAGAGTGGGTGACCACCCACTCTAAGAACTTTCCTAGGCTGAAGTCATTTTGAATGTGAATCCTTCCTCTACTAAAAATAAAATTTACATGTGAAACATTGAATTCATAATGTGAATATGTGTCAATATGTTTAGATCTATTTTCATTATGCTTGTAATGGTTCACATTTAAATTGGGTGTCGTCCTCTCTAAATAGATTAAAATGTATTTTTAGTATTGTCTAAGATGGTTTAAAAATATGGTTAAATTTATTTTTTGGTAGACCTAAGATTCACATTTAAAATTAATCCAACTTGTATAATTTATTAAAGTGTGTGGCCACCCACACTAAATGAAAACAATTGTAGGCATAGTGAAAATAGGTGTCAATATGTTTACATTCATAATCCACTACAATTTCCACTTGTTATGCCTAAGATATTGGTTATAATGGATTCATTTTTTTAATATAAATTATAGTTTTAAAATCTAACAAAAACTAGATTAAAAATACATGTAAACCATTTAAGGCGTAATGAAAATAGGATGAGTCATTTTTTTTTACTATGCCTTCAATTATCATCATTTAGAATGGGTGGCCACCCACTCTAAGATATTTTTTGGGATGGATTAATTTATAATATAATGTTTATGTCTTATGTATATCAATAAATAAATCTAAAAATACATATAAGTTAAACTCTAAATGTAAACCATTATAGGCACAGTGAATATAGGTGTTAATCATAGTGGATGATGGATGTAAATGGTTCAATATTATGTTTGACACTTTTTTTCACTATTTTTGTAATTATTAATATTTATATTGGGTGTATTCTCACTATAATAACATTTTAAAATTATATTCATTTTGAATGTGAAGCTTAGATATACCAACAATGAAATTCAACAATACATGTGAGCCATTGCAAGTATAGTAAAAATAGGTTTCTTCAATGGAGAATAAACAAAAATTACAATCCTTAGTCCCATATGTTTCAAAATTCACAAAAACAAAAACTAAATATATAAAACTATTCATGTCTTACATGTTTTTTTAAGTGGGTGGTTACCCAATCTAAACATATTTATAATAACCTCATGTGGAGATACTACCCTTTGTTTATTAGCATATCGATTGTATTTAATTATGTCAATACACTAAAAAATAACATTGATTTGCATATTTATATTCAAAGCATGAAAATCACTTCATTTTGTACCAACTATACTTTTAGTTTGCTTATAATGTGTGTCAGATTGATAATAGCAAGGTAAGAAATAAATTAAATGATAGACAAAATATTATTTATGCACTATGTAGGTGTTCTCCATTTTTATATGGATTAGGTTTGTGTTTTGAATTTTTTTTTTTGGTCATTTTGAAACCATTGTACATATATACTTTGACATTTTTATTGTGCTTCTAAGACACCATAAGGGTGTTGTTTATAACCATGGTTATAATTCATGGGTGTTAGTTGATTCTCACTCTAGTTTCATATTAAGTGATTGAATGTTTTAGGATTTCCCTATCAAATTCATACTTGGCATACATGATATGGGAATTCATAATGCAAATATACATATTTAATTAAACAAACATTTATTTTTGTATTTATATCCACTTTGTACCCATATTTAGATTTTATTTAGATCTAATTTTTATGTTCATTATTTCTAATTTGCCATTATCTAAAATCACACAATGGTAAATAGAATTTCCATGATAGTTTTTTATTTAGGCCATATACCACACAATATCTATCTAAATAGTTATTATGTTATTTAGAGTGTATAAAAGGTTTGGGATGTACAAATAGTGTGGAAAATCGACCTCTAATTTCCACCATTTACATATATTTGTGATTTAATACATAACACATTAATTATATCTATTTATTTTAATTTTACCATATGTAGAATTTTATATTTTTACTTTCTTGTCTCAAATTCAATCTACATAAACTCTTTAGTTGAAGGATCTATGGATAAGCCATTACCTTATCATTCCAAAAGTACCTTTAGGTCAACTATTCCTCTAGTTGCGAGTCTTATAAATTAGTTGTGAAAAATTGTTTAAGTAACTTTTTAAGGGCCATTGCTATGAATGTGCCTCAAAAAACATTTTAATTGATGGGAATATGAATTATACAATGTAGTTGGTGTATTGTTGGTACATTTAAAATTGATCACGCCACATATAACCAATAAAAGAGATGGTATCAAATTAAAAGTCTACCGTAATTTAATTATTCCATATATAAACTTTGAATTATCCCTATCTTACACCCCTAAAAGTATAAATTTATACCCTTGAAAATTTAATTTGCTAATGGGGGAATTAAACCATAATTTATTTTTTTTGGGATATAAGGGGGAAGAGAGAGGAGAATATGGATCATTGAGTGGAGATAAAATTGGAGGATTGGTGCCATGAGTCCTTTGGGGTGTCTATGAGTACATTTTCAATTTATCTTAAAGATTATGTAGCACCACCAAACCAGGGAGGAACTTAGGATCAATATCAATATCTTTGCTCTTATTCTAGGTTGGAGATAAGCTTTAACATAAGTGATTGCTAGGCCTTGGGAAAAATTGTTCTTTATTATTTTCAAAAGATAATGAGACATTTGGTATAAATATATAAAGGTCATGTGGATAACTATATTTAAAGGTATTCCTACTTGTGATATTCAATTTGTAAGTATTATTAACATATCTATGTGTTTATTACATCTCAAATCTTCACTCACTTAAATTTAATTCAATATTTTTTATCAATAGAATCTAGCACTAAATTATTACATATAAAAGTCTTAAAATAATTTTGTTTTAGTTAGGTTTGGTTTAATTATGAAATTATGAATGTTATATATTTTTTATGAATTGAAATATTAAGAATGTGAGAATAAAATGAATAATTTTCTTTAGTGAACTACACTAAAGTTTTTAAGAAATCCAACCCATGTGGAAATTCAAGTTGTCAAATATATAGTGAAGAAAATGATAGAAATTTTGAATTGTAATATAAGCTATAAGACTAGATATTTTGAGTATCATATTAATTTATCATGTTTCATTACTATGGGATCAATTATATTAGGTATTTTTTTTCTAATTTTTTTGTCATAAGTGAAAAACTAAGCACCTCATTTTGAATAGATAAATTGATGGGGTATTATAATAACTTCTTAGAGGGAACTCTCTCCCTCGATATGTGTTAGTTGACTAGACTATGTTACTTGTAAGTGGATATAAGTTTTTGGCCTTAATGATTTTTTAAAAAAGGTCACAAAATACACCATGTAATGATAAGTTCATATATTATGTTTTATGATAATTTTAAGAATTCTGGTAAAGTTATTAATGTATTTGAAACTATTTTCCTCATCCCTCATCACCTAGATATCTCCCCAAGATAGTAATTTATGTTATTATTTAATAAATTGAATTTTTATCATAGTTATACATGCTTTGAGAAAATCCTTATCCTACTTGAGAGCAATAAATTTTCACCTTCTAGGATTATATTAATAATTCCATAGTTGATGAAAAATATAGGCAGATACATTTTTAACCAAAGTTTACACATGTGTATTTGAAATAATGTATAACATTATGACTAAATATGTTAACTATAATAAATTTTCAACCCTTTATTAGTTTTTCTTATTAAAATATGAATAGAATTTTAAGGAGGTTGATTGGAATTTTTAGTTGTCAATGTGGAAACATTACATGAATCACCTTGTAATTAGTCTCTAAGAGAAGTGGTAAATAGTTTTCCTTCATAAAATTTAACACTTTTAGAAACATAATCCCTAATATAAATTTTTTACATAATTTATTATAGTTTTATTTTTGTTGTAAATTTTACCATAAATATCCTTTTTTAATTATTTTGAATGGTTATGGAACTTGGCTTAAAATTAACCAATGACGACTCCTTAAATGCCACTTATAGCCTCCATTTTTTTAAATCATTTAGTGAAAATATTAATGTTGGATAATTTTCAATGATTTCATGAAGGTGTCTAGGTGAGTGGATGAAGTGCCTTGATAGTTTATGTGATAATGACAAAGTGTGAAATATGCTTGTCCTAGTATGCTCAAAGTATGCTTGGTTGATCTTCTATTTTTTTATGGTTAGAGATGTTCATGTATGAGTATGGAGTATTAATCATGTGAAGAAGCTAACTAAGATGTTTTTTAAGCTTTGAGTACTTGATTACATGAGTGGATTCTATCTGGTTGTCCATAGTTTTCATCTAGACACTCCGGGTCTAGTGGTAGAAAATTTGAGTAGCTAGTTTGATGAAATAACCATTGTCACATGGGAATGAGTCAAGGGTATTTGGTCATATTTTTGTGATAAAATTAGTCCCTAGTTTATTTTCACTAAATTTTATATCATGCTCTTAATCGATTCAAAATATATTAAAGTGCAAAGTTGGGCTCCCAAGCATTTCAAGAATGTTTTCCCATAGCCAAATTTACAATGTGACAAGAAAAGCTGAGTAGGAATTATGATTATGGCATATCTAGCATTTGTAGACATTTCAAGAGAAGGTGATCATATGGGTTTGTTTATTTTCGTGCTTAGTTTATTTGTGTTAACTTTCAATTCAAGTGCTAGAGTGTGACAAAAGATATGCATGTTCAAAGTTAGCCTCCCAAACAAGTTTTTGACACTACTGGCTTTGTGAATAGATAAATTGGAGTGAGAATTTTTATGTAATTATATCTCACATGTGTGAATTTTTTAGGATAATTTTTTTATATGGTTGGATTTTCCTATGTGAGGAGATCATATGGTCCAAATGTTAGAGGTACAATCACTAGGGGGAGTGAATCAGTGAGCCTAGATATTTCAATTTTAGTTACAATCCTTCCAAACTCTTAATTATTAAATACATACATTCATGAGGCATACACATCATTTATAGAAATTAATAAAAATGATAATGCAATATCAATCACATAACACAAGACATATGAGGGAAACCCTCTTGGGGAATAAAACCCACTAAAACCTATAATTAGACTACTATCCTATAATAACGAGATATAATTGAGACCAATAAGATAATGATCAAGGAACTACAATTCTTGATTTTAATGAGACTAAAATCCCATAAGGACCTATTACACCTATCTAGTTGAGCACCCACAATAACTAGACTTTTATCAAGTTTAAACTTGAAAGGAGGAAACAACCCCCTTAGATTTTTAGAACCCATAACAAATCCTATGAACACATACACCTTTGAATGAATGTCTTAAACACCTGATTATGGACATATAATTATCACTCCTTACCTTCATTCAACACTCCTTGTTGGCCAAAGCACATTACATACTTGAACCAATACACAAAGATCAATTAGACACATTACATATCCCAACTAACCACACTCTTCAACTCTACACACTCAATGCATATTTCATAGAAAAAAATCTATCATACCTTCAAAAATATGACCATATGGTCATACACATAGTCCACATACTGATCTACCTTTTAGATCAACCACCAAGCTCACACAGTCTTCACCTTACCTTTGCTCACACTTAAATAGCAAGAGCACTATTTTGCCAAAATAATTATGACCAACAAGTCGTAAAAATAGTCCTCAAAATGATCTAATCATCAACTCATCCATATGGCACTCTACCCCTCCTTCACTCCATAATTCACACACACAATCCTCTCTAAAATAACCTCTTGAGCATACTCACCCATTCTACCTCTTCTAGGCTTATTAGGTCCATGACCTATGTGATCATCTTCAACACCTTTCTTAGACTAGCTTGTCTAATCCTATTCACTCTCTATTGGTCTTCACTAACATGTAAAGTTTATTTCAAATGTTATCTCCTTTGTTTGGTTCCACATTCTCACACCTTCATCCAAGTCTTATAAATCTATAAATCACCACTTTCGATTTCACTATTTATACATCAATCATGATAACCACTACCTTGTTTAGCCATTGGGCATGCCTTAGCCCTTAAGTCATTTCTCACATGAATACATGGCTCAATAAAATCTTTGTAGCTCATCCATAGCATCTATGGGTCACCCTTATGTAGCTACACCTTTTAATAAGGCACTTATAGCTATTATAGGTCTCATGGAGACATATTCACCCATTTAGCTCATTCTTGAGAAAAATGATAACATAGGACCATTTTCAAATACATGGATCCACTCTTTATGTCACCTTTGACATACTCAATTGATCATAGTCAACTCTTCTCACCTATTTATATGCTCAAATAACTCAAACATGTACCTTATACATATGAACACCATTATCAAACACACAATCAACTTCTTAAGCATTATTTAACTCACAATAGATTTATCACACCTATAAAATCCATATAGATCATCCTCATGGAATCTAAAATACTCCCTAATGGCCAATTCATCATGAAACATTGAAACAACATCAACACAATCTCAAACATCCTTCTCAGGTCACTTCTAGAATAAGCACAAATACATAGTTGGCTTTGAACATTAATATATTTTATTATACATACTTTTAGATCTTTAAATTATCTTCAGTAGATGTGCCATGGAGTCCTCTTCATCTTTGTTTTTTATAGCACTAGAAAATTCAAATTTTATCAAAATATATGGACAAAATATAGAGCTTTGGGTTTTCCCTATGTTAAATTCAAATATTTAAATTCAAATGGTCATAGATAACCTTCAAACGTAATTCTAAAATATCATGTCCCCTCAACTCATATCGAATACACACTATCAATCTCTTCAAATCTTTAATACATAAGCACCAATGCTCAAATGTTAAACCATAGACATTTTGACCTTATCTCATGTAATCTTATAATGTTGACTCAATGTGCTCCATCAATCTCTATAGATCAGTTAGGTCTTTAATGATCAATGCTCACTATTTGATCAATCTATACAAACACTTACTCATTATTAGATCATTATCATGTACCTTTCTTTAGTCATTAAAAATTGTGAAACTATCCTCATCTCACTAATTCTTAGAGAAATGTGCACCATTGATCTTGATCAAGATTTAACTCTTTCAAAAATGACTAAGTATGGGGACCCTTTCAATATTTCTAAGTATCCATTTTTGATCTTTAATAACTTCTCCTGTGATTCAATGTATGATCTCAAGCTTGGACAAGATGATCTCCTCACATAGGATAATCCAACCATTTGACACACTACTCATGAAGCCTTTGCATGTGTGAGATATATCACCATTAAAAATGACTTCTCAAAATCTTCTATCATAGAGCTAAATATGCTTAGAACTTATTTGGGAGACCAACTTTGTTCTAGTATAACTTTTGTTGTGCTTCAACTCATCATCTCATATTTAGCACAAATCATCTATACTAAAAAATAAAAAAATCCATATTATCAATTTATCTATACATCTTCACATGTGAAATATATAACACCATAAAAATTCTTATTCAGCTCTTCTTGCCACATTGCAAAATTGGCGATGGGAAAACACAGTAAAATTGCCTGGGAGCCCAAATTTGCATATGCATATCTTTTGATGCACTATATTACATGATCTAAAAATTAGCAAAAATAAACTAGGCATAAAAATAAACAAACCCATATTATAATTTTGTCCTAACACCTCCATGCATGTGAATTATGACCTCATCAACATGATTACTCAATTCTTTCTGACTACATTGAAAATTTGGCTAAGGAAATACAATGAATTCTGACTGAGAAGCCAACTTTGCACCCTCATATATTTAACCATGATTAAATTAATTACTTGAGATCTAGCACATAATAACTAGGGACTAATTTTATCACAACCATATAACCATCTCCCCTTGACTCATTCACATGTGGTAATGGTGATGTCATCAAACTGCCTACTCAAATTTTCTACCACTGGACCCAAAGTGTCTAGATGAGAAAAATGATGAACTAGGTGAATTACATTCATGCACATAAAAATTTAAAGAATTATTTACTTTTTATAGGACTAATTTTATATTCTCAAATCACCAAACTCAACCTTGATCCTTTCTAACCATGTCAATAATGAAGATTAACCAACCATACATAAGCACACTAGAATAAGCACATTACACACTTTGTCATTATTATTTAAGATATGAAATCACTTCATCCACTTAAAAATATTACTCTATGAAACTACCATGACATCATCATGATAAATCTCCTAAAATCTCCCCCTTTGTCATTGATGTCAACAAGCATCATATACAATAATATATAGCTCATCTTCTCTCTCTTCAAGCACTCCCAAAATAGGAACTTTCTCCCCCTTTGACACAATGACAAAGTGGTAAATAACTGATCCTAAGGACCTAAAAGGACTAAAAAATGGGAAATAACCATCTTATAAGGATGATACAAATTCCCCCTTACCTTGAGCCTACCTTTTCTTGCCTTGGAAATTTCCTCTTACTCCAAGACAACACTCTCTTCAACCAAACACTAAAACCAATGAAAAAAGAACACATAAAATAACTAAAATATGATGTATCTCACCAATAAATATTTGAGAGAGACTCATCCTAAGATTTATGATCCATTCAACCACTTGATCATATTCAGATTTCCATACACCATGAAGAACCACCATGCAGGCTTAACAACCTTCTCTCTCAAGCTACCATAAGGACCACCAACATAACTTCATGCCACTCAACAAATATGAAACATGATCTATAAAAAATTTAGAACACACATACCTTTCTCTTTTGGATAATTTGAGAAAAAATCATTCTTCTTCAAAACTAGGCCTGTCTAGCCTACTTATAACCCTACTTGAAACTTGTAGAGCCCACATCTTTTAGTAGACACATCTTCAAGACTTGAAACTTCATATCTGGATCACTCTCATATTCCCCCTCAATCACACCAATTATAATCACCAAAATCATCATCTAACACATACTTCCTTGCCAAACCAACTATCCAATTAGGCCTCCAACTTGACAAAAACTTAAATAAATTGAGAATATCAAACCTTTAATTCTCTATGAATATTGTTTTGACCAAAAATTTGGCCCATTCAAAAAATAAAGAATCAACAAACCTTAATTCACTAAGTAGACCATTTTTATAACATATCCCAAAAACTTAGAATCTCAAAACAAACAAGGTCAACAAACCTCCTTCTCATCAATGCACACCTCTAAATTTTGTTTCACACCTAAAAAAACCCATCACACACTTATGTACCAAGATTTTATCCTTCACCCTTTGGTAACATAGACTTCCTATAACCCATTTTAGGCTTTCTTTCCCTTAAGCCAAGAAAATGAGAAAAATGAGAGTGCTAAAAAATCTTCAAATGGAACAATCATACCTTCAAACCATAAAATCACTTGGATCATATAAAAAAGAAGTGCATAGACATTTATGAGAATAAAAATCTTCTTGACATTTTCATCAACCTTGTTCAGCCACCTAGAACGACCCATTTTGACTCTATACTATAGCTCCTTCATAAACATATGGAGTAAACTCATAACTTGTTTCTTCCCCTTAACCAAAGACCTTCTCTGATTAGCATTATCATATTTAGAACATATAATTTATTCTCCACACCTTGTTTAATATATTCAACTACTCAGTCCTCTGATCCTAGGACCTAACCAATTACAAAGCTCCCCCTAACTTCATGTTTTTTCAAGAACCTGACATCTTCAACAAGTCTTCAAATACTTTATATTAGAGCATCCAAACCATGATCAACAAGCCAACTCCTCAAGATAGGACCACCAAGATAAATATTATTTTATCAAATAGATAAATATATAAAAATAATTCAAAAACATACCTTGTTTTCATAGCTTCTCATGAAATAATATCTAATAGCCACTAAGCTTCCTCTGACTGACAAGTGACTCCTTGAAGCCTAGATAGAGACACCCCTTTGACATAGTGAGACTTAAAGTCCCAAAACTTAAGAGACTCCCATATCTCCATATATCTATCATTACACTTGTAATCCTACTTGACTTTAACTAAATTCCTAACTTTATTCTTTTCTTCAGATTTGTCAATAAATATTTTAAATAGAAACTATTGACTCTCCATTTTTGATCCTTTTTCCACCTTGGAAAACAATCCATCGAGACTCTTAGACTCAATAGAGTTAGTATCCTTAGTATTTACTACCTCAGTTCTACATACCATAGATTGAATCTTTTTGTCTTCTACAACCATCTTATCAAATTGATTCTTGAGCTTATCCTGATTTGCAACATAGCCTTCTAGAGAAACTTTCTTATCTCAACCTTATGACTAGAAGAATTGGCAATGATTACCTTTGGTTTTCATAATTGAAACTATCCTTTCTCTAACCTTATCAGATATCCATATATTTTGACATACCTTTAAGACATCTTACCACTATTTGGATAGAATCTAGTAATATTTCTACTCTTATGACAATTGAAATAAATAACATCACTCATAGCTTTTGAAAATTTTGAATTGTTGATCAAATTTGAACTTGCATGTCAAATTGAGACCTCTATAGGTAAAAAATTTATCTTTAGATGTTTTTATGGGTCTAATATTTTGTCATAGGGTGTGCCATATTTTATTTGATGTAATATAATGCTATATTAGCTTGGTCTTAGTCATTTTAATCCTTATCTTTTTGAGCCATTTAAGGGTCATAAAAGAGAATTTAATTACTTATACAACATTATTGGGAAAATTTAAGGTTTAAAAAGGTGATTTCATGCCATATGTATCCTAATAATTCTTAAGTAACTTTTGCTAACCAAAAAGTGGTAGGTTCTTTAGAAGAAAGAGTAATTTTCTTAGAAAAAGGAAGAGTTTGGCACTTGTATAACCCATAAGGGAGTGTGACACATAGGAGAAGGTTGTGAGATGAATCTTAAGATTCCTTAGACTCATTTAATGCTTTAAATAATCTGTAAGTTCTAAATTTGAGCTAAAACCATTATACTCCTTCACCCTTTTAGACAGACATAACTAGTTAGTAGGTTTGCACTTAGTATGGTGATTTGAAGAGGTTTAAAAATAAATGAATTAGTGAGGTGAAATTAAAATTATATATATATATATAATATAATATAATATTACAAATATTGGCTAATTATGATGTATGAATCATCTATAACAAGTTGACTATGTTTTTTTGCTCAGTATTTCCTGCACCCTATAGGTTTTTCTCTTGTATGGATAATAATGTAAAATCTAGTTGCTAAGGTTGATTATAGATGATGTTTATCTCTCTTAAAATTATATCCATTCTTTTTTTAGTGTTTCAAAGTGTTTTGATATCTCAAACAACTCACTTTGTAGGAAGGTGTTAATAGTGGACTTGCACTCTAATTTCACCATTTGTAAAAAGTCTCTTTCTCTAAAATAGAATTAATAAAATGTATCATGGTGGATTAATAATTAAAATGGGTTAGGTAAATTTTATTCTTTAAAATTTTCAATATCCAAAGTTAGCATCATAAAGGTTGCAGTTCATTAGATGCACAGTTAGCTCCCTACTCCTCCTAGCTCTCAATCATGATATGTAAAGGTTTTGAGAACATCCATAGAAGTGTGATGAAGGATTAAAATTTGTGGTATATCTTATTATAACATGAAATATCAAATTGAGCCTTCAAATGGTAAATAAAATGATATGGAAATCATACTCAGTCACTCGCACAATCTTCTGCCATTGGTATGCACCTATAGGTGCCATACAAAAAGATGACCAAGTTAGAAAATATATATTTGAGTTATCTTAAACATTTAAATTTTGTAAAAATATATTTTAAAATTTTAGAATGAGCTATAGTTGATAAAATGGCTATACATCATGCATTGTTTGAAATATACCTTAACTACCTATGTTTTACCATAAAACCCACCTATAAGTGGTACCATAGGGGTCTAAGATGTTATATAGGTGTTTAAAAACAAGTGGTGAAACCATTATTAAGGTTATAATGCATTGAGTAGATCATGGAAGATCTATTGTAGATGATAGATTGACAAATAGGTCTAGAAGTTTGTATCTTTGAAAGATGACTATGTTCAAAGATCAAGTCTCTAAAAGCACAAAATAAAGCACCTTGACATTTTGTAGATGTAATATGATAATTTTTCCAAAGGATTTGATGCATCTAAATTATATCACCTTATATTATCCACATAGTATAATAAATTTTCAAAATTTTGGAGGTATATGTTTAGTGGAAGGTAGTTGTTGGAAGGCTCAAATATGCACTTTTATACACTAATTTCAAGTAGTGATCACCTACAGGTTTGAATTCTAAAGAGACCTTTTCACCCAAAATTTTAAAAGCTAGACCATACCACCATGATTTAAAGGTTATAATTATTTTGAAAAAACATTTATGATCTAATGATCATTTAAAGATGATGATATATTGAATTTTGATCATATTCACACCTATAGGTGTCCCTTCCTCTAAAAATTGTTCACCTAGAACTAACTATTAGCTCCTACTTCATCCATAAGAGATAATTAATCATGGAAACACATACAATAGTCTATGAAATATTATTCCAATTGGATCATAGGATCCAAAGGTGATGTGGCACATGTCCCAAGATGAGTTCTCACCCATAGGCTTATACTTGTCTCAGTATAGTCCACTGTAGTTGACTGTATGCAATAGTGAGCTAAAGAGTGATGTTGTGATGTTTGCATCACATAAAAAATAATAAAATGGGTCATAAAAATGTGTAATGGCACTAGGAGATTATAAATAAACCTATGAACATTGTCATCAAGCTGAAACATGTAGGATCACCTACAGGTGTGGTGTCTTGAACAATAGATATAGTTAGAGGTTACACTCAGACTTGATAGAATTATAATATATTCATCATGATTTTATGACATAAATAATCCATTATTAATTTAAAACAAGAAAATATAAGGTTTTAATGAATCATCATACAATCCACATGGTAGAAGCCTGCACACAATCAATTACTCCATAAGTTTATCTTAAGTTTTAATGCATTTTGGGGGTCTAATGATCTGATCAAAATCAATTTTTTTGTAAAAATAATAATTATGAATCAGATAATCCCATACAACATTTTATTTTTCTATAAAATAAGGGAAGTGCCCTCTATTTTGTCTCAAACAAAGAGCACTCCCTTTATGCACAAATCCTATAGTCTTGAGGATGGAAAGAAAGGGATTAGATAATTGGATAATAAAGCCTTTAGGAAGGTGTGAATAGATGTGGTAGGTGTGGAAAAACATGTAAATCCAAACATAGAAGGGATACAATAAATAGGATGGTCTAGACCCTCAAAGTTGTAGATAGGCCTATTAGGCATGGTTAGGCCTAGAATCCAAATGTGAGGTCAATCTCAAATCTAATTGCAAGAGAGAATTCCAATGGAGTATAACATGTTTTTGGAGTCATTAAATATGTGTTAAATATTTTGTAATGTAGATAAGTCATGAGGAATTCCAATTTTAACTCAAGGACAACATTAGGCCTATGCAAATGAAGGTCAAAGGTTGATAGGCTAAATTAAAATGCTTACATCTTCTTGGAGGTTATGCATGGAGATATAAGTATTTTAGATAAGTTGATATGGGTCTTGTAAATTTATCTTGTGGAATTTTTTTTCAACTCCAATGTTCCATATTTATGAACAAAGCTTAAGGGCTTAAAGGACCAAAAATCCTTGCAAAATGACCTGATTGGGAAAATGAATATGGAAAGCTACTATAATGGACCATAATTATAAGTAAAGTGGTTGGAATTTGTAGGGTACTGTATGGGGATTCTCCCCATCCTTTTGTATTATATAGAATTATATAGATGGAGCAAAAAATAGGGTATTTTTGATAGTTTTATGTGTTTTGTAGGTTATAATAAGAGTTTGAAGATGCCAATCACATGGAAAGGAAGATTAAGATTTAAGATAACTCCCAAAGAAATATTATTTATTTATATTAGTTCTTAAGTTTTCCTATAAGAGCTCTCATCTTAGCCAGTCAGAACTGGCATAGTGAATATGATAGTGAGAAGGGTGAAAAACTTTAAGTAAGCTAATTTTAAGGTGTGTCTGATACCTCTAAGTCCATGGAATTGAAACATGTAATTTACCAAATTTTATGTATTTTAATAAGAAACTAAAGCCATTTTAGAATCCAAGTGTGCAAGGTGTGTTAAAGAGGAATTTTCTTTGACTACAGGCAGTGATGGCTCACTTTTAAGATATTTTAGATGATTAGGAATGAAACAAATACATGGAGAATCATGTATGCAACCATTACCTCTCATTATAATCATTATACATATCCATATTTAGTTTTGGGATGTTCCAAAATGGGTGAGTAGTGAAAATAATTTTTTGAGCTAGTAAAAGGAATTTCATACCACATTTCAAGAGTTTCATGCCTTGGATTGACACTTACACTTTCTAAATTTGCATAATAAGTTTCACAGTATATTTTAATGCACATAAAAATCCTTTTATCAAATTGACAAGTGTCCAAGTGACCTTTTTAATTCTTTCTTCTCTTCTCTCTCTCAAGTTCTATAAGAACTAGCCATTTTAACCTTTGTAAAATATGTTCCACCTGAGTATGGAAAAACCCTACTCATTTTCATACCATGAATAAATAAATAATACTAATTTTCCCTCTTATATTACTATTTATAGTATGTTCACTTGAATTATTGATATTCCTTAGTGATGAATATTTTTTCCTTAGCACTGTTGTCTCATTTTCTCACCTATTTATAGTTTCAAAGCTTCTTCTTACAAGTCATGTGAAGTGTTCTATGAAGTGTCAAGGTTGAGTGATTTAATCTATTAATTAGTGCCATTATAGTCCTCTTGTCTAGTCCTTATAGCCTAAACATTCATCACAACCTCATAATGAAATACTAATGTGAGAAGATTTAGATTAGAGAAGTGTATACCTAGTTAGTCTTTTGGTCTCATGTGTGACATGCAACTAGTTGCTAGTCATCAATTAATTTGGTGTATCACTACCTTTAGGATAGTTTAATTTAAGTATTTCTTCCCTTTTCTTTGAAAGTATAGGTGTGTTAGTGATATAAAATTGGTACATCAATGGAGCTATCCCTATCTATAGATTTACCTCAT
The DNA here is from genome assembly GCA_037957365.1 of Torreya grandis. Classification (NCBI taxonomy): domain Eukaryota; kingdom Viridiplantae; phylum Streptophyta; class Pinopsida; order Cupressales; family Taxaceae; genus Torreya; species Torreya grandis. The sequence continues at coordinate 19,572 of JARHVA010005100.1, read as the reverse complement.
TCTTAGGCTACCCATAACCTAGAGATGTTTCAATCATGCCACTTAGATGAGGAGAGTTGAGACATCTATTTAAAGGGTGAAAATCCAAGTGATAATAGTTTTTGGCATGCCTAGTGGGACTCATTATCCAAGAAGTTAAAATACTTTTTGTTGTTGTCTTTCAACACATCAGCCTTTGGAAGCATCTATCCAAGCATCAATAGTGACTCCAAAGTTGCATCAACTAGTCAAGTAGCCTAGGTTTTCCTTTTCAATATTTTTAGTAATTTTTCTCTATGTTTTTGCTTCCTAATGAAGTTCCATGGCTAGTTTTGGTGTTGAGTATTTTTTACATAAGTTGATTAGATATCTCAAGCTTATGGCATTCCCTATCAGCCTTTATATGATTCTTATCAGCCTTATTATGATCATTACTAGCTTCAATATGACCCTTATCAAACTTGTCATTAGTTGTATTAGTCTTATAACCAACCTTCTCAATATCTTTCTCCTCCTAATCAACCTAGTCACTTCTCAAATGAGTCCATTTTAACTTTCAAGCAAACTCTCTTGGGCTATGAGAGGTATATGATAGAGCTTGACACATAAAGGGGATATGGTCAAGATGTTTGTATTCATCTCATTCATAATGTGAGAGATGCATTAAATATATTTAAAAGAGAGTGGGCATATATTGAGAGAGCAAATTGGCAAAAAATCACAAGTGAGATGTTAGATGTGTCCTAGTTTCATCCTTAGGATATCATCTAAGAATTCATGAGAAGCAAGCTCACCAAATACATTTTCCCTCATATCCACCTCCCCAAGATTGCTATCAATTATACTTGACCCCTACTCATGAACCCAATCAAGCTTATCAAAGTCATAATTTTCCCAATCAACTAGAAGAGAGAGCTAGAAAGACAAACTTTATTTTTGAAGTAAAACTTGATAGGCAGATTGCATTAGCCAGTAAGCAGATGAATCATCCTATCTTATCAATAAGGGAATTGGAATCTAAGCCCTTATTTCCCTCTCTCATTACATCCCCACCTTAAGAAGATAATTCTAGATACAAAATCCCAAGTTGGAGACAAGGTAGAGAATCCAAGCCTAAAGAGATCCCAAGTTTCTTGAACACTTCATCCACTCCTCAAATTGCATCACTACCTCTAGAAGAGACTCATAATCCTAACATCCTAAGCTAGAGTAAGGTAGTGGAATCATGGGATAAAAAGGGATAAAATACCAAATAAATATTTTGAAGTTGAGAAAGAGATTGATTATATGCAAGCCCCTCCCACCCTTTCTCAAGAGACCTCTTATTTTCTATATCAGCCCTCTTATACTCCTTATCCTCATGATGATGCCTATAAACTTAAAGAGAGACTTTTCCAAGAGAACCTAACCAAGAAAATTGAAGAGTTAGAGTCAAGAATGAAATTGTTGAGTCAAGGTGTGATGGAAGGTTTAGAGATGAAATAAGATCCTATGCCTAAACACACCCCATATAACCTTCCTCAAGAGAGTGCTTAAGCTAAACCAGATTTCAAGGAAGTGGCTGTAAAATGTAAGGAAGAAAACCGCTATTTTAGCACAAGGTTTTCCTCCCCTTCCTCAAAAACTCCTAAAAGGTGTTAGGAACCCACGGAAGCACCATTGATTACCAAGCAACTTAATATGCGGAAATTAACCGGAATGCACAAGTAACTAGAATTCAGAAATAGCACAGAATATGAGAGACAATACACAACTTGTATTAATACTCTTCTAGAAAAGAATTACAATAAAGAGATGCCACACTCTTCCACCTTACAGGTTTGCCACACCAAGTGTTCAATAATTCACCTTCAAGAGCTCACTCTCTCTCTTATGGTCCCAACACACTACTCAAACACAGAGTTGGTGTTCACCTCTAACCAGTCAGTATCACTACTACCAGTACACAAGTGCTCCATGCACTCCAAGTACTCAACATACTCCAAGTAGATATCCCATGAACTTGCAACAACCTGCAACTCAAATGATCTTACTTTGGAAGGAACTACCTTGCCTTCCTCTTTGCTCTACAACTAAGTACACACTGTACTCCAAGTAGATCCCACCGGACCTTGCTCCCTATTGTGTTACTATCACCTTGATTCTACTGCCACCTGTAGATCAACCTAGTTTTGCACACTTGCAAACCTAGACCTTGCACACACAAACACCTACAGATCAATGATCTTACTTACCATGCAGATCTCCAAACATGGCCTTGCACACCTGCTGACCAAGATCCTACATACATGAAGAATCCTTCTGATTCTCCAAACCAGCACCCACACTTGGCACTATGGCACTAGGAGGAACACACCATGCTCTCTTCACACACAGAAGGAGCTAATATTTGCTCTCTTACTCTCTAGCATAAATTACAATACAACCCATGAGTTTATTATATAGATCTCATGCAAACAATAATTAGACATCTAATTACAATAATTAGATCCACGGCTTCAAGTCTATAATTAGCCTTTGACATGCATACAATTAGTTCATTAACTAACTATGTGTGCAACTGACAATTTTGGAATTGCATAGGTGACTGACATCGGTCCCTGTCTACCTGGAGGTGACCGACATCAAACGATCCCTGACCGACCTTGATTGCTCTTCTCACTATATATGACTGACGTCAGCTGATCAGACTGATGTCGGTTACTCTATAACTTAGCAACCTCCTCCATGTCTGCATCAATGAAGCTTTTAGCTCCACAACCTAACAATCTCCCACTTGGAGATAAATAGATGCACTATACCTATACTTGTATAATGTCTAATTTGTTTCTTGGCTTGTATCCCTCTTTAAGATCAATCTTGAAGACCAACCACCACACATCTTGTGGTGCACCTCCTGTCATCCAGGTAACCTACCACATCTGAAGTACTTGACCCTACATAGCATGAATCCCTACTGTTGGTCCCTCTCAGATACCTAAGAATCCACTGAACTGCCCTCCAGTGCTTCCTTCTTGGATTGACTACAAACTATTTGATGGCACCCACTGCTTGGGCGAACTCAGGTCTATACCAGACCTCATGTGATTTCAGACACTAAACTGTCTAGCCCTTGGTGTGCTCCAGTTTTGCATCCTACGTATTGAACCTCACCAACACTTGATTCACATCAGCTCCCACTAGAGACAAAATCAACATGTGATCTTCCATGTCTCTCATGCCAAAGAATTTCACTACTCCAAATTCTTCATGACATGTCACTGAACTAACCTTACCCTTAGCTTAGCAAAACCTTGTATGTACAAACCTGCTAGCTAGCATACCATACACATACAGTAATAGGATAATGTAGCTATCATCATCCACCTGGTAAGACAAACATAATGGTTACACTGACATTGACTAAAGCCCTAATTTGTCATCCACCTGTCAAACCATGTACCACTATCTTGCAGCTTCTTCAAGACCATATGACCTGGCCTTCCATCTCATGTGTCCATTCTCTCTATTCTTTAACCAAGGTATCCATTCATCTCAGTGCTTTTCATACTAGTTAGCAACCCTAGCAAATCTCCCATTTAGTTCTACATCCTATTCATGCCATGTTCCCACTGTTTCCTGGATCCTTCCTACTCTGCAGTGAGCAACTAGTATAAAGAAGAGGAACAATGAATTTGAGGCTTACTTACACTTTTAGTCCTCCCCATGAGCATTTGAGACTCCTTGATAGCTTGCTGTCCACCCAAAGTCTGTCTCAGTGACCGACCTCAGTCACCACATAGTTTACACCCGACCAACATCGATTCCATGTGACTATCCAAGTCATCGACACCAGTTATCCTATCAACGTCAATCTCCACTTGCCTGACACCACTGACTTCTCTGGTCTGCACATGACTGACATTGGCACCTATTTGTTCGATGTCGGTTACCATTGACTGACATATGTACTTGTGTATACCTGTGAGTGATGACTTTTTACTCGTGAGCTTACTTTGAATCAAACCCATGTCCAAATTGCCCTACTCAGAGGTATCTAGCCCCATCCACTAATCTCTATCCATCATCTCCTCCAAGAACACCAAGGCTTTCCAGTTCTTAAGTTTATCAAATACATCAGTCTTCCTTTTTCTGCAATAAACACAATCTTTTCTTGTAGCATCCCACTCCTCATAGAAATCTTGGTCTATGATCTCTGAAGCTAATCTCTTACCATCTAACTTAAGAACATCCATTCCCTTCTCACTTATGTGACCAAGCCTACAAAGCCACACATGTACAATAGAAGTGGAATTAGTAATACAAGCAAGTAGATAAAGAGTACCTGCTTTCTTAGCACATGCTAATTTAAGTGCATCCACTGTGAGAGTTCATGTGCATCTCTCATCACCCAACTTTCTTGAAATAATTAGTTGCATCTTTAAGACTGGGACCTGCATGACCTTCTTCAACACCTATGTGTTGGCCACCTGCAATTTCAGCATCACTTCCCCTTTGCCAACCATGTGACAAGGCTCACCAACCCCTCTACTTGGGGCTGCATGGAAAGAGGCAACATAATCTATTAACCAAGATTCAAATTTATCCAAGAAACATCCCAAAGCATCCTATCCAATAACACCTGCAACATCTACTTCTTTAGTTTCTTCATGCTAATCTTCTACCAACCAACAATATTTCTTTACCTGCTCTTTCTTTCCATAGCACCGTAATTGACCATTCGTGCTTTTCAATTCCTCCATTCTTAGTGTACTTTCTTCTGTCATTGCTATACTCCCACTCAATTAGAAACCCCTGAGAGTGACCTATAATCAAACACAAAACCTACTCCCTGCAACCTTAGCTTTGATACCAACTGTTAGGAACCCACGGAAGCACCATTGATTACCAAGCAACTTAATATGCGGAAATTAACCAGAATGCACAAGTAACTAGAATTTGGAAATAACATAGAATATGAGAGATAATACACAACTTGTATTAATACTCTTCCAGAAAAGAATTACAACAAAGAGATGCCACACTCTTCCACCTTACAGGTTTGCTACACCAAGTGTTTAGTAATTCACCTTCAAGAGCTCACTCTCTCTCTCTCTTACGATCCCAACACACAACTCAAACATAGAGTTGGTGTTTACCTCTAACTAGTCAATATCACTATTGCCAGTACACAAGTGCTCCACACACTCCAAGTACTCAATGTACTCCAAGTAGATCTCCCATGAACTTACAACAACCTGCAACTCAAATGATCTTACTTTGGAAGGAACTACCTTGCCTTCCTCTTTGCTCTCTAACTGAGTACACATCGTACTCCAAGTAGATCCCACTTAACCTTGCTCCCTATTGTGTTGTTTTCACCTTAATTTTGCTACCACCTATAGATCAACCTAGTTCTGTACACCTACAAACCTAGACCTTGCACACACAAACACCTACAGATGAATGATCTTACTTACCATGCAAATCTCCAAATGTGGCCTTACACACCTGCTGACCAAGATCCTACATACATGAAGAATCCTTCTGATTCTCCAAACCAACACCCACACTTGGCACTATGGCACTAGGAGGAACACACCATGCTCTCTTCACACACAGAAAGAGCTAATATTTTCTCTCTTACTCTCTAACACAAATTACAATATAGTCCATGAGTTTATTATATAGATCTCATGCAAACAATAATTAGACATCTAATTACAATAATTAGATCCACAACTTCAAGTCTATAATTGGCTTTTGACATGCAAACAACCAGTTCATTAACTAACTATTCATTCAACCAACAGTTTTGGAACCGCACAGGCGATCGACATTGGTCCCTGTCTGCCTAGAGGTGATCGATGCTGGCCGATCCCTGACCAATGTTGGTTGCTCTTCTCACTATATATGACTGACATCGATTGATCAGACTGATGTCAATTGCTCTACAACTCATCAACCTCTCAACAACCTCCTCCATGTCTGCATCAGTGAAGCTTTTAGCTCCATAACCTAACAATCTCCCACTTGGAGATAAATAACTGCACTGTACCTATACTTGTACAATGTCTAATTTGTTTCCTGGCTTGTATCCCTCTTTAAGATCAATCCTGAAGACCAACCACCACACATCCTGTGGTGTACCTCCTATCATCCAAGTAACCTACCACATTTGAATTACTTGACCCTGCATAGCATGAATCCCTACTGCTGGTCCCTCTTAGATACTTGAGAATCCACTAAACTGCTCTCCAATGCTTCCTTCCCAGATTGACTACAAACTTTCTGACAGCACCCACTACTTGGGAAAACTTAGGTCTATATTAGACCTCATATGATTTTAGACACTGAACTATCCAGCCCTTAGTGTGCTCCAATTTTGCATCCTGTGTATTGAACCTTGCCAACACCTGATTCACATCAGCTCCCACTAGAGACAAAATCAACCTATGATCTTCCATGTCTCTCATGCCAAAGAATTTCACTGATCCAAATTCCTCATGACATACCACTAAACTAACCTTACCCTTAGCTCAGCAAAACCCTGTATGTACAAACTTGCTAGCTAACATACCATCCACATACAGTAACAAGATAATGTAGCTATCATCATCCACCTGGTAAGATAAACACAATGGTTACACTGACATTGACTAAAGCCCTGCTTTGTCATCTACCTATCAAACCCTGTACCACTATCCTGTAGCTTCCTCAAGACCATATGACCTGGCCTTTCATCTCATGTGTCCATTCTCTCTATTATTTAACCAAGGTATCCATTCATCTCAGTACTTTGCATACCAGCTGGCAACCCTACCAAATCTCCCATTTAGTTTAGCATCCTATTCATGCCATGCTCCCACTGTTTCCTGGATCCTTCTTGCTCTACAGTGAGAAACTAGTATAAAGAAGAGGAACAATGAATTTGAGGCTTACTTACACTTTCAGTCCTCCCCATGGGTGTTTGAGACTCCTTGTTAGCTTGTTGTCTGCCCAAAATCCATCTCAATGACCGACCTTAGTCACCACATAGTCTGCACCTGACCGACGTCGATTCCATGCAACTGTCTAGGTCATCGATGCTAGTTATCCTGCCAATGTCGATCTCCACCTACTCGACACCACCAACTTCTCTGGTTTACACATGACCGACATCGTCACCTGTCTGTTTGATGTCAGTTACCATTGACCGATGTCGGTACCTGTGTATACTTGTGAGTGATGACTTTTTACCTGCGAGCTTACTTTGAATCAAACCCATGTCCAAATTGCCCTACTCAGAGGTATTCAGCCCCATCCACTAATCTCTATCTATCATCTCCTCTAAGAACACCAAGGCTTTCCAGTTCTTAATTTTATCAAATACATCAGTCTTCCTTTTCCTGTAATAAACACAATCCTTTCTTGTAGTATCCCACTACTCACAGAAATCTTGATCTATGCTCTCTGAAGCTGATCTCTTACCATCTGACTTAAGAACATCCATTCCCTTCTCACTTATGTGACCAAGCCTACAAAGCCACACCTATGCAATAGAAGTGGAATCAGTAATACAAGCAAGTAGATAAAGAGTACATACTTTCTTACCACATGCTAATTCAAGTGCATCCACTATGAGAGTTCCTGTGCATCTCTCATCACCCAACTTTCTTGAAGAATTTAGCTACATCTTCAAGACTGGGACCTGCATGACCTTCTTCAACACCCATGTGTTGGCCACCTACAATTTTAGCATCACTTCCCCTTTGCCAACCATGTGATAAGGCTCACCAACAACTCTACTTGGGGCTGCATGGAAAGAGGTAGCAGAATCTATTAACCAAAATTCAACTTTATCCAAGAAACATCCCAGATCATCTTGTGCAACAACACTTGCAATATCTACTTCTTCAATTTCTTCATGTTGATCTTCTGCCAACCAACAATATTTCTTTACCTGCTCTTTCTTTCCATAACACCGTAATTGACGATTCGTGCTTTTCAATTCCTCCATTCTTAGTGTACTTTCTTCTGTCATTGCTATACTCCCACTCAATCAGAAACCCTTGAGAATGACTTGTAATCAAACACAAAACCTGCTCCCTACAACCTTAGCTCTGATACCAACTGTTAGGAACCCACGGAAGCACCATTGATTACCAAGCAACTTAATATGTGGAAATTAACTAAAATGCACAAGTAACTAGAATTCATAAATAACATAGAATATGAGAGACAATACACAATTTGTATTAATACTCTTCTAGAAAAGAATTACAACAAAGAGATGCCACACTCTTCCACCTTACAAGTTCGCCACACCAAGTGTTCAATAATTCATCTTCAAGAGCTCACTCTCTCTCTTACGGTCCCAACACACTACTCAAACACAGAGTTGGTGTTCACCTCCAACCAGTCAGTATCACTACTTCCAGTACACAAGTGCTCCATGCACTCCACAAGTGCTCCACACACTCCAATTACTCAATGTACTCCAAGTAGATCTCCCATGAACTTGCAATAACTTGTAACTCAAATTATCTTACTTTGGAAGGAACTACCTTGCCTTCCTCTTTGCTCTCCAATTGAGTACACACCGTACTCCAAGTAGATCCCACCTAACCTTGCTCCCTGTTGTGTTGCTATCACCTTGATTCTGTTGCAACCTGTAGATCAACCTAGTTCTACACACCTATAAACCTAGACCTTGCACACACAAACACCTACAGATCAATGATCTTACTTACCATATAGATCTCCAAATGTGGCCTTGCACACCTGCTGACCAAGATCCTACATACATGAAGAATCCTTCTGATTCTCCAAACCAACACCCACACTTGGCACTATGGCACTAGGAGGAACACACCATGCTCTCTTCACACATAGAAGGAGCTAATATTTGCTCTCTTACTCTCTAGCACAAATTACAATACAACCCATGAGTCTATTATATACATCTCATGTAAACAATAATTAGACATCTAATTACAATAATTAGATTTACAGCTTCAAGTCTATAATTGGCCTTTGACATGCAAACAACTGGTTCATTAACCAACTATTCATGCAACTGATAGTTTCAAAACCACACAGGCGACTGATGTCGGTCCCTGTCTGCATGGAGGTGACCGATGCCGGCCGATCCCTGACCAATGTTAGTTGTTCTTCTCATTGTATATGACCAACATCGATTGATCAGACTGACATCAGTTACTCTGTAATTTAGCAACCTCTTAGCAACCTCCTCCATGTCTGCATCAGTGAAGCTTTTAGCTCCACAACCTAACAAAAGGATCCCCTAAAATTTATTCTCAATCTAGTGTAGAGTTATATGTTCCACCTCCACCAAATAATTCATCTTGTCCTTGACCTATCACCCTTTATCTTGATGGACCTATGGTGTTGTAACCTAATGAGGATCATTTAGTTGATAAGAATTCAAAACTCTTGATTGAATAAAACATAGCTCCTTGTTAGCCTCATTGGGCTAGGTCACAAAGAAGGATAAAGAAGTTGAGGATATTATAGTCCTTGTGGAGCAAAGGCAAGTTATAAGAATTTAAATACAAATTGAAAGACCTCAATATTTTCTTAAATGTTGAAGAAGAGGTGATTTCTTGTGTTGAATCCTATGATTATGTTGATATTGAAGAATGTCTTCCTTGTGTCAAAAAAGAGGATATCATCTTTGGTTCTTCCATCACCATCCAAGAAATCATAGATGGGAAAGAAAAAGTGTCTAATCAACCTTGGGATGACTTTTTTTCTATCATTGGAACAGGTTATACTCCTCTTCAAGGAGGCTATGATCTAGTCAAAAATGGAGAAGGCAGCCTTGACACTTAAGTGGGTATATAAAGAAGAAGTAACTTTTCAGATTTGTCATTTCAAGAGGCAAATGCATCCCATGATGATATGTTTGAAATAATCAAAATGGGCTATCATCCTCTCAACCAGTTGGGAGAAACACATCATCTTTTGAAGGATAGAATAAGCTTCTATTGGCCTCAATCTTCCAAATAACAAGAAACTACTCCTCTTGAAGTCATGCCTACCAACAAGATACAAGTTTATTATGAGATGAAGAGTGGATAGCAATATGAGGTATGTGTACAAATTCAAGAGGAATATATTTACATTGGAGACCTATTTCAAGATGATCTAATTAAGATTAAATCAAGTAAAGTGACAAGGAATAGGTCTGATCTACCAAACATCCAATCCAAGGAGCAACATGCTTGGCACTATGATTCATGTCATGAGGAATAATAGTCAAAGAACTTTCCTTTTGATCCTAGAAAGGAAGATGATTAATTGCTAAGTGTACATTTTTTTTCCTTGAGTGATTTGAGCATATGTGTGTTTATTATTAGTGTGTTTACTTTGATTTATGTGTATCATTTGTTTTGTGTGGTTGAGGTAATTAGTTGTCTTGTCTTGGTCAAAGCCTTATTGTCAAGTGTTAGGTATTCTTGTTTTTTTTCAAACTTCAAATGACTCCCTAAGCCCATGGATAGGATAAGGCTACTGATCTTTAGTATAGAAGGCATACTACCCTTATGAGTCACCATTTTATTGACCAAATTTGACCTTATAGGTCAAATTAAGACCTCTATAGGTAAAAAATTGATATTTAGATGTTTTTAGGGGTCTAATATATTTTCATAGGGTACGTCATAGTTTATTTGATGTAATATAATGCTATATTAGCTTTGGTCTTAGTCATTGTAATCTTTATGTCTTTTTGAGCCATTTAAAGGTCATAAAAAGAGCATTTAATGACTTATACAGCCTCATTGGGAAAATTAAAGGTTTTAAAAGGTGTTGTCACACCCCATGTGTCATAATAAGTCTCAAGTAACTATTTCTAACTAAAAATTGGTAGGTTATTCATATGAAAGAGTAGTTTTCTTGGAAAAAAGAGGAGTTTGGCACTTATACAACTCATAAAGGAGTATGACACATGGTAGAAGGTTTTGAGATGACTCTTTAGATTCATAAAAATAATTTCCATAATTTACATACTGAAAAAGTGCCAAATTTGAGCTAAAACCATTTTGCTCCATCCTCACCCTTCTAAACACATAGAATAAGTCAATAGAGTTGTGATTAGTATGGATAGTTTAAGAGGTTTCAGACCAAATGCCTTGGGGAGTTTAAATTAAACTCAGAGAGATCCATTTAAATAATAATATTGAAAATATTGGTTAATTTTATTTTATGAATCATCTCTAACAAGTTGACTATTTTTTTCTATTCATTGTTTACTACACCCTATAGTTTTGATCTTGTATGGATAGTTTCCTAGAATATAGTTACTAAGGTTGATTATAGATGATTTTTTATCTCTCTTAAAATTCCATCCATGCTTTTTTTAGTGTTTCAAGGTGTTTTTATAGCTCAAATAACTCACTTTTCAGGAAGGTGTTGATAGTGAACCACTCCAATTTCACCATTCATAGAAAGTTTCTTTCTCTGAAATGGAATTAATATAATGTATCATGGTGTCTTACTCATTCCAAGGGGTAAATAAAATTTTATTATTTAAAATCTTTAATCTCCAAAGATAGCATCATAAAAGTTGTAGTTTATTGGATGCATAGTCGGCTCCTAACTCCTCCTAGCTCTTAGTCATGAGGTGTAAAGGTTCAAAGAACTCCCATAGAAGTGTGATGAAGATTTAAAATTTGTGGTATATATTATTGGAACATGAAATAGTGAATTTAAACTTTAAATGGTAAATAAAATGATATGGTAGTCATACTCAGTCACTCACACAATCTTTTACCATTAGTATGCACCTACAGGTGCCATATAGAAAGATGACCATGTTGGAAAAGAAATTTGACTGATATTAAACATTTAAAGGTCATAAACTAAGGAGATAGAGTTGATAAAATGGCTATACATAATGCATTGTTTGAAATATACCTTCACTGCCTGTGTTATACTGTAGAACCCACCTATAGGTGGTACCATAGGGCTATGAGATGTTATATAGAGGTGTCAAAAAAAGTGGTGAAACCATTATTAAGGTTTTGATGAATTTATTAGATCATATAATATCCATTTTGGATGATATATTTTAAAATAGGTATATAAGGTTGTATCTTTGAATGATGACTATGTTCAGAGATCAAGTCTCTAAAAGCACAAAACAAAACACCTTACCATTTTATGGATGTCATATGATAAGGTTTCAAAAGGATTTGATGCATCTTAATGATCTCACCTTGTATTTTCCACATATTATAATAAATTTTCAAAAGTTTTTAGGTGTATTTTTAGTGGAAGGTAGTTGTTGGAAGTCTCAAATATGCACTTTTATACACTAATTTCAAGTAATGATCACCTATAAGTTTAAATTCCAAAGAGGCCTTTTTACCCAAAATTTGAAAAACTAGAACATGAAATCATGATTGAAAGGTTATAACTATTTTTAAATAAAATTTATTATCTAATTATCATTTAAATATGATGATATATTTAATTTTGATCCTATTCACACCTACATGTGTCCTTTCCTCTGAAAATGTTCACCTACAACTAACTGTTAGCTCCTACTTCATCCATAAGAGATATTTTAGCATGGAAACAAATAAAATGGTTTATTAAAGATTATTAAAATTATATTATAGGAACAAAAGGATATGTGGCACATGTCTCAATATGATTTTTCACCCACATAATTTTACTTATCTCAGTATAGTCCACTATAGTTGACAATATGCAACAGTGAGCTAAAGAGTGATGTTGTGATGTTTGTATTGCATAAAAACTAAGAAAATGGGACCAAAAAGATGTTTAATTACCCTAAGAGATTATAAATAAAGATATGAACATTTTACTTAAGCTCAAACATGAAGGATCACCTACAGGTGTGGTGTCTTGAACAATAAATACAATCAAAGGTTACACTCAGACTTGATTAGTCAAATTATGAAGAATAGGTGGGAGGTTGAAGAGATGGAGAGAAATAGAACATATTAATAATGATTTTCATGACCTAAATAATACTTTACTAATTTAAAATAAGGAAAGAGAATGTTTTAATGATGTATCATATAATCCACATGGTAGAAGCCTACACACAGTCAACTACTCCACAGGTATGTCTTAAGTTTTAATACATTTGGGGGGTTTAATGACCTAATAAAAATCCAATTTTTTGTATAGATAATAATTATGGATTATAGAAGACCATCCAAAAAAAATTGTCTATAAAAATAGGGTAAGTTCCCTCTATTTTATCTCAGATAGAAGGCACTTTCTTTAAGCACAAATCCTATAGTCTTGAAGATGGAAAGAAAGGGATGAGATAATTGGATAATAAGGCCTTGAGGAAGGTGTGAATAGATGTGGTAGGTGTGTAAAAAATTTTAAATCCAATCATATAATTAATAACCTCAATAGGGTGGTTTGGACCCTTAAAGTTGTAGACAGGTCTATTAGGCATGGTTAGGCCTAGAATCCAAATGGGAGGTCAATCTCAAATATAACTACAAGAGAGAATTCCAATGGATTGTAGCATGTTTTTGGGGTCATTATAGATGTGTTAAAACATTTTAATGTAGATAAGTGACAAGTAATGACATTTTTGACTCAAGGACAATGTTAGGCCTATGAAAATGAAGGTTAAAGCTTGATAATCTAGATTAAATTGCTTACATATTATTGGAGGTTGTGCATGGAGATATAAAGAGTTTAGAGAAGTTGAAAAAGGTCCTAGACATTGATATTTTGGAAATTTTTTGCAACTCCAATGTTCCATCTATATGAACAAAGCTTAAGGTCTTAAAGGACAAAAAACCCTTGTAAACCCTTAGATAATGACCTAATTGGGTAAATGAAGATGGAAAGCTACTATAATGGACCATAATGACAAGGAAAGTTGTTGGAGGTTATAGGGGACTCTCTCAAGATTCTCCCTATCCTTTTGTAATGTATGGAATTATATGAATGGAGTATAAAATAGGGTATTTTTATAGTTATTCGTGTTTTACAAGTTCTAAGAAGAGTCTAAAGATGTAAATCACATGGGAGGGAAGCTTGAGACTTAAGATAACTCCCCATGACATTTTATTTATTTATAATAGTTCCTAAGTGTTTCTATAAGAGCTCTCATCTCAATTAGTTAGAACTAACATAGTGAATTTGATAGTGAGAAGGGTGAAAATATTCAAGTAAGATAATTTTAACATAGTCATGATGCCTCTAAGGCATTGGATGGCCATGACACATGTAATTAACCCTATTTTATATATTTTCATGAGAAAATGATGCCATTTTGGAAGCCAAGTGTGCAAGGTATGTGAAATAGGAGTTTTCTTTGACTGTAGGTAGTGATGGCTCACTTTTAGAAGATTTTAAATGATTAAGAATGCAGCCAATGCATGGAGAAGCAAGCCTACAAAATTTCCCTCTCATTATAATCATTAGACCTATCCCTAATCAGTTTTGGGATGTTCCAAAATGGGTGAATAATGAAGATAGTTTTTTGAGCTAGCAAAAATAATTTCATTCCATATTTTAAGAGTTTCATGCCTTGGATTGATACTTGTGATTTCTAAATTTGTATAGTTAGTTTCACATTTTCTTCTCATTCACATAAAATTCCTTTTCTTATCTTGACAAGTGTCCAAGTGACCTTTTCACTTATTTCTTCTCTTCTCTCTCTCAAGTTCTATAAGAACTAGCCATTTTAGCCTTTGTAAAATATGCTTCACCTGAGTATGGTGAAGCCCTTCTCATTTTGCATACCATGAATTAATAAAGACTACTAATTTTACTTTTTATATGATTATTCATTATATGTTCACTTGAATGATTAATCTTACTTAGTGATGACTATTATTTCCTTAGCATTGTTGTCTCATTCTCTCATCTATTTGTAGTTTGAAAGCTTTATATTGTAGGTCATGTGAAGTTTTCTATGAAGTGTCAAGGTTGAGTGAGTTAGTATATTCATTAGTGCCATTCTAGGCCTCTTGTCTAAGCCTCCTATCCTAAACATTTATCACAACCTCATAATGAAATACTGATGTGATAAGATTTAGATTATAGAAGTATATGCCTAATTAGTCTCTTGGTCTCATGTGTGGCATGCATCTAGTTGGTAGTCATCAATTAAATTGGTGTGTCATCACTTTTAGGATAGTTTAATTTCAATTTTTTTCTCCCTTTTACTTGCATGTATAGGTGTAGTAGTGATTCACCTCATTCTTAGGCTACCCACATCCTAGATGTGTTTAAATTGTGCCACTTGGATGAGGAGAGTTGAGACATCTCCTTAAAGGGTTAAAATCTAAGTGGAAACATAAATTATGATCAATCTTTGGCCAAAAAATCCATCTATTATAGCTCTATGAATTTCCATACTTGACTGACTTCATTTTATAGTCCTTAGCTCTATGACCATACTTATTACATGTATAAAAAACACCTTGAAAATAAATTTCATACCTTATTGCATTAGGTTATCTAATTAGCCTTATAACATTATATTTCAAGTTTGCATTCTACTTCACTTGCTTAAGCTTCTCATGCTTCTTTTTTAGCTTGTTAAACTTGTCTATGAGTTGTTCATGCTCATTCTTCAACAATTTTATCTTAGTTTTCATCTCATCATACTCACCTTGATTTGAACTCATTTTGACATTTGCTTCTTCTAACTAAGTCTTAAGATATCTACATTATTCTTCTCTTATCTTCATAATTACATTAGTTTCACCTAATTGATCCTAGAGATTGTTGATCTATTTTCCATCTTTTTTTACTTATTTTGATTTTTTTTTTCTTCTTCAATCTTGCCTATCTTGATTATGACCTTTTCATACTCATATTTTAGTGAAACAAGATTAGTTTTTAATTGATCAAATTCAACTTCTTTAGCTTTCATGTTTGAACATGCAACCTTCATTTGAATTTTGAGAACTTGGTTAGTCTCATTATACCTATTAGCTTCTTTAACCATGTCATCCATCATTCTACATGCTTGCTCTTTAATATGACTAATCTATTTTTCAATACTTTTGACCATTGATATCAAGTCAAGATTTTATTTCCATAATTACTTAGTCATATTTGTACCATTTAGGACCTCCTTCAAGTTGTTAAGCTTCCTTCAAAAGACCTACTCTGATACCAATTGTTATAGGTACAATAACTAAGAGGGGGTGAATCAATGAACCCAAATATTTTAACTTCAGTTTCAATCCTTCCAAAATCTTAATTAGTCAATACATACATTCATAAGGCATACACATAATTCATATAAATCAATAAGAAAGATAATGCAAGATCAAGCACATAACACAAGACATACGTGGGAAACCCTCTTTGTGAATAAAGCCCAAAGGAACTTTCAATGAGACTACTATCTTATAATAAGAAGATCCAATCTAGACCAATAAGCTACTGATCAAGGAACTACCATTTCTAATTTTAGTGAGACTATAATCCCAAAAGGAGATACTACACCTATATAGTTGAGTACCCACAACAACTAGACTTTTAGCAAGTTTCAACTTGCAAGGAGGAAATAACCCCCTTAGATGTTGAGTACCTGCAATAACACCTATGAACACATCCACCTTTGAACTGATGTCTTCGACACCTGATGATGGACCTTTGCTTATCACTATTCAAATTAATTCAACACTCCCTACTAGCCAAAGCATATTACATACTTGACCCAATCCACAAAGATCAATTAGGAAATATTACATATCCCAACTAACCCCACTCTTTAACTTTGCACACTCAATGCATCCTTTATAAAAGTAACTCTTTCAAAGCTTCAATAACATGACCAAATGGTCATACACATAGTCCACACACTGATCTACCTTTTAGATCAACCACTAATCTCACACAGTCTTCACCTAGCCTTTGCTCATACTTAAATAGCAAGAGCACTATTTTACCAATAGAATTATGACCAACAGGTCATAGAAATAGTCCTCAAACTAATCTACTCATCAACTCATCCATAGGGAAATATACCCCTCCAGTCCAAAATTAACACACACAAGCCTCTCTCAAATATCTTCTTGAGCATACTCACCCATTCTACCTCTTCTAAGCTTATTAGGTCCAATGACCTATGTGATCATCTTCAACACCTTGCTCATACTAACATGTCTAAACTTCTTCACTCTATGTTGGTCCTCATTGACTTGTACCTTATATTTTAAATTTTATCTCCTTCACTTGGTTACACATTTTCATACTTTCATCCATGTCTTACAAATCTAGAAATCACCACTTTTGATTTCACTATTTATAGAGCAATCATCATAACCACTACCTTGGTTGACCATTAGGCATGCCTTAGCCCTTAAGTCATTTTTCATGTAGGGGTATCCTTATAGACCCCAAAATGGTTTCAATTTTGTATTTTATTAGTTTTTTAGGTGTTTCATAGGTGTAATAGGTCCTAATTATTTCTTAAGTGTGATCTAGGTTAGGAAAAGTTACATAAAATTTGAATTATGGAGTTTCCTTCCAAAATGCCACTATTTGAAAATTTGAATTTTTAATCTTTATTAAAGGATTTACATGCATATTATGAAGGTGTAAAGGTTTAGGAACATGTCTAAAGGGTCTCAAGGCTATTTAAAGGTCATACACATGTTATTTATACTATAGGCATGGTCATATAGTATTCATAGTGGGAAACATGCAAAATGTAATGTACGTTTAATGACTTCTATGTGGGAAAAGCCTCTAAGATTTAGTTATGAATCTTGGTAAAAGGTGGTAGAGTTAGTTTTGGCATTGATATTATGATTTCCATTTGAAGGATACAGACAATGGATATTAAAATAATGAATCTTGATGAATAACAAGACTGTGATAGTGAAAGTTTGAGTGCTTTTGACATTACATGGTTAAGAATAAAGATTATGATGTGTATTTGAATCTTCCAATGTTAAGTGGTTTTTTAATGTGATTGAATTTGGTTTTTATCTTGTTATATTCACTACATATATTTAAATAATTTAATTTTTATGTTGAAATAATATCCTTTGTAGTGACAGATAGGACTGTTAAATAGGCAATTACCCTTACACAGGTCTATAAAGGGAATCAGGTGAGTATTTTATCTTTCTCCATATTATAAATCTATGGAAAACTAGGAATTTAATGTGTCTAAGAGTAGATAACCCTATCACAAGTTACATTTGATCAAAAAGTTGTAAGTTCTTAGGTGATATATACTGTAACCCTTGAATGAATCTAATATACTAATTTAAAACCCTATTTACTGAGTTAATCTTTGTTAATAGTATGGTAACATGTATTTGGAATCTAAGAGAGTATATGTACAGTCTAAACTAGTTTAAAAATGTGTTGATAACCTCACTAAAGGTTTTTGAGGTTTTTAAAGTTGATAGAATAGTAGAAACCCTACCTGTCTTGTTCCTAATCTATAGAATACAGTCAAAATTGACTAAGTTTTCATGTTTATGATCAACCTGAGTGTTATTAGATCATGGCCATTGATTTGAAAATCTTTCTTGTTCAAGATAGGCAATTATATATGCCCTCAACCTACTTAGTGTTCATAAACCTTGGCAACTAGGGTTTTGTCCATTATGAGAAAAATAACCATGTAAAAATCCCAAAAACTTGTGATCTTGTGTATTTTAGTAATACGTAATTGATTCAATCACTTTTAAGACTATACAATACCTATAATATGGACTTCTGAAAAGTGAAGTGGAGAAAGGGCTTAAAGAGGCCTAGTTTGAAAGGCTTAAAGAAGGAAAATGGACTTAGAGATTGAGATAGGTCTTGAAATTTGACCCATAGGTTTTTTTCAATAGGGTAAAGGTGAAAAAAACATTGAAAAGTCATAATAATTTATAATTTTACATACTAACCCATTTGTAGGTAGAAAAATGCTATAAGGAAGGATAGTTTGGAAAGTAAAGTTGCATAAGTGGCAAGTAAATGTTTGAGAGAGTTTCAAAGTGGGTATAGGGAGTTATTAGAGTCTCCACTAAGCAAGATAAATATATTTAAATATTTTAAAAGTCCTAAGAATTATAATTTTTCATGGTGGATGAATTCTTAAGCTTAAGCTTAGTGAAGTGTTCAATTGCTCAAGAATAAGAAAGGGAAACCTTGTGCAAGCTCTATATCAATTTGTCACATGAAGACAAAACTCAATACAATATTCATAGATTGGCCATAGCATCTATGGGTCACCTTTAAGTATCTACACCTTTTAATAAGTCACTTTTAGCTCTTATAGGTCTCAAGGAGACCTATTCACCCATTTATCTCTTTCTTGAGCAAAACAATAACACAGGGCCATTTTCAAATACATGAGTTCACTCCTTATATCCCCTTAAACATCCTCAACTAATCACAATCAACTTTTCTCACATCTATGCATGCTCAAACAACTCAAACATAGACGTTATACATAAGAACACCATTATCAAACATATGATTAACTTTTTAAGAATTGTTCGTACTCAATATAGATTGATCACACCTTCAAAATCCATATAGAGCATCCCCATAGAATCTAAAATACTCCCCAATATCCAATTAATCATGAGACATTGAAACAACATCAACACAAGATCAAACATCATTCTTGGGTCACTTGCA
>JARHVA010005098.1:1305000-1319277 GCA_037957365.1 Torreya grandis | reverse complement strand
ATCATACGTAGATCCAAAGAATGTGTTCCTAAAGTTTTATCTCCACACTTGATGTGGCATGCAGATGTAAATTTTCAACCATGAGGTCTTGGAGATAGAGATATCCAACTGCAGCGTGCATCTTGCATCTCAAAAAATGTCGTCTTGAAGCCAGAATGAGTGCTTCATCTCCTAACACAGGTGTACTTAGATGCCAATAATATGGTCCTATAGGTTA
Source organism: Torreya grandis (assembly GCA_037957365.1). Lineage (NCBI taxonomy): Eukaryota > Viridiplantae > Streptophyta > Pinopsida > Cupressales > Taxaceae > Torreya > Torreya grandis. The sequence continues at coordinate 1,319,060 of JARHVA010005098.1, read as the reverse complement.
ATCTCCACCCTTTATGTGTTGGTGATGATATTTTTTCAACCATGAGGCTTATAATATATATCTCTCCAACTTCATCTTGCCATCTTGATAACATTTTCATGTTGAAACTTGGGCACATCCTATTAGTTAGGGTATTTCAAAATATATAACTGTAAGTAGCCTAAAATTAACTCAAATACCCTAAAACTTGATACGTAACTTTATTAAAAAATTTGACATCTAATACAATTAATTCAATCCTTAGAATGTGATGCAAGTAGCCTACTTGCTCACTCTATGTGTGTGCCCAATTCTCATTTATGTAGATATCTCAAGGTCTCTTTCAATATGTCGTCTAGGTTCTCTAATCATATCATTGTACTATAAATGAAACTGAAATTTTTTTTAATACCTTCCCAAAATTGATCCCAATCAAGATTTCTATCTAGGGCTTGATGGAAATCAACTTACGAGACTTTTCTTACCTATTTAATTTCTTCATTCTTCTAAGAATCTATTCACTTCTCCCTTAACTAGACTTATTAATTATTTTGTTGTTCTTGGAGATGACAAAATTCATCTTCATATTGTTCTTATTATTTTCTTTCTCTATTAGTCTAGAATCTTAGTGAAAACTTTAGGTTTGTTTAGGACTTGAAAAACATTATTATATTTTTCTTATAGCTATCTCACTAAAGTATTGTTCTCACTTTACAATATAGCTATAACATTCTTATATCAATTTCTTCAAAACCAATGAGATTATTCATGATTTTAATGGGGTTACTATTTGTCTCAAATCACTTACCATTGTACCCTTATACACTCTTTAAAAATTTCCATTTAGGGATCCATTATATTTATTCGCATGAAGATTAGTCTTTTTCTCGTGGCTTATAGCCTTTCAATCTATTATATAAATATGAATACTATGAAATTATATTTTGCATTAAATAATACCTAGGATCATTCAAGGCATTCTATTTTAGGTCTACTATTTATCCCTTTAACCTTTTAAGAGTCAATCTTATATGGAATGATCATACAAGTTATGCCATCTAGTTCAGTTTTTAGATCTAAGATAGGGTTTGTTTACACATAGTTTCCTATATCTTCTTCAATGAAGTATTTAAACTTATAAAAAAGGTTTATATCCTCTTAAAAAAACTTTATTTTATCTACATACCAAGTTTGGAAGGATTTAGATCAATTGTTTAGGAGATACGTGAGTTTCCATGCTTCCATCCCTATGTTTCTTTGAATTTTTTAGACCTGCATAAATTCAGTCTTCAATATTTAATATTTTAAAGGATTAAAAAGTTTAAAATAATTATTATTACATGGGATAATTCCTTTAGCAACTAGATATAAGCTTTCATGATATCTAATTGATTAATCATTGACTTATCAACTTTTTTTAATCTCTAAAAACCCCACTTTTTTGGTTATATATAGGCACACAGACACTAAAATACAAATATATTTATTTAAGGTAAGTGCACCAACTTGGGGGACAAAAAATGGCCTACCTATGGACATGATGTTTCTGAAATTTTAGAAATGTAAACTGATACAGATAATTACAGATGGCTACACTTAAAATTTGAAGATGGTATAAAAATATGAATTGTATAATGTTGAGTCTAGTTTCTAAAAAACTTTTTTTTTTTTAAATGGTTAAGTATAAATAGGTCAAACATTTAAAATTTTAATAGGACCTCCTTTTTTTTAATAAAATTTGAACTATACCATTCCGTGCGACCCACCATTTTTTGAGCATCGTATAATATTGTTAGAAACCCTTTGGTGAATATTTAGATTAGCTCTTCTAGTGTGTTATGAAAATTTTTAAATATTTTTTTGATGAATATTTCTTTTTTATTAATTTTTTAATTAAGTATATCTTGAAAATTGACAAAAAATGGATAGTCGTCTATACGACCCACCCTAACTACCTCAAAAAAATTGATTTTTTAAAAATGTGTGTAGAATTAGGCCTAATTTGTTACCATATAATTTTTTTTGCATTTAGATCAATGAAAAAAAATTATATAAACATGAATAGGCATGTATGGGTGAGGCATGTAGTCACCTAAAAAAGATGTTGTTAGAAATAAATATAGTTTGAACCCTTGAAATAGCCCAAAAATTATAAAAATCATACATTTAGAAAGAGGAAAACATGCTCATCATAATGGTAATAGTTTTTCAAATTTTAATGTTGAAATACATAGCATATTTAATGATTGAAGTTGAAATTTTTTGGTTTTTCTTAAAACTCTCGATCTTCATTGTAGATGCACAGTCCCAAGCCTTTGGCTCAAAAATCCAAGCCATTTTTGAGCCTAAAGGCTCAGTTTTAAATTCAAATGTAAATAATGTGTATGCATCATATAACATAATAAAGAATGCATACACATTCCTTTGACATAAAACAAAACAAGCAAATTTTGTGTTTGTTGTGGGGGAAATGTCCCATTAGCCACTCATCCTTATAGGGAAAATGTCAAATGTTGTGTTTCTTATAGGGGAAAGGTCCCATTCACTTTGGACAGGAAATTAAGGTACCATAACATCACATTAAACTTTAAAATTTTTACCCATTTCAATATGTCATCTTAACTACTTATAACTAAGGTTTCAAGGTTTAATACATTATACATTTGATAATATAACTAATTTTATTATGAAAGGTCATAAAATGCATTTTTTAAACCTATGATCAAAACTTAACCTTTAATGTACCAATCATTGTGCATTAGAGTATCAATATTTGACTCTTACTTGGCAAGATGTGATTGGTTACTTTTAATTTTATAGAATAAATGTTGAACAAGTATTAGATATTACATGTTCAACTTCTAGTGCACTTTAATATTTATATACACTAATATGTTTCATCAATAGAACACATGTTAACAAAAGCATTGCTTGACGATTGAAACATGCATAGCTATTGGGATCTTTCCCCTAGTAGGGCAAGGATATACCTTACCACCTTACTTGCCTAAAATACCACTTGCCCTTAAATTTTGTGTTTTTTATTGATATTATCCTACTTGCCTAAAATCCTATATTACCCTTTTGTTGTTTCTTTGATATCTTTGACCAGACCCCTTTATTTATAAATTTTGAAGTAATTTGTTTAAGTGGAAAACCTGTTGAATTGGACTATGTAGTATAGATAATCTTGTGTAAGTAGAAATAAGAATTGAGCCCTTGGTGCAATAGTGCATCTTTTTGATATCTATTTCAAGAATGTTATCTAATGGAGCCCAATACCTATGAATCATGCCTTGGATTGTCCCAAAAAACATTTTTAAAATGTGTTGAATAAAATCCCTTAAGTTTCCTCCAGGGTCACTTAGTGCATCTAATCCAATAGGTGCATGTTGAGGTCCCAATTGAAAGTCTAACAAGAGTATTCTATTGTTACAATTATTCGAGTTTGATTCCCCTAATGTATTCAAATACATTATTCAAATTTTGCCTAAAATTAAGATCTCTTGTGAAAATATGGTTGATCATCCATTCCGTGCACCTACTTCATGTCTAACCCTCCATCACACATGGGGTAACCATCAACCACTCCATCCATTCCCACATCATCTCAAGAGTGTCTTTGACATGGGACTAGTCCTAACCACACCATGGATGCAACAATTGAAAGCTCAAAAACAAGATAGACAAAACTTGATGCTTATCAATACTATAGAGTTTTATACCTTACTATGTAATTAGGATGGTAAGATATGAAAGTAGGATGATGGACCTGCAATGTATTTACATGTTAAATTCTTAAGTATTTTAGTTAAATTGGGTACCCATTTTGTTTTGTATAAGATGTGGTTTTGAGTTCAATAAACTTGAAATGGTCACATGTATCCATTAGTGATGATGTGGTTTTAAGATGTCATGCCTATAGTGATGAATGTATCGCTTAGAAAATATTAAAATGCACTACCTAGGGACTTTATTTGAAACCATTAAGGGATGGCATAGACCTGACATTGACCAGGTATGACATATGCATAAGTTTTCCCAGCTTAAACTCTATTGAACTTATTCAAGATAAATTAAACCTATGATAATGTCCCCTAAATCTAAGACTTGCTTTCCCTCAAGGATGATGCTGAGCAGAGAGACCCAATAATTATTCATGTGGATGATGAACTGCTCACAACATATAGATGATTGATCAAAATTGAGTACCAGTGTTCACCCCCTCACTGAAGGTTTCAAGATTATATATATTTTGTACATATATCTTCAATCATCTTGTTCATATTTCATTGTAATGATCTTAAACCTTATGATGTGGATTGCAAGAAAGTAGTACATGTCTCATAATTCTTGCTCTGGCTTGGGATTTGAGGTTGAGGCTTGTCTATTGCTGAATTATGTTCTCTCTTGCGTGTAGGACTTAATATGAATGTAAGTTTTGAGATCTCTAGAGGTAATTCAAGGTAAAGGGATATAAATAATTTGAATACATACATGTATAAAATTGATAACATTCGGTGCTTGCTTAATTTAGATGGGACATTAAAGGGCTCTACATGACAATTTTCATATAGTAATGGTAAGTCTAAGGCTCGCACCATGTGAATTATTTACTAGACATGAGTTGATTAGATCAATGTCAATCTTTAAACATTATTGGCTTCTATATATGTATGATAAATTTGTGAATAGGCCTTAGTTGGATTGGTTGGCTTGCTGATGAAACATTTCTAAGTATCAAAGATGTGCATATCTGACAACACTAACACTTCTCTAGGTGTACAAGACCTACACATGTGTAAATATTTGATTGGAATGGGCATCCTAAGGCTCTGACAAATATAATGATTCTAGGACAAGTGATAGTTAGATCTTTAACATAAATCTATGTCTGTATAAGATAAACACATGCATACATATCTAATTATATCAAGCCTCACAAGGATCTAATAGTTTACTCTGCTTCTAGGACCTGACACCTCTAATAGTGTTGACACTTTTGAGCATGTACAAGGTACACGTGGTGATATGTAATTGGATTTGGCCTCCCAAGGCTTTGTCAACTCTGAAACTTCTAGGACTTGATGCATCTTTGATAGCTTTAACACTTTTAGGTGTACGAGGTATATACCTAGCATAACAAGGTTCAATTATAGGGGAAATTAAATTAAGGAGGCATGGGAGGCCAATTTGAACCCCTTTTTAACATAATTATAAGATCATGATATATATGATTTGGGATAAAATTAAGTATGACTCTATCTATCATGAATTGAACCAATTAGTCAATTGGTTTAATTAGGGATGTGATTTTGGCAAAATTGAGCTCCTAAATTAAATTTATGACCCAATTGATTGTATAATCTAGATGTAATATCTATGAATTAACTGACCCTAATTTAATTAGAAATGTAAATACGAATGCAAATGTGGCCAATTTCAACCCATTAAACCTAAATCAGAGTCTATAATGTGATTGAAAGGGCTAAATTAGGTCACGTTTCATGACATGTTGATCTTAAACCCTAATTTTATCACTTAACATGTATGTAACTCCCCTAAACCCTAATTTCATGACATATACACATGTACAAACCCATTACACCAAACCCCTAACTGTAAAGCCTAATTTTATAACAAAGACAAACCCCTAAGTTCCTTGATTTCTTCACAAATGCATAAATTAATGAATGTGATTAGTGCTAATTTGTGAACCTATTATTCACCTATTTTTATAAGGACCTATGATGGGATATTGGGTAAAATTATCTCATTTTCATCTTACATATTGAGCCTTATAGCATCATTCATTATTCTTATTTCTTCATAGTCTTATCAAGAGTCTTAGTACATCATGTATTATATATTTATGCATTATATTGGGGAATTATACATCATATTGAGCCTTATTTCATCATATGATAACCTAATTACATCATATTTAAAACTTATTGCATCATATGATAGCCTAATTGCATCATATGATAGCCTAAATGTATCATATTAGAGATTTATTTCATCATATGATAGTCTTATTACATCTCATGATAGTCTTATTACATCACATGATAGTCTTCTTACATTGTATGATAGTATTATTGCATCATATTGAGCCTTATTGCATGATATGATAACATTATTGTAATATTTGATAGCCTTATTGCATCATATTAGGGATTTATGCATCATATTATAGTCTTATTGAGTGTTATTACATCATATTATAGTATTATAATGGAAAAAATGCTTGAATATGAGCCTTTTTGCTTGTTTTATAGTATATGCCTATATTTTAAGGAATGCATACACATTATAGGAATGTGTATGCATTATAAAAACATGTACGAATTCTTATAATGTATATGCATTCCTTGTAATACAAACAAAAACTCACTTTTCAACATCTATTTTTATCCATAATCAAGATTGTTGTGACTACAAACATTCCCTACGTACTCTACATACTTTCTTGGTTGTAATTTTTTTTTGGACCCCACATTTGAAGTACTTTATTGGTTGCTTTTATCAAAATGGGATTTGGTTCATGTTCAGGGAGGAGAAAGAAGTTGAAGAATAAAACATCAGAGTAATTAGAAGAGTTTAGAGAAAAAAACAAGATACGAATACAAGCAATTCATTCTAAATAAGGTACAAACATTAACCCTGATGAGCCAAATGCCTTAGATAATGAGGTAATTGACAATAATCAAATAAATAATGATAAAATTTATAATAATAAATTGAATTATGATTAAATTCATAATAATGAACAAATTATGATGGAATTAACAATAGAAAATTAGATAGTGTTGGAAATTCACATTCAAAGTTTAAAGTTTTTGATTATGTTGATGAAAAGCGTATACATGATACCACAAAAAATGAAAAAAAATTAATGGACTCAAATAATGATGAAATTAACAATGAAAAAAATTTCATGGAAACACATAATGAAGAAAAAAACAATGAAAAAAATTCATGGAAACATAAAATGATTTTGAAACACCCTCTGAACGAATTCTACCAATAACAACACCTCCAAGAATTGTGCATAGAAAATATAAATACTTAATTGAAGTTGATGAAAATATTTTGAAACCAATGCATAATAAAATGTTTGACCAACATTCAAGAATATTGGCTCAAGAAATTTGGAATAATTTCTTTCATAGATTGGAGTATGATAGTCAAAGATGTCAATTATGTGTTTCGTTGATTGCTTAAGATGAGACCTATAATGTACACATTAGGACTAATAACATATAACATGGATAATTAAAATGATGAAATTATTGAAAATATTCATGATGCTTATCATATTGTAGGCCTAAAATCATGCAATAAAGATTGTAATATTGCCTGACGTATAATGACAACTTGTGTAGTAAGTGTTGAAATAGGGAAAAAATGATTGATTTAAAAAAAAGTCAAAAAATTGATATAAATAGAAAAACATTAATGAAATCAATTACAAGACATGAGAGACTTAATTAACCTAATATTAAAGAGCTCTAGTCATTCTCTGGTAAACTTCCATGAAAAGACAAGGCTATAGTTGATGCTTTGAAAGAGTTACTTGCACAATTTTGGAAAGATAATATAAGAGTTTCACCCAATGCAAGATATGTAGTGAAAAAAAGAGTTGGTTCTCATAATCATGAACCCCATCAAAAACATTTATTAGATATGACTCAAACATAATTGTACTCTAAGTTTTTGGAAAAACATCCACAAATTACTATTAGTCAAAGACTTTTTGAGATGGCCAAACCTTTTTATGTAAAAATAAATCACACACCCACCACTTGTGTTGTAGGCAACATGTTGAATTTTCAATGCACTATGATGTTTTTTTCCATATTCATTTTACTTTGCATACTACTAACATTGTTTAGGAGTGTGGCATATAAGTTTCACCAAACTCAGCTAGGGAATTTATTTCAAATATTTTTTCTGAAAGACTAGATGGATAGTTATTTTATAAGAAAGCATGTTTGGATAGAAATTACAACATTTATGGTGGATTGCCAAAATTGAAAAAATGTATCCATGAGGAGTGAACAAGTGAAATTCGATAGGAATTATTTGGTTTGAGAAAATACAAATCTATGACTTATCAAGTGAAAGATGGTAAAGAATATAAAAGGTGTGAGCTTGTTACGAAAGAGATACCTATTTCAAAATTTATGGTCGAATTCACGGAGAAAATTGTTTATGAGTATGCAAGGCACACATATAGAGCTAAATAGTTGGATGAACATTTTAATCTAAGTAAGGACATATTCCTACTTGATTATATTGTTTCATTAGTCAACTTTGCATAAAATTACACATTCAAACCATAAATGGAAGTTTAATTACAATATTAAAACTCAACACAAATTTCCATATTCATGCATATAGCATTTATGCATGCACCTGATAATACAAAGAAAGATAAAAAAATATTAAGGGAGTACCATTTCTATATCAGTGATGATCGATCACATTGTACAGAGTATGTGCAAGGTTGTTTTGATAAGTTCTATGGATAGTTGACTCAAAGGAACATTAATTTCAAATGGTATTACATTTGATTAGACAATTGCACATCATAATTAAAGAATGCATGGATGTTTTATTGGTTGAGCAGGATGCATGTTACCACTAGTGTATAACATATTTGGAGTTTCACTAAGGTTGGTCATGGAAAAGGGGACCATGATGGTGTTAGAACATGTATAAAAAGAGACATTGTATGGGAGGAGTTAAAATATGACAATGTTGATAATTTAATTGATGCAAAAACTATGGTTGACTGGTGTAATGAGAACATATCTCATGGTGGTCAAGCAAATTTTACTATTCATATACATCTTTGGTTAATGGAGGAAAAAGACTTGGAAAATTATGAGGATTGTATGACTCTAACAGGGTCAAGTGAGCTCCACTCATTTCATAGTTCAAATGCAGGTTCTTGGACTATTCATATGTGACACTTATCATGTTTTTATTCTACAGGCATGGACTTTATTTTGAATGAGTGTGAATCACAAGAGTGGGTGGATGACTAGAGTTCCAAACCTGTAATTCCAATTAACACATATCAGGTTCCACCAACATTGCAACTTATTGACATGACAATCTCACATGACTTTAACCATATATCTGATCTAGTACAACTAGGTAGAAGATTAATCTTTATGTACTATTTATTCTCATAATCTATCTTCATAATGTCATTAAATTTTTTTTTTATGATGGACATGTTTTTATAGTTATTAAGGATGAGGATAATGAAGAGGGGACAAATTACTACTTATGTCGATGTGTAGATGGAAAGAAAAAATTGACTTCCCTGATTGTAGATGGAGAAAACATTGATTATCCCACTAGGCCTGTGGTAGTCACTGGAACTTGGATTCGATGATATCATATAAAAAATTCAAAGGTATGGTTCTTTGAAGACTTTCAAAATCACAAGAATATTTTACACTATTCAAATTTGGTTCTTGTAATGAATATTCAATTGCAAAAATATCACGGGAGGCCAAGAAACAAGATTCTATGAAAAGTTCATGAGTCAAACCATGAAGCTATTCTTGATACTATCAAGATTAGAGCATATCCAATTGGTTTAGTGGATTTAAATGCATAGGTATGTTAACTTTTAAAATGTAGATGTAATTAATTTTATCAAATGTTTTTGATTTTATAGGTAGTACGTGCATAAATTTCATCTTTAATTACTTAATAACATTTTTTTGTAGGTTAGTGGTGCCAAATAAGCTTCCACCTTCACATGGTTGGTAATGTTAGTAAATATTTTCATATTATTAAATCTAAGAGAAGCTTACTAAAATTACTTAGCATTTCTGCACTCCTGAACAATCACTCATGACAAGTTTATTTTTCCTTATAGCCTTCCAAACACATTTATTGTTAGTGTTTCTGTGCTCCAGAATAATAGTGAAAATGCACTTGTAGATGGAAGTGGGTGTCATGGTTGTTGGAACATGTGTAATTTGAATATATAGATGTGTTTTAGGTGGTGTATTTACACCTACCGGTCCCAGAGGCAAAGTTGCTAGTTGGAGGTCAAGAAGTTGTCTCTTCACTGCAAAAAAATTGCATTTTAGGACCCTTTACTACAACTTCTACCACATATTGCTCTTAGAGGTAATTAAAAATAGATTCAATGTACAACTATAGTAATTTACCATGAACATGAAAGATTTTATGGTTCCTCTATATGACATACAGTTTTGGTTTTATGCATGCCTAAAGTTAGGCTAAAAAAAAACATATTTCTTGTATTAGGAAGTGCATTCTTGAGCCTAGAATGGGTGGTGGGTTTGTCGTCTGGGCCAGATGGGAGGCTAAAAACTTGATCCTAGATGTTATTCACCCCTATAAACATATTTTTAATGAAATTTTTCATCCAACAATCACCAAAAATTGAGTTCTTGGATCATAGCTTTAACTTTGACAACATTTATTATAAGTGTTTATGTACTCTGAAATAGTAGTGAAAATGCACTTCTGGGTGGAAGTGGCTATCAAAATTATTGGAAAAAGTGTAATTTACATATATATACATGATTTAATTTGTGTATTTTCACCTAACAATCCCAAAGACAAAATTGCTAGTTGGAGGTTAAGAAATTGTCTCTTCACTGCCAAAAAGTTGCTTTTTAGGACCCTTTACTACAACTTCTACCACACATTACTCTTAAAATGATTTAGAATAAATTTGGGTTGAAATTAGAGGAATTTAATATGAATATTAAAGATCTTATGATTCCTTCATATGACTTACATTTTTGTTTTTATACATGCCTGAAGTTAGGCTGAAAATCAACATCTTTCTTGTATCGGTAAGGGCATTCTTGAGCCCAGAATGGGTGGTGGGTTTATCATCTAGGCCAGATGGGAGGCCAAGAACCTATTCTTGGACATTATTTACCCCTTTGGATATGTTGACGACGCCATTTTTCATCCAAAAAGCATTGAAAATTGATTTCTTGGATCGTAGCTTCAACTTTGACAACATTTATTGTAAGTGTTTTCATACTCAAAAATATTAGTGAAAATGCAATTATAGGTGGAAGTGGGTTTCATATTTGTTGAAACACATTTAATTTTCATATATATACATGATTTAAGTGGTTTATTTTCACCTGCTAGTCTCAAAGGCAAAGTTTCTAGTTGGAGGTCAAGAAGTTATCTCTTCACTGCTAAAAAGTTGCATTTTAGGACCCTTTACTACAATTTCCACCATGCATTTATCTTAGAGGTGATTCAGACTAGATTTGGGGTGTAATTATAGGACTTTACCATGTATATGAAGGATCTTATGGTTCTTCCATATGACTTACAATTTTTATTTTATGCATGCCTAAAGTTAGGCTAAAAATCAACATCTTTCTTGTATTTGGAAGGGCATTCTTGAGCTCAAAATGGGTGGTGGGTTTTTTGTCTGGGCCAGATGTGAGGCCAAGAACCTAGTATTGGAAATTATTCTACCCATTGGAGATGTTGACAATGCTAGTTTTCAACCAACAAGCACTACAAATTGAGTTCTTGGATCGTAGCTTCAACTTTGATAATATTTAATGGTAGTGTTTATGTGCTCCAAAATAGTAGTGAAAATGCACTTTTGGGTGGAAGTGGGTGTCATGGTTATTGGAACACATGTAATTTTCCTATATAGACATGCTCAAAGTTGTGGATTTTCACCTATCGGTCCAAAAGGCAAAGTTTCTAGTTGGAGGTCAAGAAGTTATCTCTTCACTGCCAAAAAATTACATTTTAGGACCCTTTACTACAAATTATACCACACATTTCTCTTAAAAGTGATTCAAACTATATTTAGGATAAAATTATAAGACTTTACCATGCACACAAGGGATCTTATGGTTCTTCCATATGACTTACAATTTTCATTTTATGCATGCTTGAAGTTAGGATAAAAATCAACATCTTTCTTGTATTGGGAAGGGTGTTCTTGAGCCTAAAATGGGTGTTGGGTTTGTCATTTGAGCTAGATGGGAGGTCAAGAACCTGGTCCTAGGAATTATTCACCCCTTTATATGTGTTGACAGTCTCAATTTTCAGCCAACAAGCACCAAAAATTGAGTTCTTAGACCGTAGCTTCAACTTTGACAACATTTATTATCAATGTGTCCATGCTTCAAAATAGTAGTGAAAATACACTTGCAAGAGGAAGTGGGTGGCAAGGTTGTTGGAACACATATAATATTCCTATATAGATGTGTTCAAAGTGGTGGATTTGCACCTACCAGTCTCGAAGGCAAAGTTACTAATTACAGGTAGAGGATATTATGATAAAACTTTTGATGAGGAGTGAAAAGATGGATCAATTATGCCAATCCACCAAACTTGTACCCATAAACCCTCTTTGAACACAAAATATAAATTTAACATAATTCAATGAAAATTATGATAACTAAATGTATAGCTTCCCTACTTCAAGTGTTGAAGGTGGTTTGGAGGTTGGGGCAAGTCTATGGGTGGAGATATGGCCAAACGTTAGTCCCAAAAAAGCCTAAAACCCTAGTGGGAAAATTTTATAATAGATTGTAGTTGTTAGGCCTAGTCTTCAAAGACAAAAAGGGGTAATAAGTGGATAATTTGGAAGAGTGGATGTCTAAGCTTATGAAAGTTGTTTAATATTGAAATAAGTATTATAGGTGTGAGAGTGGAGTCAAAAGTGAGCAATAAGGTCACAAAGGAAAAATAATCTTTAAGAACATGAATTAGGCCTATTAGGCCTTATAGTCCTACTTGGGTAAAAGTGGGAAATAGGTACAAGGAAGACTTGGGGCCTTCAATGAAGGTTGGTTGGCATGTTTGCGGATATGGTAAGAGGTTGGAATCTATTGTATTTGACTCTGAGTGTATATAGATAAGCATCAATTCATCAAGTACATTGACACCAGTTGGAATGATGAGTTGTATAATTATTCTCTGAGTTGTATAAAATGAGGATGATGACTCATTTGTGAAATTTAACCAAGAAGACATGTGTCACTAACTTTTTCCAAATTGGGCCTACAGGAAAAAACATGCCGGATTTAATCACAAAATTTGGTGGAGAGGATCATTATGACATATTATACCCATTAAATGTATTTTGTATATTTTTGACAATGGAAACTATTCACTATTTTAGTGCAATCAACCCTATGTCAAATCATGGTCAACATTGGAGCTTGCCTTACCAAAATTGGTCAATTTGGGGCATCTATAGGTTGAGTCAAAGCACAAAATTTGGTATGAATGGTATCCATGACCTAAAAAAAACATCCCATGCCATAATAAATCTCCTTAAAAAGTGAAAGTTCCTGCTATTTTGATACAATCCTCTTGCAGTCAAGAAGCCAACCATTGGAGATTTCTAGAAGTTTTGTTAGTTCTGGATGCCACGAAGCAGTTTAGGCCTTGGAGAGATCTTAAAACAATAAAATATGATTTTTAAAACCTATATTATCCTATATAATTTATCACATTAAATTTTTTTGGCAAAATTTTTAAGAAAGACAAGTTTTGGCATGAAGAAAGCATGTAGGCAGTTTAAGGTAAATTGTGGTAAAAAGGATCTACAGGAAAAATTACATATCCAAAAGACTTTAAAATTGGTAATATTGTTATTAATTACATAATATACAAATATATAATCTTGGGAATGTCATATGAAGAGTGAAATTTATCTATGTTTTGTCACAGTCCCCTCCATGTCTCATAATGGTCACTATTCATGCAGGCATAATTTTTAGAGTTTTAAGATGTGTTTGAAGGTTAAAAGCTTAGATAAGTATTTGATAAGTATGGGAAGATTTTTTTAAACCTATTAAACATATTTTAAGGGTGTTCACACTCCAAACTTTATGCAATCCCATAGGTAGGCTCAAATCCTCACAGGTAGTCTCAAAGACATAAAGGCAAAGTAGGTTTATTTATCATTGTAAAGGTGTTATGAGATTTTTTAGATGTAATGAGTATGTTTAAAATATATATATATATTAGTGGGAAGGTCAAATTCTTCCTTTGGAGAGTACGTATAGGGCATGGGAAAC
>JARHVA010005098.1:1220000-1300000 GCA_037957365.1 Torreya grandis | reverse complement strand
TAACATTAAATTTATATAAAAGATACTTGCATGTGTGTAGAGACTCCCAATGTATCTGAACTAAAAGTGTGTGCCAACAACTCATCAATCAAGACCATATCCTCCAAGCCCCCTGAAGTACCACCATCATCATCTAAAGGTCTAATGCATATAGTACCATAACATATGCATGGGTGGGGTCAAGTATATCCACTAGATGGAGTATCTCAAGCATATGTCTCTGAAAGTCTACTCATATGATGAACAAGTGTATTAGTAAGCATACTAAGCACATGCAAGTGTCTAGCTCCACAACCTCTATCATCATAGAGGGAATCTCTATATGGATTTTGTGTAGGGATCCTTACAAGCTAATTAGGTGCATGACATGTATCTGGTTGATCTTGTGTGGAGCCTTTCCCTCAGCCCTAAAACTCACCATAGTCAAAGTAGTTTGGAATTTGATTAAGGACAAACTCACAATAGAGTTTCCTCAAAACATATAAAGGGACCTTATGGTCATTACAAGGGGGATAGTCAAACACCATCCACCATCACTCCCAAATATTGGCCTTAATTAAATTGTGTTGGCATCAGTGGATTAGGAAACATTTGGTCATTATGGGAAATAGGGCATTGGTGGTCAAGTCGATAAATAAGGCATAAATTTGATATTTTGTTATATTTTTGTTCTTCACCTCAGATGCTAACAATTTTTTAGCATATTAAGCCCTACAATTATCCCTATATGACCTCCATCTATCAATTTGACTTGTTATCGAGTCAACTTGACCTAATACTAACTCTAGGTTATTGACCAAATAGGTGAAATGGGTGTTTGTGGAAGTGGGCTCCCTCATTATCCTAATTATTTTCTCAATTTCAATTTTGTTCTCCTCTATGTGAGCAACTATATCCTCCTGGTTGCTTGGGGGATCTAGGGGAACTACAATAGGGTTAGGTGGAGGATTAAGAGGGTTAAGAGGGTTGGGTAGAAGGTTAGGCAGAGGATTAGGTGGAGGGTTAGGCATAACATGATGAATTGTTGGAGAAAAATAAAAAATAAACTAGATGAAATTCACATTCACAAAAAAAAATTAAAAAAAATTAAAAAAAAATGATTTAATCTATAAAAAAACATACCTCTTCTTCACGGTGGCATTGTCAATCTAGAAAATGGAGGGCAAAATGTAAATCTTGATGCCAAAATAAGATATTTTAGGGTAAAACGTGATCTTGTAGGATAAAATGCGAATAGGAATTAGTAAAACATGAATGGAAAGAATGAAGAGGATGAGGGTTTTTTGTTTTATAGTTTTAATAACACATATGTGTTATTTAAACTTATAGGAACACTTATGCAGTCCTATAATGCATACGTATTCCTATTAGTTTACACAATATGTACACATTATTGTTATAATGCATGTGTTATTGTTATAATATGTACGCATTATGGTTTAGGAATCTTGAGCCATAATGTGAACATGTTATAACAATAATGTATATGCATTATGTTATAACGTGTATGTGTTATGGGTTATGTCCATGGAATTGTCCCCCAACTCCATGAACATACCCTTTACACACATTTTAAACCACTAAAACATTTTATAACACCTCTCATACAACCCTATATACCATACTACAAGGTTTGGGCAATTTTATAGGGTTGGATTTTAAATTAGAAGTGATTTTATCCTCTAAGTAAAACTTAGGTTCATAACCATTGTTAAGCCTAAAATAAAGGCTAAAAGTATATCAATGAGAATCCATTATAAAGTCAAATTGTATACCTTAAAGACTCCATTGCACTAGAATTAATAAAGTAATTTGGTAAAGGTGTTATAGTTGGTTTAAAAATCTAATTGAGTAGGCTACTATTCTAAAATAATACTCGCCTAGTACAAGACATGTTAGAACCCATACATCAAAAAGTATTATCCTTTTTATTCCCAACTATATTTTTATGAAATGACTTATATATTTTTTGTGTTTTTCCAACACCATATAAATTGTAAAGTGTATGCACCTAAATATGCTCACCCTAACTACTTTACTAATCTTGTTATTAATCCTAACTAATCCTGTAACCATAGTCCTAATTAAATAATTAAATCACATCCTCCTTCATTATTATTCATTTTAATAAACTTACCCCTTCCCACTTCTTCATTAATTATATAAATCACCATTATCTACTAACTATTCTCACTTGTCTAATATTTTAGAATTTTAAATTCCCATGACCCACCCACCTACCTATTCATAGGATTTGCTACAAGCCTAAACCTTAATATTCACCTAATCCACTTCTAATCCTCAATTATTATTAACATGTGAATATAGGATGATACTCTCTCTAAGCTTCCCTCATCCTCTACATTTTCTATAAATATCCATTTCTAGAACTCTAAGGAATTTTAAATTCCTTATAATTCTCTCATTTTTTTAGAGTCTTCTTCTGTAGAAACTTCCAATGAACTTCTAATTCATTAGAAATCCTCCCTCCATTTATAACATCTCCCTCCAATCTAAATAACTAAGGAATGTGTAATAAATCCATGCTACACCAATTCATCATAAAGCTATCAAATAATTCATGCAATCTAAGTCATTGATAAAATATCATGCTATCCACAATCTGAGTCTTTGGTAAGCAATCTAATATTCATCCATACTATTTAATCTTCTTCTTCTTCTTCTTTTTTTGTTTTTTTGATTTAGACCACTTAGATTTAGATTAGAATGTTATTTTGAATCATGATCATAGTATTGCATTTTGATCTAATGGATCTATATTCTAATGAAGTAGATAGATATTTTGGGTATTTTGGTTAAATTGCATAATCAAATCTATTTGCTCAAAATTTGCATCTTACATTTGGAAATTATAGTGGGATAAACTCCTTCAAATTATCTATTTTTCCTATTATAAGTGTTTTGATAGCTTGCAAGACTAATTGGACAAAAGAAAAGATCTATATTTCATCAAGTTTTCACGTCTAGGCAAAAAGTGGTTTTGCTCTACAAATCAAGATATTGCATTGGCAGTATTTCCTAACAATCTATGATTTTACACTAACCGTACCATTTAATCACTAATAGTTAACTATTTTGGTAGGTTTTTGAACTTTTGAAATACTACAACTCACAAAAGTTAATTTTGCTAAAAAGTTACATTTTTACTATAAATAAGCAATTTTGAAGTGATATAGTGTTAAAATCAAATAATACCTATATTGATATCTTTTTAATTCATGTACGATTATACTAACTTAATTTGTATTGAAAGGCTAAAATATAATTATATTGCCTTTAACATTAGTAGTAATTTAATCTTAAATAAAATTGTAGTTTGACAGTCATGATATTGAACATCAGTTACAATTTTACCTTTGTGAGAGGTAGTTTTGACATAAACACAAAATCACTAATCTAAGTCTAAAATTTATGTTTTCTAACTATGTTAATATCATTTTTTGAATATTGTTTACTTATAGGTAAGGGGAGGTACTTCCTAGATCAACATCAAACATCCAAATACCCTTTTTGACCACTTCATGCAATACCGCATTTTTTTAGAAGCATTTTTGCTTTTTATAGGCAATTTTGCATAACAATAGGTAGTTTTGACTTAAATAGGTCAAACAATATAATTGTATAAATATATTTTTGTCTTAATTCATTATGTACATATTATTAAACAATCTGTAAATATTTTAACCGTTGTAGATATTTTCCATTCTCCTGCTAGGTTTATAGTGTTTTTATCTATGCAACAAAATCGCATATTACAATCTATGATATTACTTTTAACCTATGGTATTGCCATAAAAGATATATGGTTTTTCTTAAACACATAGTCACCCTCTACAATATACATATATTGAATAGGTAGTATTGATCTTGAGTTGTAGTTTTGTATTGACTATAGGTAGTTTTACCTAATTGCATGATCATCATAAAGTCTAACTGCCTACAAAACTACATATTTGTAAAAGCAATTTTGACCTGTCAGGTGCAAGATTGATTTTTTGGAAGTAATTTTGCATATAAATAACTTTGTATTTATGGTTTTGATCAATCTAGTAGTGATTTTGCATTCATTTTTTGCCTTTAAATTATTCTTACTTAAGTGCATTTTTAGGATCCGTTTTGGTAAATTTTGAGTCATTCCAAGGGTTCTACAAGGGGTGCTTCTCCTTAAACCCATAAGTGGCACTACCCCTTAACCTTTCAAGGGTATATTCCCCTTAACCTAGTTGGGAGATACCATCTTCACACCCCCGCATTGTGTCTCTACATCCAAAATAAGTTATAGAGCTAATTTGTGATTTTTTCTGTGGTTTTTATTAAGGCTTATTGGACTAACATTTTATTTCTTACAAAAGTGAAACTAGTAACATTTTTGACTTGATAACATGTTATATTCTAAGTCATATATTTTATCTAACATCTTATCTTGCAGGTTGCCCCTCCAAGATTGCCAATTGAAACTACTAATCACTTGTCTTGTAGGTCACATGTTAAAGATATTTTGACAAATTTTGAAAAATCATCTTGTAAATATCTTCTATATTTTTTTATATGTATCACATATAAATTAATCAGCTAATGAATCTTTTTGTCTACTTATGTGTCATTCGAGGGCTACAGTGGTGTATAATCTCCTCCTTGCATCCTTGTAGTGATTCTTGGAAGATCAGAAACCACTAACAACCCTCCCATAACGTGACATGGAATTCACACCCATGCACTTGCCATATTCTTAGGGGGATAATGACCATGGATTTTACCACCATGTACGAATGCACACTTTATGTTCCAGTAAAGTATAAATATTAGGGACAACTATCATTAGGCTAAGTAGTTGATCCCATATAGGTCCTCCATGAAGGGGAAGAGGTAATTCTTTGAACCATACATTAGAAAACACCCTACATGAAATTTATCCCCACTATACCTATCATATATTGGAGATGCCCCTAGAGAGATTATTTAGCCTAAATTAGGACCATCAATCATAACATGTGACTTAATACCAAAGTTAGTATCAGCTCCTAAGTGACCATCATGTACAAATTGGGTTGATAAGGTTTAAGAGATTCTATAGTAGGTCACCATCCTACAACCTCACCCATAAAGCCATTAGATGGTGCAGTCATTAGGTTACACACCCCATAAGTTTACTAATCTTAGAACTATGGTTTTCTTGCTTTGGTGTGTGTTGTGATAGACTAGTGTTGTTTATGAGTTGAGTCTACCTTTCACCCAAATGTATACATGGTTATCTAGGATTTCTATATTATCATATTGTATATCCTTATTGTCTATCTTTTACATTCACAGTCTTCTGGCTATCCATATCTATTGTACCCATAATCATATATTATATAATATTATCTATCTTGTATATCCTATCATCCCATTTTGTGCATATCCTAATCTATATTTGTCTTGACATCCTCATGACCCTATCTTGTACATACCTATATTATCATCCCCATCTAGTCTAACCCCATATTATCTTATCCTATAACACACCTAGTTGAATCTTTAGGTAACCTACTTATCCAAATCATACGCACCATCATTACATCACCACCCTTATCCCAGTATTAAATACCATCATCCTTGATCCTTCCATTTATCCTTCATCACATAATACTATCCCATATCACCTGAAGCATATCAGTCTAAGGCTTGAGCAAGTACTTTTGTCCTTACATATCATCCTAGTCCACTACCATATTATCATATTTCATACTCTGTTAGCAACCTATCACTTTTTTGGTTTTAATATAACATCCAATCATTATCAATCTAGTCATTTTTAATCCATTCATCTTGCCTATTCATAACTAACACCCATCTAATCATCATCTTACTAGTATGAATCTAGACACTTGTCAAACCCAAATCTATTTTCTAGGTTGAAAACTAAGTATTGTCAATAGATCATCAACACCTATCAATTTCTAATCTAATCCTAGTCTTATATCATAATTTATGTGGCCTATATCATCCTCACCCATTACCAGATATACTAACTCAATCATTTGGACTTACTTTGTCCAAGGATTGCATTTTAGCTAATCACTAATCTACCTTCACATCAACCCCATTTTATCATTTTTCCACATTTCATCCATCATCAACTCAAATTAATTTGGACCCAATTCTCATTTAACAATACCTTTTTTCCAAAAAATATGAGATCCTTTTGCGTGCCCTTGAAATGGGTGCTCACCTACCTTCTAACCTTGATCCCATCAAGCCTAAACCAGCAATCCATGCCATTCCCCATCAATAATCCCCATTTAAACCTAACCCACATTATATCCTACCATGGTTCACCCCATTATCCATCCATCATAACCATAATTCTCACATCCCTCCATATACAAGTGATAAGGTCACCTTATTTGATGAATATATATTGGCCAACAAGGATGAGTGAATTTTATGACTATTAGAGATGGGTACCCACCTTCCCAATGATTTTGAACCCCTAATCCTAAGGTTATCCAAAAATTGAGTCCCTCATCAACCCTCATCCCCATCTAATTCCAGTCCACCATCCACAAGTCCTGATCCTAATCATGACCTTTTTAGTTCAAAGATTTCCTTGTTTAATAAGTATACTGATGAAAATAAGGATGCAGTTCTCTTGTGTCTCCTTGAGATGGGGGCCCAACTTTCAAAATGTCTTGACCCCATTCAACTAACCTTACCCCTAGTTCAAACCCATCCATAATTGAATCCTTCATTCACCAGTCATAGTCTATTATAAATCCCCTATCCTACTAGTAAAGGGAATCCTATCTTAACAACCTCATCCAAATCCAGCTCATATCCTAAATAATCTCATTACATCATGAAACCAACATCAAATTATTCCACTCATCAATCTAAAACTTTGACATCCAACACCATAGACAAGAAATATACCCATCTCCCCATATCTATGGAAGCCCTATTTTGTAAATTGAGGTTCATATGCATGATTTTCCACCCAAAAACAAGACCATTAGATTTGTCTAAACATGTGCCCTCATGGTATCAAGATGAATGATTTTGTATATACCATAAAGTCCTTAGGCATTCTATCAATAGATGTTTCCCATTTAGAGATTATATCCAAAAGTTAATTGATAATGGAGATATTTAAATTAAGGGTGAATCTAATGCATCCACACCTAGGAATGTGAAAAAAGGGGTATGCCAAGAATTAATTCCCAAGCATAACCAAGTGTCTTTCCTCCTAAACCAAGGTGATAACCCAAATCCCCAACATACCACAACCATCTTGGATAAAACCATACCTATATCCTATCCACACCAAATCATATATCCTCACAAATCTATTAAGCCTAAAACATCCATTCCCAAACCCAAAGGGAAAGAGGTACTTGCAAAAAATAATATGGAGACTATTATAAAATCATATATTAGTGACATCACCTCACCAACATCCCTATCAGAGTCAACATTAGAATGGTCATGATCTTATTCTACACTAGCATATGAATCATCGCCCATGACAGAAACATCATCCCTTTAAGAATCATCATCCATTTCAGATAATGAAAGTCATGCCAACACCTATCTCTTTGAGGATGTCTCTCATTTGAATGTCAACCTATCAAAAGACATGATTTTTGATCTATATCAAGATGATGAAATTATAACACAATTTTTAGATGCTTTATCAATCGAAGATCATCAAGTTGGATATGAATCAGCTTTAGATGTTGATTCTCCTAAGAGTCTTAGTGATCCTTTTGATATCCTTAAGGATACTTTCTCTGAAATTGAGGTTAGGTATCTTAGTAACTATTATGAGGACTATGTTGTCCATCATCCCTTAATTCATCTCTTTCATCACACATCTCCATTCATTTTCCTCCTATTAATAATTCCTCCATTCCACTCCCTGAATGGGATATAAAAGAACACACCTCATTGGATTCCCTTCATCATGAAATATCATGTGTCGAATCAACAAGGATCCAAGTAAAAAATCCATTAATCACATCAAATAATCAAGTTATCTATGATACAAAAATAATCAATCAAAATTAAGAAGATCTTCACAATAGGCCAAGTCAAAAAGCATCATCCCCTATTATTAATATCCTTGAAGTGCTAAGGGATCATCCAAGTCAAAATCATCATCATCTATAAAGTCAAAAATCAAATTCCTTTGGTGAAGTCCAGCTATAGGCACTAGGGGCCAATCAAAGTCAAAGTCTAATCCAATAAACAAATAAAAATATGTTAAAATTCATATGGTCAATCCTCCTAATATTTGGATCAAAGAGCAAGAAAGTCAAAAGCTCTTGGATCCCTTAATGTCATAGCACCTAACATAAATTTCCCATTGACCATATCCAACAGTGTGTGCAACTATTGAACCCCATATCTACTCTCCTTTTAGTCACATTGTCATCCTAATCATATCAATCATTCACATCCTATACCCCATCATAAAAATCAAGACGTAATCCCATCCATACCATACTTAAAATTCTAAGGAAACATTGTCTCTTATAGGGGTTACAAAGACACCTAATTGAGATGTCCAAATGATGTTAAATCAAGAGGTAACGAAGGTCACTAAGACATTAGTAAATCTAACATCAACCACATTATCCTAGAATCACACATTTTCAAAATAGGTGTTGGCTAAAGATCATAAAAGCATCTACAATCCTTCATCTCTCCCACCTATAATAAATCAAGATGCTAAAATTCAAAAATAAAAAAGTCAAAAAAATAAAATAAAAAATCATTCATCCAATGGTGAAAACTAATTTACTAGCACCTTGCGCAAGTACCATGATGAAAACTAATTTTTGTTATCATGGTAGAATAATCTATAATCTTTATTATACCTCAACACTTGGGGGCAATCCCTTTTCATCCACATCATATCAACCCTATGTACATCGCACCCATATCATCATTGGTCCATCATTCCTATCCATCATATGCCATCATATTATGCATCCTATTATGTCCATCTTTTCTTCTAGTCTTGACCTTTGTATAGGAATGAAAGATGTCTTGAGCAATATTATATAATCATATTTTAAAATCCTCTAATGGAAACTTTGGAAACTAAACATCTAGTTCCCTCATAATGTGGTCATTGAAGATCCCTTGTCCACTCTTCCTTGGTCTCCATCCCCTTTTCTGCATCACCATTATCCTTTTATCATCCCATCCATTATTCTTTCCATTTTCATCCTAGTTTATAGGCTTGGTATTCCCTGTTCTAGTATCCCTCAATTTTTATAGTGTACATACATATTCCAAAAATCCCTACAAATTAAAATATGTCAAAATCCCTAAAAATCATAAAATTTGGAAAAATAAAAAATATTCCAATATGTTTTGTCTTATGACTATTCTCTTATTCACATCCATCTCCATCTCCTTCATCCTCCATAACCTAGATCATAGTCATCCATCGCACTTTTACCTTTCATCCTCTATTCCATACTAGGGCAAATATAGTCTATATCGAGCTAATAGTGACCTAGTCTTACTTTAGCTTGATCAGTCTTATGTCTCTCATCTAAATTATTGATAATCCATATCCTTATCCAAATTCTAATCCTAATTATCATCACTAGTCTAATCCAAGTCTATATCTTATCCAAATATATATCCTTAATCCACATTTACATCATGTTCATCTTAGTCCAGCTCATCACTTAATCACTCATCATGTTGACTCTCATCAAGACCATTAGACAAGACATTATGACACTACATATAGATACTTGTGCATGATGTTTGAATTATTTGTATGTTTTTTTCTCATGAATATATCTGATTATCTTGTGTTTTTATATGTTTCTTTTTAGCCTTGCATCATATATCTTTTTGTCTATCAGATAATGAACAAGGTTGCTATAATGACACCAAAAAGACTATAATAATGCTTTTAGGTGCCCTCGATGATGCATAGTTTGCTATTTTCCCATTTTTATGCATTTTGGCATAACCTCCTCTTGTTCATACCTATATCATGGGGCATACTACCAAGTTCTATAATTAATGGATTGCTTAGGCTATGATGAGACCTTCTCACATCAATGATGGATTTATAATGGACTACACTAATCATTTATCCTATCCTCTATCACTTTATTAATTATTAAATCATCATATTTATCCCATAATCAATTCAATTATCCAATTCCACACATCTAATATCGAATCATTCCTCTAATTCATTTATCATCACGTCTAACTAATCATCTATCATCTCTTTGGTCATCAAGATCTGACATCTCAACTCAAATCTTAGTCTAGTCATCATCATACCTAACATCTATCGAATAACTAACATGTCTAATAGTCATGATTATCCTCCTTCTTTATCCTATCTTATCATCTATCATCTAGTCTGAACTATAATGGCTTGAGGTCTTTTTAGACTATGTAGACAAAACTTAGTCATATAACATGTCTAAGGTCAGCTCAGCCATTATCTTCTCTTTCCCCATCATTTGTCATTACATCTATCTTGTCATCCTCACATATTACATTAGTCAAATCCTTGATTTATAATATAAATCATAATCACTCAATATATTGATTGATCACCATCCCCATAATCATCTCATTAATATTTTCATCAATTACCCACATCTATTAATTGGGAATGACAAATCATAGCATCCATATTTTATTCCATTGGTCCTTCATTGATAAATTTATCATTCAAAGTTTGTGGTTTCTTCCCTTGATTGGGGCATACCCAAGAAAATAACTATCATTTGATCCCTTACATGTATCTTTACTAGGGGCATCATCGTTATTAATCACATTATGGCTCATTTATTAGATGTATTTTAGTCCAATTTTCCCCTTCATATTTTAATCACTTGATCCTATCATTTATTCATCCCTTATATCATATTTCTCAAATCTAGCCTTGAGTTACAATCATAATTTATCTTATCAAATCATTATCTTATCTTGGCCTAAAACTCTCCCTTGCATGCATCCTTTCTTGGGATATGTTGAAAGCTTATGACTTTTTATCTTAGCTTTAGGTTATGGTTGATTCCCCCTTGGGATGTGTCGACAACTATGACATATATGTTTTCACTCCTTGTGCATATATATTTGTTAGGGGAATTATCAATTTATATCTCATTTCTCAGGTTGAATTCATTCTCACATCTTGCATCCCATCCCTTCATCTATTATTGCATCCCACCCCTCATTCCCTCTTTCAAGTGGCCATCCATCTCATTCTTCTCTGCATGTCCCATCGAGGGGGCATCATATAAACTAACATTATTAACTCATATATGAAATGGTTTTTATTTGAAATACCATTACTCCTTCCACTTCATCAAGTCGCAATGCCCTTTCAAAGAGGGGCAAAATGTATGCACCTAAATTTTATCACCTAACCATTTTACTAATCCTGATATTTATCCTAATTAAGCTTGTCACCATAGTCCTAATTAAATAATTATATCCCATCCCCATTAATTATTATTCATCATACTAACCTTAACCCTTACCATTTCTTCATTAATTCATCTAAATCACCATTATCTACTAACTAATCCCACTTGTCTAACATTTGAGAAATTTAAATTTCCATGACCCACCTACTTACCTACTCCTAATATTTCCTAAAAGCCTAGCCCCTAAGATTCACCTAATCCCCTTATAATCTTCAATTAGTCCTAACATGAAAATATAGTCTTCTACTCTCAAGAAGCTTCCATCATCGTCCACATTTTCAATAAATATCTATTTCTAGAGAACCCTAAGGAATTTTAAATTCCTTATAATTCCCCCCTCATTCTTTTAGAGTATTCTTCTCTAAAAACTTCCAATAAATTTTTAATTCATTATAAAATCCTCCCTCCATTGCCTATTTAAACACACCATCTCACTCCAGTCCAACTAACTAAGTGTTAGAAATCCATGTACACCAATTCATCATCAAGCTATCAACTAATTCATGCAATCCAAGTCCCTGATCAAACATCATGCTTTCCACAGTTTGAGTCTTCTATAAAAAATCTAATCTTCATCCATAACATTTATTTTTCTTTTCATTTGAGTATTGATTTAGAGCACTTGGCTTTAGATTAGAATGTTATTTTGAATGATGTTTGTAGTATTGAATTTTTATCTAATGGCTCTATATTTTAATGAAGTAGATAGATATTTTGGTTGAATTGCATAATCAAATATATTTTCTCAAAATATCTATCTACTTCATTAAAATCTAGAGCCATTAGATAAAAATGCAATACTACAAACCTCGAAATTTCCATCTTACATAAAGTAAATTGTAGAAACAAAGGGAATGATTCTTTGGTATATAATTGTTTCAACTTTAAAAAATATATTCTATGATCAATTACAACACTTTTTTTAATAATTTGGTAACATAATTATACATAAATTCATATGTTGCAAAAATATTCAACAAACTTCAAGGTATATTTTTAATGCTCAATAAAAGTTTAAGGCATACAATAATGTGAACACATAATACAATATGTAATAAAATACAACAAAATCCAATAGTTAAAATCGATGAGAATATTTAAAAAGAGAAATTTTGAATAATATATGTATATAATAGATCCATATAAAGGCATAAAAAATGTGAACACTTGATACAATATTCTGGGTCAATGCCATATAGGCATACAACTATACATCAAGCCATATGTAAATACAATAAAATTCCATAAGGCATGATCATAATCATCAAAATTCATCACTCTATTTGCTTTCTTGTAGAAGTCTCTCCCTTAAATTCCTTGCTCACAACTAGAGGTGTCAGATCTGGATGACTACAAATCCTCTTTTGCTCAAAACTCACTTATAGCTCCAACTATTTATATGAAAATATTTTTAGAAACTTTGCATGTACTAGAACAAGATAATTAAAAAATTAACAAGTTACATTTTTAAAATGATACAAAAATTATTCAATCATGGTCAATTTGGGACTAGCACTCAATAAGGTCAATGATAAGTTCACACTGGCAAATGAGAGTGTGAAACAGATCAAAAATAGGAGTCGATGATATGCTCATGATAATGGAAGGGCTAGGTCCCTACACACACACACACACACACACACACACACGTCTCTCTCTCTCTCTCTCTCTCTCTCTCTCTCTCTATATATATATATATATATATATATTTAAAATTAGCTCAAAAACATTTAAGCCAACTGACTAAATCATTGAAATATAATATAATAATTTATAAATTAAATTGTCAACTATACCACATCATGCTTGCCAATCATTTGAACATGACTTGAAGACATCACTGGAGTAGTTTGTGTAGACAATCATTTCATGTGTTAGTTATTTTCATAATTACATAGGATAATTACAAAACACACATCCATATTTACTCTTAAACATTATAATAAATCTCATGTACCTTGGTGAGCTTTTGTGCAAATGAAATCCTAGTAGTAACACCTATAATTTCTTTCCCCAAATAGATGGTGGAGTGTCTAGTGTGCTCATGAACTAAACAAAAAAAAAATCATTGTTAGTCACTTTAGCATATATATATATACATATATATATATATATATATATATATATATATATATATATATATATATATATATATATATATATATATATATATATACATACACACACACACACACACACACACACACACACACACACACACACACACACACACACAAAATAACATACATGTACAATGAACCATAACATTAATTAATCCTTAAAAATCATCTCTCTATAGGTATATATAGGCATAGTAGTAATAACACACATGTTCGTGCGATGTCTAAAATATTTCTACAACATAAAGAAATTCATATATATTATTGGGATTTCTATATTAAAAATAGTTATTACCTTTTAAATAGTACAAATATTTTAAATTTAACAAGTTTGAAATTTTTTATAATAAGTAAAATATTAAAGCTACATAGGAAGTTATAGCCAAGGTGTTCACATCAATTGTAGATGGATGAAACATAGTGAGGTTGATATAATCTAGTCCCACAGAAATACCACCATGAATGAGCTACATGATATCCTCCTCCTCCTCTATTATAGTGCATATAACACGACATGATCTATAATAGTGAGCTCGTTAGGTAGCAGAGCTAGACGAAGCCTCACCATGTCCAACCTCACCAGTAAGAGTATGAGAAATATGGCTCGTATGCTAAATGAGGGTTTTAGTAAGCACCATAAGTGCATGAAAAATATCAATCTCTAAAATATTCTTGACTATAGAGGGTAGGGTCTTAATAGGAGGTGGTTTATAGATACATACTCTTGTAGGCTGATTAGGTACATGACGTACACCTAGCCTATCTTGCGTAGATCCCTTTCCTCTACCAAATAAATCTGAAAAATCAAAATAGTTTATAACTTCATTAAACACACACTCACAATACATTTTTCTCAAAAAAATACAATGGGACCTCATTATTGTTGTAAGGTGGGTGATCAAAGACCATCCACCATCGATCCTAAAAATTTTATTTAATCAAATCATGAGTGTGATCAAGTGGATTGGAATCTGTTTGGCCATCACATCTAGTGGTGCACCAATTTTCCCATCATTAAATAGGGCACAAATTTTGTATTTTGTTGTATTTATCTTTCACAATGGTTGTAGATAATGTTTTGGAATAGTATGCCCTACATCTATCTTTATACTCATTCTACCTATCAATTTGACCTGTTAACGAGTCAATTTCACCTAATAATGTCTATAATGTGTTTTCCATAGAAATTTAGTGGGGGTTGTTTGCATGGGTATCCCTCAATGTCCTAATCAAATTATCAAGTTTGATCTTATTTTCATTGATATTGGCTATTAAATCCTCTTGACTACCTTGTGGGGATCGAGGAACTACATGAGGGCTAGGAGGGTTTTACGAGTGAGGAGGGGTAGGAGGTTTTTGTGGGTGAGAGGGATAGGAGGGTTTTTTTTAAGGAGGATATGAGGTTTAGGTTGTTATTTAATGCCACTTAGCACATTAGTCTCTACATGTGCTAAAAAAAAAAAATTCAATAAAAATATAACAAAATTAACTAATTTTATTTCTAAATGCATTAAAATGTGTTTTCATACCTCTCTTTCATCATGGCATTATCAAATTTAGGTAATTATATTTTTTTTACTAGAGTGGGTCTCATTGTAAACCATGTATTTTCTCTTCTTCTCTCCTAATCATGATTTGCATCGATTCCAAATGAATGGTATCGATGATTTTTTTTTGGGGGGGTCGGTGGGTTATAAAGTAATAGAACCACGCACATGTTTCTATAATTTCATAACCATGTATGTGGTTTTGTCTTGATAAATATCATATAAATACCATAGTTCTTCATATGTGGTTTTTTAAAAACTACATACATAAAACTATTTCCATCAACTCTTATCCACTTTTCGGCCCCCATATCCATGCAACTACCCTAAAAATGAACAAATAAATAAATTGGAAAAAAAAAAATTGAAGTAAAAAAGTTTAAATTTTTTTAATAAAACATATTAAAATACATATTTTACCCAACCATCCATTAATATCTTCCTACCATCTTGAGTGATCCTGACACTCATTGTATATAAGCCTAAAATTTAAGACAATAGGGTCTATCATCATCTGAATTTGGCAAATATGGATTTGCATCATCACCCTCCCACCTTAATCCTTTAGGGTGAGGCAGGAGGAGGGAGAGGGTATGTTGTTGATGTTATGTGGGATTAAGTCTTGTCATCTAGATCATGGATTTATTTTATTATGAAAAAGACAAGAGGATCTTGCACCTAACATATATATGAAATAAAATTATAGGAAAGTATAGATCAATAATATAAAATAAAGTTCAATAATAAAACATAATTTCTACCTCTTTTACAAGTCCTTGGCACCCTCATATTCTTGTCAATCATATGGGATGTAGATTCTCCATAATCAATATTTATTGGAAATGTTAAATGAGAACAAATATGTTTAATTGAAAAATAAACTTTTAATATAGGCTTCTATGGAGAGTCCCTAACCAATAGACAAAGAACATTTAATACTTTCAGCTCTCACACCTTCCTGCTATTATATATTAGAAGTAGAGATGTCATAATAAATTAGTAGTATAGTTGTTGAATGAAAAGAAATATTTTTTAAATAAAAAATAAATTATAAATTTGTACCTCCTTTTTAGGTCCCTAAATGTTGAGGACACCCATTCATATGAGCATCACACTTTCTATCATATGCTTTTGCATGTCCCTATAACTAGTAGAACTATCATTATCAAGTTGCATAATTAGAATTTCTTAATGAGAAAAAAAAATAAACTATATATTTATACCTCCAAGGTGGGAATGTAGAAGTTAAGGGATTTACACTCTTATAAGAGCATCGAGGTGATGCATAATCATCATTGAATTCATCCTCCACATCATGTTGTTCTGAAGCACAAACTCTAGGGCCACCAAAAGTAAAGGTATCTAATACCCTCCAAATAATACTAGTAAGGTGAGATGACCTACTAGTAAAATCACATCTATAATATCTAATAAAAACATATAAGGATTTAAAACAATGTGGAATGCACATGAGATTATCCAGAATCACCTATTTTTCAAGATTAATATTTGAAATTTTACTTTACATCTGCATCTATTTTTCAAATTTCTCACTTCAAAGATAGTAAGAAAAAGTAAGGTTGAATGCACATGAAATTACACCAAATCACAAGAGGAATTAACTCAATCATACATTTTTTTTGGTTTCTAAACTATACTAAAGTTTAGAAAAAAATTAGACAATCATTAAATTTTACATGATAACTATTCGAAAAAATGACCTAAAAAAAGTTAATTTATAAAATTCATTGATTGTAGGATATGCAAAAAAAAATTGTTGGAAAATATTTTGAGTCTTTTCAAAGCTATACCCATATCTATATGTCATCTCATTGAACACCATGGTTTTAAAAAAAATCACAAATGAATTTGATAGAAAAATTGTAAGTATTTAAACAAATGCAATTTCTAGATCTACTCAATCTAGGTGAAAAAAAGGAGATTTAGAGCTAGTTGTTTATTTTGTTGTCAATAAGATACCTTGAAGATTTATTTATTAATTTAAATGAGAGTGGGGGAGGGGGTGGTGCAGGCGGTGGTTTATTTTTTATAATTTATTTTTTATTGAATAGATTATTTTTGTTGTTAAATGTCTAGGAAGAATTAGGGTTTATTTTCTAATGAATATTTTGGGGTATTTTTACTATGAATTCTTCAACATTTTACTTTTTAGAGTTTACATTATTTTTATTTAAATTTGGGTAAATAATTGACATATTTATAAAAGTTTTCACATAGTCATCATCTTCTTTTTCCTCTATTTGTATTAGAAGTATTGCTTACATTTGAGTTCTTACTTTTCCTTCTCGATTATTTTGGTGTGCGTAGACACCATAATTTGATATAAGACCATTATTCATAATGTTTTATTCTCAATTTGTCATATTTGAAAAACTTGTACATATTAACATATCACTTGGTCTATTATATCCCCACTTAAGTCCCCATTTATCCACCAAGCCTAAAAAATCAGAGTCTAACACTTAACATAAAGTATATGTTACCCATTTTGGACCTTATATCACTTGTTCTCATGTTTTGCCTAAAAAATAGAGTCTATGTCAACTTTAGGTCACACTGCACTCTATAAGAAATTATATCGATTAGACATGTTACTTATGTAAGTCTATCCATTTTATCCTTATAGGTCCATCTTCCTATCAACATTGATTGTGTGCCTTTAATATCACCCTTTAATATTTCTAAAGTTGGATAACATGCATAACTTATCCTAGATTAGCTTATATATACAAAGTAATGTCAATCCATTTCAAAAATTAGAGAGAAGAGGAAATAGATAATAAACACATAAAATTTTAAATATCAAATATCAACCTAGATCCAAGCATAAAAAATTATTCCTCCTAATTCATGTTGAGCTTCATTAAGTTATATCTTACAAACATTTGATGGAGTTGTTTTTCTTCATCTCTCATCTTTCTCTTTTAAGTAAAATGAGAGTTTATGATTACATATAGTTGCATTATAACATATATGGAAGGAAAGCTTTAAAACCTTGACTCCATAACTATTTATTTGTTTTGTAGTGTTATGATAGGTCAAAAAGAAAGAACATTAATTTTTTACATTGTTATCATTTTTTAATGAATTAAAGGACATTAACATTAAAAAAAACACAACATACTAGTGATGTAAATATTAGCTTCATAAACCTTGCATAAAACAATATCAATGAAACATATATAATAGGGAAAATTATAGATGTGTAAAAGATTTAGTAGGGTTCAAAATGCTAATTCCTATAATTATAATGTGAATGCTTCCGTGTTGATTTTTCTAATTCGAATGTAAGATTATAGACCTATATATGTGTTTAAATGATAAATATATAAAATATATTGACAAATTCCTATGTGATATGTATGTAATCTCTCTCTTCTTTATTCTTTTATGTGACGAACACACACACAAAGCAATTAAAAAGGTTGATAATTATTAAAATGATGACTCATATTTTATGAGAGTGACAATTGAACTTCTTACAAGTACACAATTATGCTTCAAAGTTTTTTGGTTTCACTAATAGACTGAACTTCTTACAGGTACACAATTAGACATGTCACAAATATCATAGAGGATTTAATCAACGAATTGAAAAATGAAGACTATAATTATCCCTTCCAAATTAATAACTAATCTTAATATTAAAATTAACTTTATATTTTAAAAAAACAAACCAAGAGGCAGGGTATGTATGGCCATGCCCAATAAGGGACTCTATTAATAATTGCCAAATGTAAAGTTATGTTGTCAGAAATGTCACTATCAAAACTCACCAATATAACTACTTTTCTAAGTTTTAACTAAATAATCACTTTTGCACCACCTCAATTCAATTATACTCCACATCAAAATGTAGAGAAGTTTTACACTCTTGACTATAAATTTTGACATAGTTTGTAAATGAGGAGATAAATTCATAGATTATATTCAATCGGCCCCGCACTAATGCTACAGGAATTACGCATCTCCAAATTTATTCTCCTCTTCCATTAAAAATTCCCACTTTGTGGATTTTAGGATTCTAATATAAATGTCAAAC
Source organism: Torreya grandis (assembly GCA_037957365.1). NCBI lineage: Eukaryota > Viridiplantae > Streptophyta > Pinopsida > Cupressales > Taxaceae > Torreya > Torreya grandis. The sequence continues at coordinate 1,280,790 of JARHVA010005098.1, read as the reverse complement.
ATACATAATGCAACTATTGATGAGAAATTTAATGTAACTTGATATTTACAAGTTAGGATTTATGTTAAAAGATAATGTATTGATGAACTCAGTATTTTGTAGGCTATTGTCTTTTTTGGAACCAGTTTCTATATTTTTTATGAATTTTTCAATTGTTTAGTGCTATTTTCTAAATTTTATGGCGATTTGAGAAATATATAGTGTATTATAAATTACAATTATTATGTTAACGACATCCTATCTTTTAAGGAAGATGGGATGATGGATATATTTGATAAATGATAGAAATTATGAGGTAATAGAGACAACCACTCCACAATAATGACAATGACAAGCCCCTTGCACAACATTAATAAATCTCTAAAATATGCAATGTTTATATATTTTTTAATCTGCAATTACACTATAATTCATAATCAATTACTTGCATTTGCTTCCTTACTTCAAAAAAAAGAAAAAAAGAAAAAGGTATGGTAATTGGGAGAATTGTGACAAACAATAATTAGTCCCCCAAAAAAAATAGAGACGCCTATTTTAGTTGTCTTAATCATTTACTTTATAACATTTATTGGTAATTTTGAAGGTTTGGAACTTTAAATTATAAAATATTGTAAGGATACATGAGAAATATAATGTAATTTGATATATTAGTAGGTTGTATTAGATAATAAAATAATAATGATCAATATGGTTAAGTATTGCATTTTTTTGGGAGATCGAATTTGATGATCCAACTTGTATGTCATGCAATTCATTTTTATTGTTTGGTCAATAAAAATTACATTAAAAAGATTTAAAAAAATAGTTGTTAGTTGACATGATATCCTCCATACCTTGGGGATGAGGATGTGGGACATGTCAACAACAGTCTAGAATCAGACGTAGGAGTCACTTTCCATGATAGTTACTATTTCATTGGTCTTCTTTTCATTGTGGTGGTCTGAGTGACTCGTCTAGATTTAGAGGTGATGGCAAGGACTAGGAATTTGCTCACCCATCCCACGATGGTGATATTAGAGGCTAGGGTCTACCTCACCAAAGCAAATTCCCATGCCTAGCTCTAGCTATTTCCCCTGAAAGATATCAAAGTGAGACTTTGGAAGCTCCAAAAAACACTACTTGGGAGCTCTCCTATTGACGAGAATCCACCTGCCATAGGAGGATGGGGTGATAAGCCACAGGGTCTGTCGTCTCCTCCACCTCCTTTGACGTCCATGTAAATTACTATTATTTAAATGTTGTCGTTATGGTTATTTGTACTTTGCATTCTCTGTTTTATTTGCAATTACTGATGTGATGTATTATTTTATGAGTGTGGTCATTTTTTGATCACGTCTGTCATTTATCTCGAGGAGTCTTTTTTACTTTTGATATGATTTTACTCATGGAATATGACTTTTCCACATTTTTTTTAGTAATTAAATTATATCGTATCTTATTTTAGATAAATACTTTTCAATCAAAAAAATTGTCACGAATGATATGTGAATATATTATTATATAGACTTCGCACAATTTTTAATGCGAATTAATTGTTTTTAAGAAAAATAGAAATAACAATAGTGAATAAATGGCGTGTTATCCCATGAATGAAAAATCAGTCACTCCCATACTAGCGAGTACCTGAATTAATAATAATTATATATTTTTGTTTGTTCATGGTGGAGAGAATTTAACGTGCCACAGATATGGACGTCGTGGCAACACGACACAACTTAGCCACACAACATATGGTGTACATTGCCACGAGTCACAGCGTAGCAGTTATAAACAACCCCTCCGACACAACAGAAATTATTGGAATTTGACAAAAGAGGAAGTTGGCAAGACTGTATTTCAAGTTTATAGCATACCAGCTAATTAGGCTTGTGTTTTTTCTAAGTTTGTGTCTGTAGAAGAAACTGTCTGAATTAGGGCTAACGCAGATTTGATATTTGCAGCGGTGCAAATGATGGCATCTGAACAGGAAATGAATGAGAGGGCCAGGGCTGGAGAGACCGTGACTCCTGGCGGCACAAGAGGCAAGAGCTTGGAAACCCAAGAGCGACTTGCAGAAGGTGACTCCATTTTTACAAATTATATATTTTATGCTCATGTTCTTGCTAATTCTGTTGAAACTTGGATGGGCTTATCCATCAGGCCGGTTTGTATTTGCTGATATCCCTATCCAAAAGCCACTTCAGCTAGATATCCCCTCTGTGGTGAAAGAGGTCATAGAGATTGACATTGCATGCGCTTAGTACAATTACTAACACACTTGTTCAACATACGAGTAGGATTTTTGAGACTGATGCTAGAAATGCTCCACCCAATGTGCATACCTAACCTCACCATTATAAATGATGTGGTGTTATATGAATTACAAATTCAGAGGATGATGGTGGTGCTTTTGAGGGCTTATATGATATAATTTTCAGTGATGAGTTTTTGGCATATATGTTTTGTGTGCACACGTTGGTCACTATGCATATGTAGGTATATTTTATATTTGACATTGTAAATTTCATTTATATTTGTATTTAAAATCTAAAAATTAATTTACATATAAATTGAATAATATATATGTATTTTTTTATGTTATAGGAGGAGATGGTGCCATCATCTTCACAATTTAGTATTGCATTTTTTAGGCCAACCAATATTTACATATGCATAGTTAGTTTCTGGGTCATCTACTACTGCATCTATTTATGTTATTGGGCCGATGTTCACATATACAAAGGTAAATTTGAGTTAATATTATATTCTATGCACACGTTTTTATTTATATAGATAGATGATCTTGACTAACAATCATACATGTTCAAATTAAAATTTGAATGATAGTGATGCGAATGCAAATTATATGTATGAGACGATTTGAAATATATAGAGAAAAAATCCCTAACCTAAAAACCCTTAATTGAAAATATACTTTATAGGGTGAATAATAGATCTTTTTTTAATAATGATCAACCTTTTAGAGAGTCTCCTTCAATGTATAATGATGTCATTCTACCATTGCTTTTTAAAATATATTCTTCTTCCTATTTCTACGAATTCCGTATTGTTGGTGTTCCTTCACTTTATCAAACTTTTTTTAGTGCTTCACAAGTTTCTTGATTAGCATCTATTCTTCATAGTTTTTCTTTAAGTACTTAATAGTTTCATTACTATCTATAGTACCATTACTTATCTTCCAAATCCTTTAAGTTAGTTCCTTTGTGTGAAACATGTGTTTTATGCAATAGCTTGAGTTAAATAGCTTGAGTTAAATTTATCTATGAAGGATCTCAAATTTCAAGGACACTACTATTAAATAGTATGCTCTTGATCTATTTTATTCGTAGGTCCCTTTGACCATTCCCCCCTGATTTTGTGCTTTTTTTTCATATTTTTATTCTCATTGGCATCTACTTCCATGCCAATAGGGTCCTAAGATAAGTTTAGAAACACAAAAAGTGCACATTGCATGTATATGGGATAAGAAATAAATCAAATAGTGAGTGTTGTTTCAGAGGTTAAGAGTGATAAAATTTTAAGTATAAGACTTGAATTGAAATGGCTATGGAAAATTATTATCTTGATTCCTCAAATTACATCATTTCCATCTTTTTATACAATTTAAAATTCATATAAAGATTAGGTCTTAGATCACCATCAATTATTTTTTAGCTAAATTGCTTGCTAGTTTCTAATTTTTATAGAGAGAAAAGGGTTTTAAATTTTCTTAAAACTGATTATGGGTTTAATAAAGGAGATAAAATTTTCATATATCTTTAATATTTTATAGAAAACTAAGTGGGGTTGTTTTTTCAATTTATGACCATAACAGAGACCCCTTCATCTCTATGAGTTGAGACAAACACATGCATTTTTGTTGCAATGTCATCTGCATAAGCACTCATTAAGGTACATGTTAACTAGTAATTTTGAATTGTAAATATAGATTTGTTTTAATAATTTTGCTAGATAGTTAATCAAATATAACATAGGTGAATGTATTGTGTATGTAGGGTTGTTCAATGACATCTAATAGTCCCATTCATATGATTAGCAAGGCAAATTCTCATGTTTTATTCCCATTTAGCATGCATGATCATGCACTCACTAACCTTGTTGAGCATTGGATGCATATTGAGCATGACCATGAGATTGTAGTAAGTGCATGTTTATATTATTTTTGTATTCTAGTTTTAAAATAAATTTTAAACTTGAGTGCATGTATAGTATGTAATTTTTCTAATAATATTTATATTTTAATAGGTTTAACTACATGTGAGCTATGAATGTAGAAGGACTTATAGCCGGATCTTAGGATGAGCTCAAGGCATTTAATGGATCTCCATATATGAGCATAGCATCACAAGGAGCTCAAGGCATTTAATGGATCCCCATATATGAGCATAGCATCACAAGGAGAGTCTTACTCGAGGAAGGAAAAGAGAGGAAGACTATTTGATGATTATGATGTCTTAAATGATGTACTTATTTGTATGCCTATATGGAAATGTGCATGTTTTTTTTGCATTGAATGCAAATACAAATTTCATTTGGCATTCTATTATGTTATTAGATGATGTAATTTTTTGTATGTCAATATGGCAATGTATGCATTATTGGCATTGTATGTTTATATGTCATTCACCTGACATCTTATTATGCTCTTATTTTAGATGTCTGTATGGATTTTACATACACACATGTTTGTGTATGCGCGCACACATGTGTATGTGTGTGTGTTCACATTTTGTGGTGATCATCCTTTCACGTATAATTAGGCTCACATTATTATTGTAAAACTAAATTTGATGGTTGTATGGTCATATTTAAATATGATCATCTTTAATATTTCCTTCATTTAACTTATTATTGCAATTAACCATGATATCTCTCCAAACTGATCATGTTTTGAATAAGAATGCTTGTCATAGCAGAGCACAATTTTCATGGTTTCTTCCTTTCACAAATTCATGCAAATGTGTATGTCGATCATCATTGCATTCTTCATAACAAATCAAAAAATGGTTTTATAAATATATATGTATCCCTCTTCACTAGATTATTTGTCATTTCTATATCATTATATTTAGAATAACTTCTTGTTTTTTAAATTTGAAATGGGGAAGTACTATTATGGATAGACATTGTAGAATTGTAGAATTGACTTATTAATTGATGAAAACTAAATATTAATTTTTTATATATAGATTTCTTTTTAAAATATAAAATTTATTATTTATTTATATATAAATTAACATGTATTAGTTAGATTGGAAGATTTATTAGTTAGATTGGAAGATTAGTATAGTGGATGTATGGGAACTGAAACATTCGTTTATGTTTTTAATCTATTATGGGATTGCCAACTTTACACTTATCATTTATAATAAAACACACATATTTTAGATAAATTTATGAAAAATGTATTAAGATATATCATTCTATAAGTATTTTGATTATATCATAATTTAATTATAATATAGATGCCTAGAAAATAATATCTCTCAATGTTATATATATATATATATATATATATATATATATATATATATATATATATATATATATATATATTATTTTGATTATATCATAATTTAATTATAATATAGATGCCTAGAAAATAATATCTCTCAATGTTATATATATATATATATATATATATATATATATATATATATATATATATATATTTCGTTTGATATAAAGTATGAACTTTTTAGTTTGATTTTAAACTCTATAAATTTCTTGCAATGTGATTTTAAAATATACTCCTCTTTTAATATCATGGATTGTAATATTTGAGATGTTAATAATTAACGGTTGACATTAAATTTAATATTTATTTGATTGTAATAGATATAAAATTATAATTAATCATCATAGATCTTAAATTTTGCATGATATTTATTTAATCATATAATTTATGGTTGATCTTAAATTTGATATTTATTTGATTATCCAAAATTTAAATTTGAGATTTAGTTGACTATCAAGTGGAAGTCTTTTTTCTTTAAAAAATCAATAAAAAATATAAAAATCTTGATCATATGGTGGAGTTTGGAGTCATTATTTTAAATAATATTCTGCAAGTCATAAAATTTTGATCATACAGTGAAAGTTTGGACCCCTTTGTAACATTCAATTTTTTTCACCCAATAAAAAAATTAAATTAAATTAAAGTCACATGTTATCAATTGACACAATGTTTTTAGAAAATGTATTATTAATATAATATTTAATTAAAAAATAAATCTAAGATAAAGGTTTCAATATTGATATGTCTCAACATTTTTGAGATGGAATAAATATAGGCCTTAAGATCAATATCTATGGAATGGATTTATTTAAAATATTTGTTGTAATATAATCATTTTTAAATAGAATGTGTAATTATTACTTTAACAAAAATTATAAACTTACTTTAATATTAATAAATTAATATGTTTTCCTTAATAATGGGCATGAGATTACAAAACGAAAGAAGAAGGATAAGATGAGAAACTAGAAGCCATCAGAAAAGGGTAAAATAAAAATAATTTGTGATGGGGCTTTAAAAGGTAATCTAGGTCCAATAGGAGTAGATGGAATTTTATGAGATGATGAATGCCAACCCATGCTAATATTTGCTTAGGAAATGGTTATTGAATCAAATACTATGGTAGAAGCAAGAGAAGTTCACTTAGGAATGAAAATAGCTAAAAAGATTGGATGGAAGGAACTTAGTGTTGAAGGTGATTCCTAAGTAGTGATTAATGCACTCATTTCAGGGAGAATTAAGGCTTGAATAATTAGGACTATCACTTAATATATTCATAAAATCACAAATAATGTAGGGTCAGTGAGGTTAAAGATGTAAAGAGAGAAGGTAATGTAGTAACAGATTGGGTAGTTAATTAAGTAATGTAATTTAGGAAGAATGATAGATTTAGATATAAAGAATGGTCAAATAATTTTTTGTAAGAAGCTCGCACCTTGATAAATGGATATCTAAGAAGCTATCTAGAGTTAAAATTGGAGGAAAATTAGATAGGGAAGGAGATGTCTTGTGTGGGAGATAAACGATCAATATAGACTCATAAAGGGGTTATTCTTATATGTGTAGCTTGGTTCAATACATTTCCTTTTTTATCATATGAGTTTTAAGCCTAGATGGATTAATAATAATGAAACCAAGTAGGGGCTTGCGAAATAATCCAATAAAGTTTATGACAATCATTAAAATGCAATCATAATAATGTGAGAGAGGATGGAAGACTCATGCGAGAGTCATGATTAGTGTTGATGGAGAGTGTGCAGAAATATTTTTAAGATGGTGGATGACAACATAAAAGCAAGCCCTGCATTCTCTCTGCATTTTGGAGAATTTATGAGTGAGATAATCAAAGTATTCACACTTGGGAATCAGAGGAATGGATAGAGGAAAAAGGGTGAAACATGTGGAAGGATGTGAGAGTAGAAACAAATTAGGGGAGAGAGTTTCTTTAGTAGATTGGTTAGCAAAGGAGGAAAGAGTTACTAACTTCACCAAGAACTTGGATAAGGATATTAAGAATCCATTCATAAGAATTTGGTTAAAAAATATGTGAGAGATGGCTACAAGAATGGTAGAAGTGGAATACAATGATATAACAAATCTTATGAAAACTTTTATGATTGATCCTAATTAATTTCTTGGGATTAAGAATGTTTTTTATGCTACTCAAAATATATGGTTAATTTTCTCTCAAAAATAAGAGCACTTGTATATTGAGGCAATATTTCATACTATGGGATTGGAAGCAATAAAGTACAATCACATAATTATTTATGGGTTAGTGAAACTGTAAAAGATGTTGGCATTCATGTAAAAAAGGTTGGGAACTAGCCTCCCTCAAGATTGTATATTTGCTCCCCCATGTTGTTTTGATGTAGAGGATGTGAAGGAAGGGAAGGAAAAACCAAAACTGGCAAGTGGAGTAGATGTGAGCACAAATGGGAAATTCAGGGTCAAAAAAGCTGTCCAAGAAGGGCTAGAGGAAATATGGATTGACTAATATGCATGCAGACTGCAACTAAATATGTCAAAAGCTAATATAATATAGGTATAAAGAGTTTATAATTTTTGGTATGCTACTACATTCCCTATGGGGTGTTATATATAACACATTTTTGAAATAAATTAGTATATTATTTTTATGATATTCTATTGGAAGTGTGTGTTTCGATCCCCCTTCAAAGGATAAAATCATGTTATCTTATTAGAGGGGTCAAAATCAACCAATGCCGATGAGGTATTTCCCTAGGTTGTTTTTTCATGTCTTTTTTTGCTCTTGAGACATAAACTTGTTATCATAGGAAAATAAAAAAAGTAATATGTTTGAAATGTTAATAATAAATGCTTAATCTTTAGTTTCATAAATTTGAACGTCTATTTGACTATCAAATTGACTTCTTTTTTTTTTTTTTTTTGGACAACCTAATCATAAAATCTTGGCATATAGTGGAGTTTGAATCTCTTATTCGAAATATGTTTTCAATTTTAAAATCTTGGGTATACAATAGAGTTTGGAGTCCCCTTTTTTTCAAAGGTTTTTGTTTGATCCCAATGGATTTGTACAATTAAACTAAAGTCAGATGTTATTGATAAACACAAGAAATAGAGAAGGTAATATTAATATAATGTGTAATAAATCTATCAATCAACCAAAAAAATTATAAAGAAGTTAAAATTTATAAGATATTTAATAAATCAAAAATAAATATTTTGAGATCAATCTCTTAATATTTTTGAGATGGAGTGAATTTATTTAAGATATTTATACTAAAATAATCATTATTGATATTAAATGTATTTTATACTTATTAATTTTACGATAAACATTATTTATAAAAAAATTTAATGATATTTTAAGAATTTAAATACAACTTAATTCCATAAAATATTATCTAGATATATTATTAAATGACAATAATTTCAGTATAATATATGATTTCATCATGAATTTGGAAATAATTATTGGAAATAGATAACACAATGCAAGATTAGATGAAGAGGTGAACTAACCCTAGAAAAATAAAAAACAAAAAATAATTTTTTTTAGAATATGACTTAATTACATAAATATTATATTGATATATTATTAAATAACAAAAAAGGGTTTCAAAATATATTTGTTTTTTTTAATATTTGGAGATAATTATTAGAAACAACTAATGTAGTGCATGAATAAATAGTGAGGTAGAAAAAAAACCAAAAAAATTAAAAAAATGAATAAGATTTTTTTGGTTAGAACTGTCAATAGACTCTTCTAGGATTATTAATATCAGTGTACTCTCATAGAGACATTAAATCCTAGTTTTGTAAATTGTCAAAAATTTAAAATTTGATTTGATGATTTAGTTCATCACCTTAATGCCTAAAAAAGATTACTCACTTTTTCAATATTTTGTATGGATTTATAATAAACTCATCACCTTCTTTAAAACCTAAGCAAGGTAGTAAAATAAATAAATACTAATGTTTGCCTTAATTATAATCTAGCCTCTAGATTGTTGTGCACATTTCATGAAAAACACAACTACTATAACATATTTTTGACAAGTTTAATCTAGAGTTAATGTAGGATCTATGTCTATGTAATTTTTTGTGCTATAATGAATGCATAGGGCCTAATCTCGCATGTGTGTGTGTGTGTGTGTGTGCACGCGCGCACGTGTGTGCACGCGTGTGTGTGTGCGCGCGCGCGCGCTCATGCATGTGTACATAGTGAAGAAATAAATGATTTACATATATTTTAATTTTTCTATAAATGAATAAATTAATTATATTTACATTATCAAAATTAATCTTTAGATGGATAACTTACTTATTTGAAGACTTCTCAAAATCAAATTAAAATTCTAATTGCCATGCCTATAATTTCACATGAATATATTACACATATACAAGGTTTTTTAGAATGTATAATACACAAACAAAGTTACCTACAATGCTTCTCATCAACTAAAACACATTATGTTGAACATTGGGTGCAATTATGTCATGTCCCATTTTTATCGGCATCAAAAATAGAAGTAATCAGTATTAAATTAACCTATGACTAGTTAAATAACTATGGATTTCAATTTATGGATTAGAAAATGAATTTTTTAGATTTAATCATTAAGTTTACTATGCAATTGGGTATTGATAAATGTCAAACAAAATTGACTTGATTTTTTAGATTTAATGTCAAATGGTATTTAGTTTTTTATATTGAGTAACATTAAAAATAATTGATGTGTTTATATTAACCAATGTTAGATATTAACTTCTATTTTATTTATGTAGTTAGACTAATGATTAGTTAAAAGGAATTCATTGCTCATTGGATTGATGATGAATAGTTAAAATGAATTCATTGCTTATTGGATTAATGATGGTTAGTTAAAAGGAATTCATCACTTAATGTTATAGAATTTGAATTGATTAATGTCAGATGTATTTGAATTTAATTATGATTATGATTATCTTATTGACATAATATATTAATTGGGTTTAACCAATTTTTTGGTTTTGTTGAGTGTGATTGTCGCACATGTTATTTACATAAATAGAGGGAGGGGAGAATTTAGTATATTCTCAACTAATGGCATGTGATATAAAAATGCAAATGCAAGTCCAAGAAAAATATACTTGACAATGAAAAGAGAACTAGCACCAGTATGCCACTTAGGAAGGGTAAAAAGAATGTTGTGGAAACATATTTTATTATTCACTATTAGTGTATAGATCATTTTGTGTTCTTTGATATCTTAAACTTATATTTATGACTATGTGACTACTTGATTATGATTTTGATATAATTGTTGAGTTGTATGCTTACATTTTTATGAGTGCTTACACTTATGATATTTTTTATTACATGAGATTTATTGCACCACTATTTAGACTAGTTTAAGAGTGTGGACTCATTGCTAATAATAAAGGTATTGATGTGTATATGATTTAATTTTTTTGAGAATAATAGATTTTTATTCCTATTTTAGTTAAGGGTCTGGATTAATAAATTAGTACAGAATATATCAATAATTATAGTCCTAATTTGTATTATTGTTTATCTTTTTCACATTTCTAAAAATAACAATAAATAGGAGGAAATATAACTTAGCTAGAAACAAACTGAGATGGCTGATATAGAGACTAAAAATGGTTGTGCAAGACTAGGAAGGTGTCATAAACCTTAATCTAGATTCTGTTCGATGAAAGGATAGGAATGTCAAAAAGTGGACACTTTGGTGTTTGGCACTGTTGTTTGTTCCTACCGCTGTTATCCAAATTGATCACAGAGACTTGAAACTATCTAGGTTTTTTCACTGTGTCTATGTGAGCTTACCTATGAAAAATCAAGCACTGATTATCGACAGAACTCACTGTAGAGTTGATTTTGTCTCAAAACTCTAACCCTCCATTATGCTAGATAAAATGATATTTAAATCACTTGAAAGAGAGGGGGTTAGTGTGTAAGATGTACTGAACATGAAATCCACACCCCTTTTGTGGGCACACTGCCTATATACCAATACTCTGAAGAGGGATCAATCCATATATAGTTCTCCCACCTAGTGTGCTTTATGCAATAGTTGATGCAGATGTAAAATTCCAATTTGATAGTGTTTGAGGTGGCTAGGGACTAATATGAGGATTTGAATATGTTTATAGCTATGTCGAGTGATTGTACATAGAGAATATGGAAATTTACCTTAGTGTTTTGTTTGTATTTTTACTATATTTGTAAGTTTTATCACCTTCCTTTGTAAATGAACTTTGAGTGGGATTTTATAGGGAACAATTGGTCATAAGTCATATGTATTCATGTTAAGCCAACCTAATTAAGGATAAGGATCAAATTAAAATGACCATTGGGGCTCAAAGTTAAAATGAATAGGAGCACCAAAAATGGTACTCTTTGCGGTCCAACACTATAGTCTGAATTTGATACTCTTGTCATATAGGCTTGGGACCTAAGGGAATAAGATTGGCATAGGAAATATCTAGCTAAAGTAGAATTAGGGTTTAGAAGGTTCTGAATGACTGATAATGAGAAAAAAGGTGTCGAAAAGGTCATAAGAACATGCAAAAATGACCTATGGATGGGGTCTCACCAACCATACTCAAACTACCAATTTGGACATTTTATATGACTATATTTGCCCCCCTTTATTCTAGTGATATAGCAAAGCAAAATACTAGGATAAAGGAAAAATAGAAATCATACCTACACTTACTTTTAAGGGTGAAGCCCATGAATATATGTGATGTTGAGTGCACGTAGAGAGAACATAGTGTGAATAATAAATATGAAAAAGAAAGCAAGGAGTAGATCAGTTCTTACTAGACATACTATGTTTAAAATAAGAATGTACAAAAGTTGGTTAAAAGAGAGAGGAAGAGAAAGGAATGAATACACTTCACTGGGTACACAAACCAATACAAAACCTATTTTGATGTTGAGTGATATTGAGTGTTGTTGGGTATGTGTTGTACCAAGAGTAATATTGTGAATGGATCTAAGTGTTCAATTCCTTGAGGGTGGCTCAAAAATACATAGGTTGGCCCTTTGGCTCTATCATCACCCACTAAGTGAAGTTATGTGGTCATGTATGTCTTAATCAATGTTTGGATTGTGTGTTCAATCCCTTTGAGTAGGTGGCTCAAGAATACAAAGGCTAGTTAGTCCTTTGGCTCCATTATTGCCTACTAAGTGTGAAGTATGAATTGATACTAGTATGAATGTGTGTCATATGAGATGGCTCATGAATCCCATAAATGCTATATAATATAACAATGTGGCTTGGATAGCTGAATGTGTACTGAGAACTAGGCCAATCTTGGCCACTCTGAAAGGTGGAGATTAGGCTTGTATGAAAGCCAATCTGAAATTGAGAACTAGGCTTATATGAAAGCCACTTTGAAATTATGACAACCACCTGTAGATGGAATAGGGCACACAATTGTTGAGAATACATGGGTAATATAATGAACTAGAAAGAAAAGAAGGCAAATGTGTCATGCATATTTCCTCTAATCACTAGTGTCTATAATATGGATTATGATCTAAAAGTTGTACTAACTGCCCAATCTAAAACTAGAAGTGAGAGCCATCATGTTATGCATGAAGATCCCTATATCTGTATACTCTAAGTAAAATTGTACTAAAACTAACCAATCTAAACTGAATTGTGTTTAACAAAACTATAATTGACCTTACCTTTTTGTCTATTTCTAAAAATTTTGGGTTTTTGGCTGTTTGGATAGGAGCACTAAAAATTGGACACTTTGGTGTCTGACACTGTTGTCCAATTCTGTCACTCTTATCCGTTACTATTTCTAATGGCTATTCAATATTCATCATTGTTTTTCTATTCTATTCTATATTTTTTGAACTTTAATTGCTATTTTGAGTGTTCTAAAAACTAATTTTTGACTAGTAGAAGGCTTTGATCTCTATGACAAAACCCTTGTTTATTTCCCCTCTTATGAGTGTAAGAATGAAGACCCTGCAATGAATTCCCTTAGAATAAATATCCCTACAAGTGTGTTATGATATCAAATACATGATATAGTAATGATAATCCAAAATATGTCTCAAGATATAACATAGTTTGTATTGGAGATTGTTAGATCAATAGGGGTATGCCTAGATAGATGTAACAATGTAATAGCATGTGCAGTATACTAAACTAAAACTAGAAATATGGTTAGTTGTTAGTTGTTAGTTGTTAGTTGTCAAGGAGGGATGGAGAATGATGTCCATCTTGGCATCCAAGAAGGCAAGATAATGCATGTTGTGAATCATGGCATTACAAATAACTGAGAAGCAAAAAAGCAAACAAACACACAAGGCAAGAAGCAAGAAGCATATAAAATATGCCAAGGGGACAAGAAACTAATAGACATGGGCACATGTCACTCAAATTGGGAAAGTAAGCATGTAAGGCATGTTCAAATGCCCATATACACATATAATTGCAAACAAGCAAGATTGACATGAGGGCCACAAACACATACAAGAGTACAAGCAAAGGATATAGGTAAATGTCATAAGGCACACACAAGTAACAAAATAGGAACTAAGAAATGCAATCACATATAGCTACTCAAATCAAGAAAGGAAGGCATGTAAATGATAGAAATACTATCACATCTAACTGATCAAAGCAAGAAGTGAAAGTATGCAAAATATGTAGTACAATACTAGGTAGATGCTAAAAAATACACAAGTGTTATATACTATTGAGTGTCAATAGAATAATATGTGTAAGCTAGTCAGTAATGTACATCAACACGATAACTAGAGTGTGTGGTATAGGAATGGAATAACCTGGATGGTGTAGTCACGTAGAAGATGCCCCCAATGGGTAGATATGTCAATGTATGTCTTGAATGTAGAAGTAGGATGCCCCTTCAATGGGTAAAGTGAAGCAATCAAGGATATAGGTATCACTGCACACACTCAAAGAAGATCAAGTAAACATGGTGATGTAGATAAATCAACAAACAATAGCATAGAATAGTAAAATGTAAGTCTAGCATGGTAGAAGAAATGTAAAGCATGGAGAATGCATATAGTTGAAAAGTGTTTTTATTGTTTTGAGTTATTTGAATGTTTTTGTATTTTGACATGTTATATTGTTCTTGGTATTTGGAATATTGTATTATTTTTGGTATTTTCAAATAGGCTTTATACAAGTAAGAAAAAAGACATTATGTACAAAAAAGCTAAGAAATTATGTACAAGTAAGCTGAGAAATTATGTACAAGTAAAGAGAAACTATGTGCAAGTATGTGAGTAAAGCAATATGTACATAATGTGTAAAAGATTAAGCTAGAGGAGGTAAAGGGTTTAAGGATGGAGCCTACTAAGGGTAGAGATGGAGGAAGGGATCACGTCCATCATCAAATGCCTTAAGACCATCATCATTAGTATCATTGTATGCCATATGCTCTATATACATGGTGGTTATCTCCTCAGGTGTTAGTAAGATCTATGCTCTTTATGTAGTCATAGATCTATCACTTGTAGTGGTGTCATCTTGTCGAAGGCAAACTAAGGGTTGGTCTGATGGTGAAGATGTTGGTTCTCCTCTAGGGCATTTAGCTCTGATAGGAGGCTACCTTGATAGAAGTGGTGGAGCCAATGCTGGTGGTGATATAATCTAGATAGTACCTTGAACTTGTAGTTTATCCTATCTCTACTATAAATTTTTAAATGAGTCTATGTCATGACATGTGATTTGGTGAAAGAGACAAAATGGATGACCATCCTACCATGATAACCTAATAATAAATCTATGTCACACTATAGGTAGTGTGATTAATCCATGATCAAGTAAAATTTATAGCATGATCTATGGCTAATGTTATGTGTTGCCTACCTGAATCTAAATGATTGGCTCTATATCCATAGAGGCAACCATGTGAACTATATATGCCAAGTGATATATCTGTGGCGATGAATGTGGAGTATATCTTGAGAGTGTAGTGAAAAATGCTAAGAGTGATGCAAGATGTGTGATGAGAGCTCTAGAGTCATTTCAGTACTCTCCTAGGCCAACTGGTGTAAATCTCAATCCACACAAATAGTCATATGTGAGTGTGGGTGTCGTATCATCTAAAATAGCTTGGGAATCTGTATCGATATCATGCACATATGATAACTCAAAATTTACCATAAGGGGTAACTGTGCTATGGGACTCTCATCAACTGTAGTAGGAGAAGATGGTGATGTTGTGAGAGTATATGGAAATGGTGAAGTGACTGTGACTACTTGAAGAGATGTATTTTTAGAATCAACTGGGACTGCTAAAACTACTATCAGTGATTGCATAATTATGATAGGTGTAGTAACTATGGCTAATAGAGTAGCTAGAATGGTTGAAGCTACTATAATTGGCTAAATATCTAGAGCTAAGGAAATAAATGTAAGTGGAGAAGTACGAGATGTGCTAGTATCTTCTACCTCATATGTATGTATCTGGTCAAGAGATATGCAATAAGGTGATGACTGAACTATAATATGAGGTGTCTCATCTAGAAAAATAGTTGAAGATGAATTTTATTCTATAATATCTAAATGGTTGGTTATCTACTGGGCATGCGTATAGGTACCCTTCATTGAGGAACTTAACAAATTAATGAAGAGTGGAAGAAACTACCCCCATAGCATGTATCCAAGGTTGGCCAAGTAAAAGGCTATAATGAAGAGGACTTGGCATGACTTGTAACTATGTAGAGAAGGTTTTGAGCCTTACCATGATACTAAACCAATGGTGCCTAATGTCTGTCATGGTATATCATCAAACCCTCTAATGTTCTTATATGACTTCTGCATGGAATATATATCTATGCTCATGGTTTGTAAAAATGCAATATTACATATATTAAGTCTAGAACCACTATCAACTAGAACTCTCTTAATTGCATTGATTTTAACTTGAGCTTGTATGAATAGTGGTAAATTTTGATCAATAACTATCTATAAAGGCATGTCCTCACAATAAAAAATATAACATCTTCTATAGTTTTTAATGCATTGACCACTGATGCAAAATAAGAAGGCTCTAAATCAATGGGCATAAAAGTCTAAGTGAGTACCTAATAAATAATCTCCTTAAACACATTTGATTTTTGAAGTATTTCTAATATGGAAATCTTAGTTGGTGTGTTTTTTAACTAATTGACAATATCATATGACCTATGTGGATCTACCTATGTAGGTGGGTTGGACCTAGGATGGGAGGGAATAGGAGGGTGGCAAGGTTCTTGACTAGGGAGAGGAGGCATGGTGGCATGCTGAGTAACAACTCTAACTGCATTATCTACTAGCTATATAGGAATAGTAGTAGCTATGGGAGGAGAGCAAAGATAATCGATAGGTCATGGTGGTGGAGGGACAAAGGGTGTCAGTTGGGATCTTTAGTGATGGGTAGTGACCGAGGGAATAGTAAAATAGACCATGTAACATGACTCAACATGGGATAAAAGCTCCAAGGGAGGTGAGGCAAGATGTATCTTAACATGTTAAGAAATAAATTTCTTAATATCATCCCATATTAAAAAAAGTAAGCATGAAAGGGAAATAATGAAGCTTTACATTAAGATATAGTAAACTTCATCATTTATACACATGATAGGACTAAGTATGGACTCATTATTTATAAGAAATGTTTTGAAAAAGTGAGATCCATTTTTTATTTTATGTGAAATCTGATTTATGTGTAAGGTGATACCTTAAGAGGCAAAGGGACCTAGTATATTCAACTAGGTTTTGAAAGAAATGATTTTTAAAATTACTATGGTGGATTTTAAAAATTATGATTTATATATGCAAGAAAAAAATCTAAAAAATATTGCTAAAATCAGCAAGGAATTTTCCCTAGGGTTTTTAGGGTTTTTATGTGCAAACAAAGTAAGTCAAGTTCACCAAATGATTTAACATTTTTGGGAATAATGGAGTTTTATTCCTATTTTAGTTAAGGGTTTGGATTAATAAATCGGTATAGAATATATCAATAATTATAGTCCTGATTTTTATTACTATTTATTTTTTTCACCTTTCTAAAAATAGCAATAAATAGGAAGAAATATAACTTAGCTAGAAATAAATTGAGATGACTGAAATAGAGATTGAAATGGTTGTGTAGGACTGGGAAGGTGTCGTAAACATTAATCTAGATTTCATTCGATGAAAGGATAGGAGCACCAAAAAGTGGATGCTTTGGTGTCTAACACTATTGCCCATTCCTGTCGCTATTGTCCAAAATAATCACAAAGACTTGAAACTTTCTAGATTTTTGCACTATGTTTGTGTGAGCCTACCTATGAAAAATTGAGCACTGATTATCAATGGAACTCATTTTAGAGATGATTTTGTCTCAAAACCCTAACCCTATATTATGCTAGATAAAATGATATTTGAATTGCTTGAGAGAAGGGGGTTAGTGTGTAAGATATACTAAATGTGCAATCCACACCCCTTATGTTGGCACGTTGCTTACATACCAACTCTAAAGAGGGATCAATCCATATGTAGTTTTCCCACCTAGTGTACTTTATACAATAGTGTGATGCAGATGCAAAATGCTAATTTGATAGTGTTTGAGGTGGCTAGGGACTAGTATGAGGATTTAAATATGTTTGCAACTATGTTGGGTGACTATATATAGAGAATAGGGAAATTTTCCTTAGTGCTTTATTTGTATTCTTGCTTGCTTTATAAGTTTTGTCACCTCCCTTTGTAAATGAACATTGAGTGAAATTTTTATAAGGTATAATTGGTCATGGGTCGGATGTATTCACACTAATCTAACCTAATTAAGGATAAGGACCAGATGGAAATGACCATTGGGACTTAAATTGAAAATAGATAGGAGTGTTGAAAATGGGACACTTTGGGGACCTAGGGGAATAGGATTGGCATAGGGAATATTGTTTGGTTGAAGTGGAATCAAGGTTAAAAAGGTTCTAGATGATTGGTAATGAGCAAAAAGGTGTCTATAAGGGTCACAAAAACATGTAAAAAGGACCTATGGATGGGGTCTCTCCAACCACACTCAAACTACCAATTTGGACATTTTATATGACTATAATATACTTGAATGTTATCACACTAATATTTTTATTTTCATTGACTATTAAACTTGGTTTATGAATTTATTAGCAGATGGTGAACACCCATAAACATGTTTAACTAATGTATAATGTTGACCTAATGAATTTTTTGCATCTTACTTGTTCACAGTATATGGATTGTTGGGGATCAATCCAACAATATGATTACACTTATGAAAGCAATAAACCGCGGAATTAAATCAAATAGATAAGTAACTAGAATCAGGTAATAACAAAGAACAAGAGATACAAGAAACCACCCTGAAAACTTGTATTAAACTCTTTACAGAAGGAATACAATTGAAGAAACTTCTTTCTTCCACACCTCTCTCAGATGCACAAGATCTCTCTCTAGATCTCTTTCCCTCAAGAGCTCTCTCTCTCTCTCTCAAGTAAAATCAACTCCAACAACCTGGATTGATACAACTCTGTACTATTCTTCAAAATTCACATATAATGAACTACTACAACTCACAATAAGCTAAGAAGATCTAATTCTACATATAGAATAAGGAGACTTGAGCATGCATTTACAACCAACAGTTAAGCCTCTTGAACAAGGGCTCTAAAAACAATCTTACTAATAATAGAGATGCAAACTTAAGACTAAGACTTAAACTCATCATGCAAACACTCGGTTCTGTCCTCAAAAATAGCATTTTGGATGCACAGGTAACCGACGTCGGTTCCTGCCTGCTTGCTTGTGACCGACGTCGACCGATCCTCTACCGACGCCGGTGTCTCTTCAACTGCACCTGACTGACGTCGATCGCTCTTGACCGATGCCAGTGACTGTGTAAACCCAAAACTATCAAAAGTGCTCATATGTGAAGCTTTTAGGCTCCACACCTTAACAATCTCCCACTTGGAGATAAACAGCTGCACCAGTACCTGTACAGCAACATCTTCTAGCTCCTCCATCTTTAACTCAATCATGAAGACCAAGAGAAGTTGAATGAAGATTCAACATCTCCTTTGTAACCAGCGTTGTTAGCATATCAGCAGGATTTCTATCTGTATGGATCTTCTCTAGCTTTAACTCACCATCTTCCAATACCTATCGTATGAAGTGGTACCTTAGCTATATGTGCTTGGTTCTTGAGTGAAAGGCTAAATTCTTAGCCAAATGAATTGCACTCTAACTATCACTGTATAATCTACAACTCTCATGCTCCCTTCCAAGCTCTTCCATGAACCGTGTCATCCATATCATCTCTTTGCTAGCCTCTGTGGCTGCAATATACTCTGCTTTTGTAGTTGACAAGGAAACAACCTTCTGCAACTTTGATATCCAGCTAACCATCATTCCACCTATAGTGAAAACATATCCTGTGGTGCTCCTCCTGCCATCCAAATCACCTGCCATATCTGAATCTATATAACCATGTAGAGAAGTATCTGAACCTCCATAACACAAGTGCCTACTGCTGGTTCCTCTCAGATATCTAAGGATCCACTAAACTGCTTTCCAATGTTCCTTTCCTGGATTGGCCATATACTTACTTACAACTCCCACTACTTGGGCAATATCCAGTCTAGTACACACCATTGCATACATCAAACTCCCTACTGCAAAAGAATATGGAACCTTACTCATGTACTCTACCTCATCATGTGAATTAGGAAATTGTTCTTTACTCAACTTAAAATGTCCAGCCAAAGGTGTGCTTACTGGTTTAGCATCCTGCATATTGAACCATTTCAACACCTTGTCCACATAATCCTCTTGAGACAATATCAACTTGTGATTTTTCATGTCTCTCTTAATGCTCGTGCCAAGGATTTTCTTTGTTTCTCCCAAATCCTTCATAGCAAACATTTGAGCTAATTTCACCTTAAGCTCAGAGATATCCTACATGTGTGATCCTGCAACCAGCATATCATCTACATACAACAACAGAATAATATATCTACCATTATCCAATCTCTTAAAATATACACAATGGTCAAATTGACACCTACTGTAGCCATGCTCAGTCATAAACCTATCAAATTTCAAATACCACTGTCTAGGAGCTTGCTTGAGGCCATACAAGCTTTTCTTCAATCTGCACACTAACTTCTCCTTACCTTTGACCTCAAATCCTTCCAGCTATTCCATGTATATTTCCTCATCCAAATCTCCATGAAGAAACATTGTCTTAACATCTAGCTGCTCAAGATGCAAATCCTCAATAGTAACCAAAGACAGTACAATCGGTATAGAAGTCATTTTAACAATAGGAGAAAAAATCTCACCAAAATCAATACCTGGATTTTGTGCAAATCCTTTCACTACCAATCTAGCCTTATATCTCATCTGTCCATTCTCACCTTCCTTCAACCTGTAGGTCCATCTATTCTTTAGTGTCCTCTTACCAGCTGGCAACTCAACCAAATCCCATGTCTGGTTCTCTCTTAAGGACTCCATCTCCTCAACCATGCCACACTCCCACTGACTCTTGGACTCCACCTGTAATGCTTCTTCAAAACTCTTTGGTTCTCCACCATTAGTTAGCAGTAAATAGAATAATGAAGGAGAATATCTAATTGGAGGCTTACTTACTCTTTCTGACCTCCTAATGGGTGTCTGAGACTCGTGCACAACACGTTGTCCACCCAAATTATCTGACAGTGACCGACCTCGATCATCTCCAGACCTATCACTAGCCAACACCGGTTCTGTCTGACCGACGCCGGTGCTTGTCCTACCGACATCGGTCTCTGTATGACCGACATCGATTTATTTTCTGTCGATGCCAGTTCTTAACCTATCGACGTCGGTCTCTATGTTTTCCTGCAAGTGATTATTTCTTTTTCTTGTGAGCTCATTTTGGACTGTCACCTCATCCAATTCACCATTGCTCTGCCTAGATTGATTCAGCTTCTTTAGCTGATCACTATACATCACTTTTTCATTGAAAACAACATCATGGCTCCTAATTATCTTGTTAGTTCCTAGATTCCAAAATCTGAAACCAAAATCATCTGAGCAATAGCCAATAAACATGCACCTCATAGACTTAGCATCCAACTTCTTTCTATTTTCCTTATCTACATGCACAAAGGCTTCACAACCAAAAACTTTGAGGAATGAGAGATCTACTTTTTTACCTGTCCATGCCTCTTCTAGAATTCCACCATCCAGAGCTATAGAGGGTCCTCTGTTAATCAGGTACACTGCAGTGTCAACAGCTTCTGCCCAAAACTCTAAGGGCAAACCAACATGCAATCTCATACATCTTACATGCTCCATGATTATTCTGTTCATCCTTTCAGTAATTCCATTCTGTTGAGGTGTCCTTGGAACCATCCTTTGCCTACGGATTCCATGCATATAACAATACTAGTTGAACTTATAACTGCAGAACTCACCACCATTGTCAGATCTCAGGCACTTCAATCTTCTACCTGTTTCATTCTCAACCATAGCTTTCCAAATCTTAAAAGTCTCAAATACATCAGATTTCTTCTTAATACAATAAAACCATACCTTTCTTGTAGCATCATCTATGAACGAAACATAGTACTGTGATCCTCCAATAGAAGCTACCTAAGCCGGTCCCCACACGTCTATGTGAACAAGCTGCAACTTATGCTTCTTTGTAGACCCAGTCTTGAGAAAACTAACCCTTTTCTATTTTCCAAATACACAGTGCTCACAAAATTCTAGATCCATGCTTTTCAAATCTGGAAGCTTACCTTTAGACTTAAGAATTGGCATCCCCTTCTCACTCATGTGGCCAAGCCTTGAGTGCCACAATTTTGTATCCACATTTGAAGTAGATAATATAGAAGGAGAATTGTTAGTAACACAATTACATAAATAGAGAGTACCTACTCTCTTACCTCTGGAAATAACAAGTGCACCCTTGGTCACCTTCCAAGATTCTGCTGTGAGAGTTACTGTACAACCCTCATCCCCTAACTTTCCTGCAAAAATCAAATTTCTCTTCAAGCTAGGAACATGCATCACATCTCTCAACACCCATGTGTTGCCATTCTACATTTTCAGCTACACTTTACCTTTGCCAATAATTTTACAAGGCTCATCATCCCCTAGATACACTATTCCAAAATCTCCATGGATATAGTCACTAAAATATTCCCTATTAGGGGTAGCATGAAAAGATGCACCAGAATCTAACACCCAAGATTCTATATTATTATGCAAAGATAATATTAAAGCATCTTGTGCAATACCTGCAACCTTTGCTTCTTATTTTCCTTCGTGCTGATTGTCCTCCTTAGGCTTTGACCAGCAATCTCTGCTTATGTGCCCCATCTTTCCACAATTCCAGCATTGTGGCTTCCTGCCATTTCTAGATTTGGATCTACCTCTCCCCTTAGACTTAGATCTTGATCTCCCTTTCTTGCTCTTTTATTTTTGCCTTCCCCTGCTCTCAAAACTTAAAGCATTCCCAGATGTCTCTTCTGTGCTTTTCCTGCGAATTTACTCATTCAAGATAACACTAACAACATCCTCTACTTTTAAAATATTTGAAGCAGATGCAGTATTACTAACTGCCATTACTAAGCTATGCCAACTTTTAGGCAAAGAACATAATATTAAAAGAGCTTTAATTTCATCATCAAATACAATTTTGACTGAACTTAATTGATTTACAATTCCATGGAAATCATTTAGGTGATTAGATACAGATCCACCTTCCTGCATATGCAAATTAAATAGTTGCTTCATAAGATATACCTTATTAGAAGCTGAGGGTTTTTCATACAAATTTGCTAAAGTAGTCATCAACTCTACCATTGTTTTTGCCTGTGATAAATTAGATATCAAAGTAGATGCTAGACTCAGTCTTATAGACCTCAGAGCCTTTCTGTCAAGAACTTCCCATTCTTCATCATCCATGTCTGTGGGCTTCTTTGCAATCCCACCTAATGGTAAGTATAGATCTTTCTGATACAGATAGTCCTCTATCTGCATTCTCCAATGTTGATAATTTTTGCCATTGAACTTCTCCATTCTCAGTTTACTTTCTTCTGCCATTACTTCTCCCACTCAAATAGAAATCCCTCCAGAAACCCCTGTGAGCAACCTGTAATCAATACACACTACACAGATCTAAACCACATGTTAGTGAACCTGAGCTTTGATACCGATTATTAATATCAAGCTCTAAACCTACAACCAAGGCTCTGATACCACTTGTTGGGGATCAATCCAACAATATGATTACACTTATGAAAGCAATAAACTGTAGAATTAAATCAGATAGATAAGTAACTAGAATCAGATAATAGCAAAGAACAAGAGATACAAGAAACCACCCTGGAAACTTGTATTAAAATATTTACAAAATGAATACAATTGAAGAAACTTCTTTCTTCCACACCTCTCTCAGATGCACAAGATCTCTCTCTAGATCTCTTTCCCTCAAGAGCTCTCTCTCTCTCAAGTACAATCAACTCCAACAACCTGGATTGATACAACTATGTACTGTTCTTCAACATTCACATACAATGAACTACTACAACTCACAATAAGCTAACAAGATCTAATTCTACATATATAACTAGGAGACTTGAGCATGCACTTACAACCAACAGTTAAGCCTCTTGAACAAGGGCTCTAAAAACAATCTTACTAATAATAGAGACGCGAACTGAAGACTAAGACTTAAACTCATCATGCAAACACTCGATTCTGTCCTCAAAAATAGCATTCTAGACACATAGGTAACCGACGCTGGTTCCTGTCTGCTTGCCTATGATCGACATCGGCCTATCCTCTACCGACGCTGGCGTCTCTTCAACTGCACCTGACCGATGTTGATCGCTGCTGACTGACGCTGGTGACTGTGTAAACCCAAAACTGTCAAATGTGCTCATATGTGAAGCTTTTAGGCTCCAAACCTTAACATGGATTACTTTTTAGATCTAATTTATTAATATATTTCTTGACTTTGAATCTATTTACATTCTCAATTTGAAATTTGAACTTACATAAATAAGGCATATTCTTACCTTACTTGATATCAAATTTAAGTCTAATTTTGGATATAAAATTCAAAATATGACTTGATACAAAGGTTAAATCATGACCTCAAAACTACATATAAACCTATTAACTCAAACTTGACTTTTTTATCTACCCTAAAAATTATTGGTGAAAGGATCCCACATTATATCAAGACATTAAAATGCTCTCTAGACTCAAGACTTTAATATAAACTTTAACATTAGACATAACACATTAAATTTATATGTTTATTTTTTAGATGGAGAAAGGGGAAACTAATGGTGATGATGAAGATGGAGGCAGGGGAGCGAGTCTTGAGAGACAACAGGGATAACAAGATATGAAGGAGTGGGCTAAGTCAAAGACCAAAAAACTTGATTTTTCTTAGGTAGATATGATTCGAAGAGTGCCTTTAACTAAGAAAATCCACCATGATATCATCCCCTCGATTCAGGGCAAGGAGTTACTATTAGATACCCTGGATGAAGATATTGTTCAAGTTGAAAATGACTATCAGAATAGTCTCATTGGGAAGTTTTATGGGTTTAAACCCAATATCGATGTGGTATGAGATTGGCCTCAAAGAAGATGGAATATAAAGGGACATTTCCATGACTAATGGATTTCTTCTATTCTATTTTTTGAACCATGAGGATTGTGTTTTTATTCTTGAAGGAGATCTTTGGACTTTTAGAAAATCTATTCTTATGCTACAAAAATGAAAATTTGGCTTCAACCCCTTTAAGGGGCCTTATAGGGTTACCCCCTTATGGGTTAGATTCCCAGCTCTTCCCATGGATTTCTAGAAGGATAATATCTTGATGGGGATATATTTTCACCCATTTTAAATTTGATTTTGACACCAAGCCAAGAAGCTAACTGGTGTTTGCTAGAGTTTTTGTCATGTATATATTAACATAGTTTTACCTAAATCAATCTAGTTGAAATCCAAACTTACAGTTTGGACTCATGGATTTGTATATGAAAGAGCTAATGTTTTTTTGTCTTGGATGTTGTAATTTTGGTCACAATTTTGATTTTAAAAAGAAAGAAGAGCAACAAGGGAATAATAATAAGGCTCTAAAGGATTTTTGTGGTAGTTTTAAGGAACATGTAGTTGATAAGAACATAGTTCCAATCCTCTAAGTCAAGAAGACTCTAAGAGAAAAGAGGATGCTTCCCCAATAAGTGTGAAGAAAGAGGTGATTAATGAAAGAGGCAAGGAAGGTTTGGTTGTTTAAGGAGCCTCCTTGATTAAAGAAGATGTTTTGGTGAAAGGCAGTAGGGATGATATATCTAGAAGGAAAGAGGTAGGTGATGATGAGATACTAGATGTTCTCACCCTAATGCACCTCAATGTGGATTCCCCAAGTAACATCCCTATTTAGGTGGAAAAGGCCTCTACTCTACCCCAAGCTAAAATGGGATAGATCTTTGATAATTTTACCATGAAGTTATTGACTAAAGAAGTGGATTAATTTGTGGATCTTATTATTCAATTTGAGGTCAAGGTAGCTTATCATAAAAATACTTGGAGATCTAACCTCATGGAAGAACCTTTAACCCCTTGGGATTTGGGGATGGATAATCCTTATTCAATAAAGAGTAAAGGATTTAGAATTTAGAATAAGTTCTTAGATATGATTAATATTGACATCGGTGGATACAAGAAAATAAGGGGAAGAACCCCTTTTTAGAGAGTTGGGACAAAGGATTTAGTATCAAAATAGTACATTATACTTGGTTCTAGAAAGACTCAATAGTCTTCCTAGTTTGATGTTTTTGGATCCTTTAAATAAGCTGGTTTTGATCAATTTGTTATTGTAGTTCTGGTTCAATCATCATGTAAATTTTATCTTTGGGATCTCAATGGATTACCTTAATTGGTTTCCATTATTTCGGTTGGTTGGATGGGCTTTGCCACTAAGTTTTGAACTTGTGTGTTTTAGTTTGGCAAGCTTGATGAGTTAATGACATGTTTGGGGGAGCTGTTGGGCCCTACCTTTTCAAGGACATTATTTTTTAAATTTGTAATTTTAAGATTCTAGACATTTGCCCTTGGCTACATTAATGACTTCTAACCACTAAAACTTCATCAAGTTTTGTGCTCATTTTGACCTCTTCTCTAATCATTGAATGACATTGGTTGAGATTTTAAATTTAATTTTGAAGTTGAATCTTCTGCTCTTGAAGTGATTTGACTTTTTCCTATTTATTTATGAAATGATACGAATTGATCATTGGCTGAGTCTATTAGAGGTTTTAAGGCTCATTGAGGACTCACTATATTTCTCTCAGCTGGGCTTCTCTATCAGTTGGGTCCATTTTATCATACAATTAAATTGAGCCTCTTATGTTGAGGATCCCTATGGGAGTCCTTCCTCTTCTGGCATTTCCTTTTGGGGACCTGGGCCTTGTTAACCAAATTTTGGCTACCATTACCTAGCTTCACAAAAAACTTGATTTTCATGCCTCATGACTTTGTGTATAACATATTAGATTAATTGTGAGGTATTAAATGGTCTTTAAAAATTCCTATTAGCATAATTTAAGGTTAATTTGACAATATTAAGGTAATTCCTTGAATTAAGTCATATGTTAGCCTAGTCATAAAATGGTGTGAAGAGGTTGGCCTAAAAAGTGTCAAAGGTTATAAAGTGTCATTCAAAGTCATATCATGTTTTGACCACATTGTATTAACACTTTACATTATTTTGGAGAAGTTATTGTTCTTTTTTAAACTTTAAGGTAAGTGAAAATCAAGAGAAAAGAGGCATATAACTAACTCCAACCCATTTCAAGCCAATAAAGACCAAATTCCCATAAAATCACACTTGTTAAAGCTTATAAATGATTTTTATAATAATAATATATGTTATGAATGTCATACTTTGTCAATTTTTCAAGGGTAATATCTAGAAAAGAGAAAATAATTACAAAAAAGGCATTTTCAGTCACTTGTATAGACTTGGGAGGATCTATTTTTAGGATAAAACACATTCATAAGGTCCCTTCACCTTATTCAAGTCATATCATCAAATATATATCTTGTACAAGTCTTGATAAGTCAAAATTTGCAACAAAACCTCCATTGCTCCCTTGGCAAGCTAGTAAGGGTCAACTTTATATGCTTAGTAAAGACAAAAGAGAGAAAGAGATTCATGGTCTGAGGTTTTAGGAAAAGGAATGGGGCATAATTTAATTTATTTTTATGGAATTTGTTCTCATATTGGTGCCTCCATGTTTATTAATAATTGTTAAAACTAGTAGGTGGTCATAAACCTCACTTAAACCCCCATAGGCTTTTTTTGGTGCAATATTCATGTAGGTTTGAACTCATTGTAGCATGAAGAACATTTTTAGATGTATGAAAATGTATTAAAAAACATATAATATATTTATTCATCAGCTTCACATGTGTGAATAGTCAAATTTAAATAGAAACCTTCATGATAGGTAGGCTACAAGTTTATACTTCAAATTTAGGAGGTCTCTTGAGACTCCAGGGTTTGTAAGTGATGTTTGATGTTACCCCATGATGTTACCATAAAAATTTTATTTCCAAAAAAATTCTTTAATAGTTTTTCAATTCCTTATAAACCAAGACTTGAATCAAATCCATCCTAGGTAATATATCTTCACAATTTGTAGACCTGAGTAGGAAATGTTGATGTTTTGAAGTTATCTTATCTGATGAAAATCCTAAGACACTTAGGATAAGTTGTATAATTTTTTTAATAATACCTAAAAATATTTCAAAAACTCCCAAAAATATCCTTTAATGGTGAAGAATGCTATGATCATGTATCTCATATATGGCTATTTATAGTCTATAAGGTGGAATACAAAAAAGACATGTTATAAGGTAAATGAAAACCCTAATAGGTTATATAGATCTTAAATATGGAGAAAAAGTGTCTAAATATAATTTATATTATAATACTTCAAGTTTTAGTTAAGAGAAGAAGAAACACATACCTATAACTAAGGGACTATGTACAAGTCTGCCAAACACGTAAGGGAACTATAGGTGATAATCTTGAATTTTAAAGTGTTGTATGATGGTCTCAACCTCATAAGTTAGGATGTGAAACATTATATAATTGTTTTCATTGTTTAAATAGTCAATATTAATGTTTAAAAAATTCTAAAGTGACATAATTAAACCTACAGGTCTGTAGACATGTAGGTCTCTTTTTACTTTAAGTGCAATAGATTCTTGCATTAGAAAATAATGATTCAAGGGTAAAATGTCATGTATGAATCATAGGATATAGTTTATGAAGGTGTATATGTTTAATGAATAAATAATTGTGAATTTTGAACTCACTTTAAAGTCCAACAAACTAAACCTTCTTGAAAAAGTGCATGCCAACTAGAGATGTAAGTTCATTTTCAAATATTCACCAAGAGAGGATGCAATAGTGGCATGAGGTTTGAGTCTGAATGAATAAATAGGATTATTAAAATCATTTAAATCCTAATATGGTATTTAATAACCTTAAATCCAAATATATGACTAATGATAGTACCCATTCAAGCTTAATAGGCCTAAACTTATACCTTATAGGCTTCTGTATAGATTGGTAAAGAAAAGTTATTTGTGGAAGGTAATATGAAGTATATAATCCCTAATAAGATCATTAGGAATTCAAGTAAACTTTATATGTGGTCTTGGGATCTTATAATAGTGAGAAAAGAAAGAACTATTACCCTATACAAGCGTAAAGGTTTATTAGGCTTAGCAGGCCTAGATGAAACACATAGGCCTATGTGTGTAAAATTATAAAGAGATTGGTTTCTTAAGGATGATAAGAGGATATATATACCCTAGGAAGGTTATGAGATATTTGAATAAGTTTTCCATGAAGTATTGAACTCTTGCAATAGAGAAGAAAATATCAAACATAGACACTAGGGTCAAGAGTGTATGTTTACTCATAAACCTTAAGCATCAAAAAATGAAGGTTATAAGAGGTTTGATGAATATAAATGGAAATATTACCATTATTACATGTAATTTTGAGTGTCACAAATGTCCCCAAGGTGTTTATGTCAAAATCTAGACTCCAAGATGGTAGTTCCAAGTCAAATTCTCTCTCTACCTCACCAAACACAGTCTTACCAACCTAAGAATCACCTTCTCAGGCTCAAAATAGTATGGAAAAGTTTCATGGAAGCCCAATATATTTATATACGTTATGGGGACTTTTTAACTTTTGATTTTTGGAATTTTTTCATTCATTAAGATGATAAGTGTGTGTTTGGCTGCCTAAAGGACTAGAAGTGACCCGATGGAGAGAATTGGCTTCCCAAAAACTTAAATTGAGTTGTATTGATCTTTAAATCACCTATAAATCACTACTAAATCTCAATATACCCTTACCATGAAATTTGTTTGTGCTTGCAACTATACATATGCATTACATGTTGTACTTTTGTGAGGTTTTGGGCTCAAAATAGGATATAAAATATCCTATAAATATTTAAAAAATTGGAGAGTATGGAGTAAGGTGTTTTATATCCCATAAGATCCAAAAATATGTACATTCCCTCATGTAAGTTCTCAAACATGTCTAATTGTTGAAGGCAGTGTGAAAAAGGCTTGTGAAAGGCTAGTCTTTTGCCATTTATTAGTTTGCCTATGTACACATGGTTTAAAAACCCCAAATTTGACATGGATTATGGTAATAGGGTGTGAAAATTTAATCAAACACTTATTCTAAGTTTCACACATGTGGGATAAGTTTAGAGCCAAAACTCAATTTTTAGGCCTAATTGAGGCCTAATTAGAGAGAGAAAAGGGATAAATAAATGTACTTGTACTTTATTTTAGATCATTAAACTTGGCATTACATTGTAAGAGCATACTAGGTACTCAAAAATACCTTTATTTTTCCAATATAATCTATACATTCTTTCACACAAGGAGCTTTATGTGTTATCAAGGCTACAAAGAATTAAGGTCAATTGAGAGCTTTGGGTGCAAGATGAAGCATTGGGGAGTGATTGAGGATTATAAAGGAGATTTTTTAGGTCTGATAAGGTATATAGATTACTTTCATGGAGAATAATTGCATTCATGAAGATAAAGTTGATATTTGAGCCATTTGGGAAAGATAGGTGTAGTAAGACAAATTGGGCTTCAAGACACCTAAGAGGTGTAATCATCATTGCAATGTCAGTTTCAAGAGTTTTTTAAATAATTACAACGTTTTAGAGAGTAGTATAAATAAATTAGCATGACTTGATGATGAATAAGACCACTATCACCTTGAAATATAAGAGAAGGGCAAATTTCAAGATAAAAATCAAGGTGTCAAGAAAATATGAAGACTCCTATGCCATTTGGGAGATGAAGCATCATCAAAAAGTAAATGTCCTTGGAGACCTAATGAAACTATTCTCCAACTCATTTCTTTTTTTTAACTCTCATTTGACACTTTTCATCTTTCCCTTCTACACTTCTATCTTTCTTCTACTCACATCTCTTAATTTAAGTAGCCTTGTTTGGCTTGTTTTGTATCCTCCACCTGGGTATGGTGAAGCCCTGCCCATTTATATGCCTTTGATAAATGAAATACAACTAGTTTTACCTCCTCCTATGACTTTACTTAGTGTGTGTGAATGAATAGTTGATATTATTAATTGAGTTAACTTGTCTTCCTTGACATGATGTCCTTTCTAACACCTATATGCAACTTGAAAGCTGGGTTATGTGAAGTGTGTAAGTGTGGTGAAAAGGTTGAGTGAGATTTTATATTCACTAGTGTCTTCCAAGACCTCTTTACTAGTCCTCCTAGCCTAAGTATCCATCACAACCTTCACATTCAAATACTTATGTGAGAGATTCAAATTAGGAGTAGTATGTGTAAGGTTAGTTTCATGGTCTATAAGTACACATGCAGCTATTTGGTAGAGATAAATTATTTAGTGTATCACCCCCTTTAGTTTTATTGTATCTTACTCCCTTTTCCTTATAAATTAGTAGTATAGTAGAGTCTAATTGATACATTAAGGGGAATTAGACCTATAACCTATAGGTTTGATCCATCTAAAGGTCACCCATAACTTAGGATCAATCCCATTGCATAACTAAAGTTGAGAGACCTTAAATCACCCTCTCAAGGGTGAAAATTTGAGCCATAACAGTTCTAGCATACCTAGTAGGACTAGATTGTAGTCAATTGAAGATTTTTTGGTGTTGTTATTTAATACACTAGCCTTTAGAGGTAGTTCAATAAACATTGATGGTGACTCTAAATGAATTCAACTGATTATAACAACCCAAGTACCATTTTAATTAGTTTTATTATATTTATGCCTTTCTCATGAGGAATCATGGTTGGGTTTTATGTTGATTTTTTTTACACAAGTTGGAGAGCTTTATCGAGCTCATATTGATTCTTGGAAATAGTGTATTAACCCCTATCATTAGTATGTTGAACCTTATCAGTCTTGTTACTAAGAATACTATCCTCTTTTGCCTCAATAGTCATACCAAGATAGTTCACTGATCCATAAACAAACACCAACCCCGTGCTATGAAATGTTTACAAATGGATCACTATAAGCAATTTTAAATAATCCTTAAAAATAATAATCCAAAAAATCAACTAGAAAATGCTAATGCAAAATAAAAATAATGCTAAGCAAAGAAGTTGATAACAGAGTTTGGTGAATTGCCTACATCTCTAGGTTCTTTCAAACTTTTCCACTAATTAAATGATTATAAGTACACCAATTAACTCTAAAATACTTAATGGAAATATAACACCTACAAACAATTTGCTCTCAAACCTTCAAAGGACTCTAAAAATGATCAAAAAATTATCCTTCACCTTCCTGTAGCACTTGCACAATCATCTCCCTCAGTTCTCCATCAAAATTGACTGAAATGGCTTCCCAAATGATGACAAATGAACTCCAATTGAGAGACAATATCCTATTGAAATTGTGATAAAATTATCCAACTACACTAGAGCTATCACCAGTAAGCTAGTATAATGTGGATGGCATTTTATGTTGATTACAATAGACTCCTTATAAAATATCGATATAAAATGAGCAACTCTAGGCTCGTGATGATTATAAGGATGTCTTTACAATAATAGTCTTTTAAAATAACCCCTCCAAGATCAAGACTATCAAAATATCACATTCAAAGGCTTAGAGCATGCCAACACCTTATAATGTCTTCCAATGAGATAGGTGTGGGCTTCAAATGCCTTTGATTCTAAAAAATACCATTGAAATGATCAATATGAAATACACAACTAAATTCCAAACAATAGGCGAGTGTCCATCGATCATGTGAACTACAAAGTGCTATAAATGATTAGTATAAAATAGACTACCAAATGCCAATAATAGGTGGTGTCTATTGACCCTATGAGATTATCAATTATGACAAAATATCACTGCAAAATATCATGGAAATGATTTATAAATCAAACTATAGAATGCTTATAAACAAACGTGAACATTAGATAGAATCCTTAAAATTGCCAGTGAAGATACCAATAAATATCCAATGTGAAATTGGGGATAGATCCAAACTGTCTACATAAATATCACATCCCTAATTAGTGAAACTACCAATAACTATAAAATATCACCAGGTGTAACTTGCATACCAATTTTTTAGTGTAATAGACATGTTGATCATGACCCATATAACCTACATATATTACTGTCAAATCAAAATGGAATCTATCTACCATAAATGTGAGAAGATGATTTGAGTATGATGAACCTGTCACTCAAATATTTCCTATAGGTGACTCCACATAGAAAAAAATTCCCTTTTGAGGGGTTCTTTCAATGCATGTATATCCAGATTACAAATAGTTCCCATATGGGTCTTTTGACTAATGTGCAACAAAATAATAGATGTATACCAAAATATTTCCCATATGGGTTATATTCTACCTAGCACATCATTCTACTTTTTTATTAAAAATATGAGCATATAAAATATGGAAAAACTAGAAATTCTAAAAAAGCCTTTTTCAATAAGTTGACATCTAACTATGCCAAACTTTTATTACCACCTAATATTCCTGTAGAGTAATTTCCTACTCTACGTCATATTTAATTATTTTCAGTCGAGCACTACAATTTTGGTTCTTCGGGTGAAGCGAAAAAATTTTGAAGCAGAGGGTCGGTTCATTTTGCCTAAGTGTTGAGATGCAGTGGAAGCTGCCAAGTGTCGCCCTCCGAGCAGGTCTTTTTCCCCTTCTTATTTCCTTCATCTCATTTTTGCCCGAGTATTAGTTCAAGTGGATGCTGCTAAGTGTCACTTTTTGAGAGACAAAGTAGACAGTTGGCATCCCCCGAGTCCCCTTTTTGTAACCTTTGAGAACTGCAGACCGTGCCACATACCCAGTAGTAGTTAAGTGGAACGCACCACGTGTTAGCATCTGCGTCTTATATCAGTGTCTGCACTTCATTCAAAGACTTTCAACATAAGGCAGCAGAGAAGGTAGAAAGCACCAAGTGGTAGTTGTGGAGGCCTTGAAATACCTTTTTGGAGAAAAATTGCAAGCCACCACATGTCGTCATCCAGGAGACTTTGGTCCAATGATTTCATTCAATGCATAAAGGCATCCTTTCATTTTGCTTAAGTGCTAAGAGTAGTGGAGGCTACCAAGTGTCACTCTCTGGTCCCTTTTTACCCCATCCCCAAAAGGTAGTGGAAGGCACCACATACCTTTAGATGAAGAAGCAGAAGATGCCACGTATCTTCCTAGGAGCAACAGAGATTTCCACGTGTCAAGTCCGAGGGATCATCCTCGAGTTTCATTGCTGAATAAAGGTTGTGGTGGGCCTCAGGTGTTACTTCAAAATCCATGGAAGCTGCCATGTGTTGCCATCTGTAAGAGCCTATAATGAGTCTAAATAAATCTACAGCATAGCCAAGGAAAGCAGAGAGAGCCGTGTGTCTTCAATTAATCAGGTAGAAAGCACCAAGTGTCATTTTTTGGTGCCTTCTATGTGATCAAGGGGATATTAAAAAAACTGACTAAGTGTCCTCTCCCATTTAAAACATATCAAAGTGTTTTGTGTATCAATTGCCAAAAGCAAAATGGAGGGAAAAGCGACTGGAGTTAATTTGAGTAGATGAAACAGTTCATCAGGTAGATTTTTGGAGCCACCCACAGCATTGAAGGAACCGTCTATTTGTCCTCTATGAGCGAAGGATGGAGAAGATTGTGTGGGAAAGAAAGTGATCAAAGGAGACATCCAAGGCTATATAAGCAAGATTTTAAAATCTGGAGGGGGGAATTCTCATAGTTTTAGACTATCTGAAGTTTGTGGCCAATAATATCATTTGCTCTTGTCTCAATTTTCTTGAGTTGTAAGGTTGATATAATCCTACATGTTTCTGTGCCCTTTATGTGGCTGAATGAATTAAATAAATTTGAGTTCCATGCCTTGGTTGGTGTTGTCTGTGTCATTTACAAAGTAGTCTATACTGTAGATTTTCTAGTGTTATGATTGGAAATGTTATTTGCTTTTGTCTCATTTTCTTGAATCTAAAGATTTACATGACTGTACGTGACTTCTGTGTCTCTTATGTAATCAAAAGATTCTATTCAGAAGATTGAACACTATGCCTTCATTGACAATTCTTGTATCTCATCAAAAGACTCCCCTATTGTGAGCCTCTATTTCTATTATTCCTATCTTTTACATTGATCATGCGCTTGTCTGCTCTTAAATGTAATAGAATCTTTTAATAGTCACTCTGTGCTCAAGTTAGGATTAGGATTACACTTAGGCTCATCACTATAGTTAGGTTTCAATTCCTACATTTTGCATTTTTGTTTAGTCTCCTATCCTTTTTCCCCAACACCCAATACAAAAGAAGAGACCAGCTTCTTTAAAATCTGGAGGTTGTTTTCAAGCTGCATTGTCCCACAGCTTAAAACTTCCCATTGTTGTTGATTAAGATCTAGCACAATTTTAAGACATCAATAGTTTCTAGCACGCCTGGTGGGACCAATCTTTCAAGGAGTTGAAGAATTTTGGTGTATTCTTCAACCAATCTACCTTTGGAGGGTTTTATCGACACTAACAACATCTCTGCATCACCAGCCAATCAAGCAGTATCATCAAGAAATCCCTTTGGTATGTATAACTCTATAACTCATAGCTATGAGTCGTATTCTCCTTCAAATATGTTTTATCAAGAACAAACTTCTCCTAGAATTATGTCAAGTAATGAGGATGCACATGGCCATGAGCTATACCAGTTTTATGCCTAGCCTAATCTCATTTTTACCTTCAAGAAAGCATTGATGGGTTTTAAGAAATATGTATTAGAGCTTGACAGCATAAGGGGATATGGCCAAGAGGTTCCTTGTCATGTCATCTATCAAGTGAGGGAATCAATTGACCTGATCAAAAGTGAGTGGGACCCCATTGAAAGGGCAAATTGGCAATAACTTACATATAAGATGTTAGAAGTGTGTGGATTGATTGCGTTCCTAGAAGAGAGGCTAAGCATTCATGAGAACTAGCCTTACCAAGTCTACCAAACTTCATACCCACCACCACAAATCTTATATCAAACATATGCCACCCCTGTTCGTGAACAAGGTCAAAATCGTCAAGACCAATTCCCCAATAATGCAGAGTCTATGATAGCAGCAAGGGAAGAGGAACCCAAACTCTCACTTTCCCCTCAAATTCCTTCCACCCTTACTCAAGAAGCTTCTTATTTTCCATCACAACCTTCTTCTTTCCCCCTTTTCGAAGAAGAATATATTTTGAAGGAAGCAATTGAGTATGTAGAAGAATACACTCAATTCATGGCCAAACAAGAAGATTACATCTATACAGAAGAAGATGAGATCACCATAGACTCCCCTTTTGATGAGCAAGAGGATAAGCTGCAAGCTTTTTTCTTAACTTTTGATGAGGAGGAGATCATTTTTTTATTTTTTCTCACTCTGCAAGAGGATATGGAGGAACATGGACACTCCCTCGACCAAGTCATTGAGATAGGAGGCATTGAGCTGGTTTCAGATGAAGAAGAAAGCCCTGAGATTCAAATGAGTATGTAGAAGAGATGCTAGCTTTTTAATTCATCCTTACAAGAGGATGAAGTCATCAAAGAGCATGATGATGAAATAAAGCTAGAATTTGAAGAAGATGTGCTGAAAGATAATGGATATCAAAAGGCATATCATGAAGAACCAATAGCCCATGATTTCTTGATGACACTCGACAACATGAAGAACCAGTATTTGATGGGCATTCAAGGACAAGAAGAGTTCATAGGTTTTGAATACACATTTTGCTCAGACTCATTCGAGTGCAGGCAGACCTATGTGGCTAGTGCAGGGAACATTCCATCAACGACATATCCATTGTAATCACTGGTATGGCAATGCAAGTTGGCTTGTCATAAAGAGGATGTGGGAAAGTTCATTTTTGATCTTGAAGGAAAATAAGGATTTGTAATTAATGTAGTTAGGAAGTTTCCATTCCCGCATTGCTTTGTTTTGTTTTTTGCTTTCCCACTTTTCCTTTAAAATAAGCATTTTAAATGCAGAGTCGACATCTTAGAAATTCTTTAATTCTTTATTTTTTGCCAAAATAAATGCTTCCCCAAATCTTTCAAAATTTCTAAGGTACCTTGCACCGCATTATGTGTCCACCTTGCTATTTCCTAAAGATTGAGTAGGATTTGCTAATGGTTGCCTTAATTTAATGTTATTTGGGACTTGATAGGCCCATAAAAATCCCTTAGCAAATTTTAAAGTTTACAAACTCTCAAGCAGTCCTGCGAAAATATCTTGCTCATTGTGATTATGGCACCTAGTGAAATTTGTTGTAACAAGTGTGTTATTATACAAGAGATTTAGAGATGGTAGGAACATTAGAAACACCCAGGAAGAGAAGAAGGGTGCAGTCCCAATTAGACCCAAAAGAGGAAGAACAACGTTCACAGCACCTAGTGTAGAGCACTGTAACTTATCCTCAAGTAGGAATTACTCCCCCTCCTCCCTCTTGATCCATGCCTCCACCCAACCAAATGATACCTCCTGCCACTACTGCCATTCCCATTTCACAATTCACTTCATCCTTGATGCCTTAAGCCTTAACATTACCCTATTTCTCCCCCTCTGTTCCCAAAAAAATGCCCCTTCAACTCACCCCTAGCCAGCTAATGGCTGTCCAATATGGCCTGCCACAAGGATTTCCCTTCGTAGAGGGATATATTGCATCCCTTTCCACTTTCCAGACACAGGCTGATGCTACAAGGAAGGCAAGAGAAGCCCGATTAGAGAAGAAGAGGAGTAAAGTGAATAAAACACCAATGGTGCCACATTTGAGGTCACAATTTGACCCCATTCAATAGCAGCTGATGATGACCCATTTGTCGCCCAACGTTGCCAAGCTGAGCGAACAAATGTGGCTAGAAGACTACACCATGAACGCAGTGGCCATCGACATGTCCCTGTTCAGGCCTCAAGAAAGAGTCAAGCTCATGACTGAATCCACTTCTATGGTCAAAGAAGATTATTTGAGGATATTAAGGAGACTGCAGAAGATGGAGGCTGACCTAGCCACAAAAAAGGCAAGCTACAATAGTTTGGCCAAATAAATAAACTAGAAGGACAATGAGATAGCTAGTCTGTAGAAATAGTTGAAAGATATTGTTTCCCTCCAGACTCAATAGGCAATTCAGGCCCAAAATGATTCTTTGAAAGTAGAGCTTGTACTTGCCAAGGATGCAGCAATAGCTCTAAGATGAGAAAATGCAACATTACAAGGAAGAGTCAAAGGACTCCAACTACAAGTTACCCAATCACAGCAAAGGTTGCTAGAAGAATAGAACAAGGGTGTGGCTTTTCAAGCCCAACTCTAGGCAGAGCAGAAGTGGACCACGCAACTAGCAATTAAGTTGGCCAATAGACCAAGAGGTGTTAGAATGGTGCAGTTGGTGAAGGAACTCTACAAGTCAGCATGGGAGAGAATCTCTTCGAAGATTCTCTAGCTCAAGCCAGTTTTCACCTTCCTCCTCAAAGCATAGTAGCTATGTGAGAGGGTCAAGAATCTGGAACAAAGCACTCTGGCCACAATCTCTAGAAGAGTCATAGACTCTCATTTTTTACTAGAGAAGATCTATAACTCAAGGGATACAAAATTGGTAGCCATGGGGATTCCTGACAGAATGGCTATTGCAAAATGGGTCAACGAAGAGCTCAGTCGTAATGTCGTAGCCAATAATTATAGAAGTTGTCTCGATGTCATCAAAAAAGGCATTAGTGAAATGAGGCAACACATTGAAGATCTAGTGCAACTGGGCCTTCCTTCCCCATTTCTAGATGCGAGGATGGTGCTGATGGTAAACCAAATCCAACCATTGATGCTAGCTAGGCAAAGGGATCAAACAATTTTCTAGAGCTTGCGAGATGATTCTCCAACCTCTGAGGTCAAAACTGTTCTAATTCTTATTTTCCTGCTAGAATCCAAGCTAAAAGCCACTACCTAGGTCTTACAAACCTTCTCGCACAAGGATCTCATTAGCTTGGATTTGGCTTTTGATGAGTTGCAGAACAAGCAAGGATTATCTGACTATGAGTGGTCTATCTTCTAGACAGCTCTTTTGAAGCTATAAATTTTGAAATTTTGATCAAGTGAGAGTCGAGTTCTTTTTGAGCAGGCTCAAAAGCCCTAATGGTCACCAATAACCATAGAGTAATTTCCTACTCTACATCATATTCAATTATTTTCAGTTGAGCACTATAATTTTGGTTCTTCGGGTGAAATGGCATAATTTTGAAGTAGAGGGTTGGTTCATTTTGCCTAAGTTTAGATGTAGCAGAAGCTGCCAAGTGTCACCCTCTAAGCAAGTCCTTTTCCCCTTCTTGTTTCCTTCATCTCATTTTTTCCCAAGTATTAGTTCAAGTGGATGCTATCAAGTGTCACTTTCTGGGAGACAAAGTAGATAGTTGGCGTCCCTTGAGTCCCCTTTTTGTAACCTTCAAGAACCGCAGACCATGCCACATACCCAGTAGCAGTTAAGCGGAATGCACCACATGTCAGCATCCACATCTCATATCAGCATCCACACTTCATTCAAATACTTTCAACATAAGGTAGTAGAGAAGGTGAAAAGTGCCAAGTGGTAGTTACAGAGGCCCTGAAATACCTTTTGGAGAAAAATCGCAAGCCACCATGTGTCGTCATCTAAGAGACTTTGGTCAAATGATTTTGTTTAATGCATAAAGGCATCCTTTCCTTTTGCTTAAGTGCTAAGAGTAGTAGAGGCTGCCAAGTGTCACTCTCTGGTCCCTTTTTACCCCCTCCCCAAAAGGCAATGGAAGGCACCACGTACCTTTAGACAAAGAAGCGGAAGATGCCATGTATCTTCCCAAGAGCAATAGATATTTCCACATGTCAACATCTGAGGGATCATCCTCGAGTTTCATTTCTGAATAAAGGTTGTGATGGGCCATGGGTGTTACTTCAAAATCCATGAAAGCTACCAGGTGTTGCCATTCGTAAGAGCCTGTTATGAGTCCAAATAAATCTATAGCATAACCAAGGAAAGTGGAGAGAGCCGCGTGTCTTTAATGAATCAAGCAAAAATCACCAAGTGTCATTTTTCAGTGCCTTCTAGGTGATCAAGGGGATTTTTAGAAAATTGACTAAGTGTCATCTCCCATTTAAAACATAGCAAAGTGTTCTGTGTATCGGTTGCCAAAAGTGAAATGGAGGGAAAAGTGGCTGGAGTTAATTCAAGTAGATGAAACAGTTCATCAAGTAGATTTTTGGAGCCACCCACAACATTGATGTCACTATCTATTTGTCCCCTATGAGTGAAGGATGGAGAAGATTGCGTGGGAAAGAAAGTGATCAAAGGAGACATCCAAGGCTATATAAGTAGGATTTTAAAATCTAGAGGGGGGGAATTCTCATAGTTTTAGACTATCTAAAGTTTGTGGCCAATAATATCATTTGCTCTTGTCTCAATTTTCTTGAGTTGTAAGGTTGATATAATCATGCATGTTTCTATGCCCTTTATGTGGCTGAATGAATTAAGGAAATTTAAATTCCATGCCTTGGTTGGTGTTGTCTGTGTCATTTGCAAAGTAGTTTATACTATTTTTCTAGTGTTGTGATTGGAAATTTTATTTGTTTTTGTCTCATTTTCTTGAATCTAAAGATTTACATGACTGTATGTGACTTCTGCATCTCTTATGTAATCAAAAGATTCTATTCAGAAGATTGAACACTATGCCTTCGTTGACAACTCCTGTATCTCAGCAAAAGACTCCCTTGTTGTGAGCCTTTGTTTCTATTATTCCTATCTTTTACATTGATCATGCACTTGTCTGCTCTTAAATGTAATAGAATCTTTTAATAGTCACTCTGTGCTCAGGTTAGGATTAGGATTACGCTCATGCGCATCACCATAGTTAGGTTTCAATTCTTGCATTTTGCATTTTTGTTTAGTCTCCTATCCCTTTTCCCCAACACCCAATACAAAAGAAGATACCAGCTTCTTTAAATTCTGGAGGTTGTTTTCAAGCCGCATTGTCCCACAGCTTGAAACTTCCCATTGTTGTTGATTAAGATCTAGCACAATTTTAAGACATCAAAAATTCCTTACCAACAATCAAATTCTTAGTGTA
This sequence comes from Torreya grandis, assembly GCA_037957365.1. Taxonomy (NCBI): domain Eukaryota; kingdom Viridiplantae; phylum Streptophyta; class Pinopsida; order Cupressales; family Taxaceae; genus Torreya; species Torreya grandis. Next base: position 1,239,559 of record JARHVA010005098.1, on the reverse strand, counting down.
GTCTTAACTTCCTCAATGGTCACCCTATAGATCATTAGATGATCCCTCATGTGACTCATCCTTTGCACTAGGTTCAAGATGGTGTCTTAGTGTATACAAGTTTGAAGTCTCACTGGAATAGTCATGACAAGGTTGAGTAACATGCCCTGTCTCAAACTAAACTATCCAATCATGATCCATATGAATCTCTATGCCATCTCCATTATCCATCACAAATGCCTACTAAGTGGTGAGATAGAAATTCCCCAAGACAAGCTCATCCATTTCCAAAAGAATGACATTGAGGATAACCATGTTTGTGAACCATTACCTGACCACAAATCTCAAGGTACAAAAGCATGTTGCCATACCTTGGATAGTTTCATTCTATGTACCAACTATCTTGGCATGAGGTAGTGGTGAAGTTGGTAATCTAAGTCATTTTACCATATTAGTTATCACATAGCTCATATAGATTTCCCAATCAAATATGAGTCTAATGATCCATCCCTTTGAGAATACTAGAACACTCTATTTGAAGTATCTCATAGAGCATAATACAATGTTTATGGGTCCAAATAGTATTCTCTATCAAACTAGGGACTCTAAATGTTAAATGGTACTCAAAATGATAGGATCCTTTCTTCTACCTGTGTTCCTCTACTGGAATCACTGTGGTGCACAATCAAGATGTCACACCTAGTAATGCTTTTCTACATGTTTGCATCTTGAGTAGTGGTTACAAATAGGTCTGTCTCTCGATGACATTTCTTCCATCTAAACTCTTCTACCATTTGGGTAGGAAGTTATTCTATTCTCTTTTAGAGCTCAATGATCCTCTGGTCTTGTGAACACTGATGTGCACTCATATTCACCACAATCATGTTCATCTCAACCATATATTGTGCCTAATCTCATCAATGTGATACCACCATATGCATCACTATGCCTAATAAAAATATCACCATGGGCAACTACATCCACTAATATAAATCCATCACTTCAAGCTAGTCCCAAATAGCCTGTACTTCTATGTAAATGCACAAATAGAAGCTTATTAACACAATGCAAAAAAAATGTTAACAACTGGCAAGAACTGCTCTGATACCAAAATGATCTATAATTAAACACTAACCCTATGCTATAAAATGTTTACAAATGGATCCCTCTAAGCAATTTTAAATAATTTAAAAATAATACTCTAAGAAAGCGAATAGAAAATGCTAATGTAAAATAACAAGCACGCTAAGCAAATAAGTTGATAACAGAGTTTGGTGAATTGCCTACATCTTTGGGTTCTTTCAGACCATTCCACTAATTAATTGATTACAAGTACATCAATTAACCTTTACAATCATTAATGAAAATATTACACTTGCAAATAATGTGTTTTCAAACCCTCAAAGGACTTTGATAATGATCAGTAAACTATCCTTCACCTTCCTATATTACTTGCATGGTTATCTCCCTTAGTTCTCTATCAAAAGTGACTGAAATGGTTTCCCAAATGATGGTAAATGAACTCTAATTGAGAGACAATCTCCTACTAAAATCATGGTAAAATTCTCTAACTGTACTAGAGCTATCACCAACAAGCTAATATAATGTAGATGGAATTCTATGTTGATCATAATAGACTCTTTACAAAATGTCAATACAAAATGAGTAACTCCAAGCTTGTGATGACTATAAGGACATATTTACAATAATAGTCTTTTAAAATAACCCCTCCAAGGTCAAGACTATCAAAATATCACCTTCAAAGGCTTAGAGCATACCAACACCTTACAATGTCTTCCAATGATATGGACATGGCCTTCATACACCTTTGATCCAAAACCAAATTATTTTACAAAGCATGGGGCCTCCCTTTTATACACAAGAAAGGGTTAACAATAGACCTGAAATGATAATCCCAAACCTTAATCTGTGGGATAAAATCAAATCAATGCCCAGCTAATTAAAACCAAAAATATGCCTACATGATAAGGCATGCACATAAAAATTTTGGTTAATAATTTGGAGGGGAGATAAACATAGCATGTGGAGGATTAAATAAGTTTTAAGGGTCCTAGAAAAATTTTCACCATAAATAAATGCACTTTGGGATAAGTTTGATCCCACATTTGTGGGAATGTTAACTTAAATAGTCTTTTAATAGGCTGCAATGTCCCCACCAAAGTCATGGCTTTAAATCCATGCCATATCCCACATTCATGGGAGTGAGAATAAACATAATATTTTAATTTAATCCCATGGTGCCATGTAAAATCCTTCCCATGGCCTTTTATGGGAAATGTTGAATCTTTCCACATGGAAAACTGTAGAATTCATCCATGTAGCCTTATATAATTTGATATTGGGATATGTATGGGACTGTCATTTTTAAATAATTTATTGAATCACATTATGCCACATATCAATTTATACTTTTCATGCCACATCACTCTATTGCCACACCATCATTTTTAATGGGTTTAACCATAACTTTGATTGGCCATAACTTGCACATATAGATTCCATTTTTTAAACTATAAAATGTGCCAGAAATCTCTCAATGAGCTTGACACCATGAAACTAGTTTTAAAACATTCCAAGACTATCATGTTTTCTAGTTTTACCACTTATTGACCAAACTTTTACCAACAATAATTGGAGCATACAATGTCCATTTTTTGCATTCCAATAGTTGTCAGAAAGCTCTTGATGAGCTATACACAATGGACCACATTTTAAAGAAAACCAAGGAACATCTAAAAATATCCTCCAAATCATTCACCTCTTTATAAGCCTCTCCACTCTTATAGTTATCCTTCTCAATACCATGTTACCCCTAGTCAACATAGCCACATTTCAAATGAGTTTATCTTAAGTTTCAAGCAAACCCTCTTCGACTATGAAAGGTATATGATAGGGATTAACACATGAAGGGAGTATGGTCAAAATATCCATAGTCATATATTTCACAATGTGAGAGACTCATTATGGCTGATAAAGATAGAGTGGGCACCTATTGAGAGATTAAATTGGAAAAACTCTCAAGTGATATGATAGACATAAGTGGGCTCGATTAAGGCATAGAAGATAAGCAAAGAGATCATGAAGGACAATAGGTCCAATGCTATCAGACTTATGTACCTTCATATATACCACCTCAACCCTCTTATGTTCCACCCATGATTCCTCAAAAGACCATTTTAAATGAGCTTCAAAGTTCCCTATGTCCTTCATATGATAAAGAGGTTGTTATTGAGTATCCTATTATTAAAAACCAAGATAAATAAAAATTAGAGAGATTTATTTCTACTTGGATGGAATCTAATGAATATATCTTAGCACAAACTTATACTCCTCTTCATCAAGAACCTCCCAAGATGTCCTTTAAGATTCCAAGTTGGAATCAAGTGGTGAAATCATGGGATAGATAAAGTGGAACAAGCATAGATTATGGAGTAGAGATCAAAGAATAATCTAAACATGTTAAATCCCCTCCCATACCTCCTAAATATCCTAAATCCTTTCCATCTTTGAATTAAATTCAAGAAGGAATCCAAATTAAATAAGAGATCCTTGTCGATAAGCTTGAAAAAGCTAAGAAGTATTCATCTTGGAAGTCCATTCAAGAGAGTATTCAATTGAAAAATTAAGCCCTTTTATATAAATTTCAAATCCAATACATTAAAAATATGGAAAGATTCATTTATGAATGGAGGTAAGAGAATAACAAACACATTGAGCATGAGAACTCAAAACTGGTTTGTGAAGATGAACAACCTCTTCTTGAGCAAAAAATCTAGGTTATAGTTGTAGATAGCTCCCAATAAGGATATGAGGATGAAACTTTAAGTTTGTGTGATGAGTATTTCACTATTATAACACCACTTTGTCAATAAATATACAAACCAACCTTTGAAGTTGAAGAAGAGGGTAATTTTGATGAGGTACATGTTGATCAAATGATAGTAGACTTTGAGAAAGATGGTATTTCTCATTATGAAAAAGTTGATCAGGTTGTTATAATAAATGAGGAAGATTATAATGGTCTAGTATAGGTGGGAAAAAAAAAAAAAAAAATCCCCATGAGCATGATCAAGGAGGTAAAAATTCAAAATCCTTCTCATATTGTGTTATGTTGACTTCCACATTAGCTCCTATCAAGATTGAAGAAAGTCCAAGTGAACTATAACCATGTAAAGATCAATTTAAAGATTTTTCTAAGATAAAAATATCAGGTTACTTTATTCTATAGATATACCATTATCTAATTCAAATTGAAGAAGGTAGTTTCACCAAGCAAGAGGAAGGCAACTCTCCGAGATTGCCATTTCAGGAGGCTATTCCATTTGAATATGACTTGTTTGGGGTCCTTAAAAAGTTTATAAACTTCTAATTCCATTTTAAATTACTTATTCACTCTTGGAAAAGGAAACTACACTTCATTTTCCTCAATATCTCAAGAAGTAAGATACACTTTTCCTTAAAGCCAATGGTACAAGCATGCAAAGATATTCATCTAAGATTGTTCAACTTGATCAAGATTAGCCCATGGATGAAGCATAAATGATATTGTTTATGATAAAAAAAAAGTTTTTAATGATTATTATTTGGTACTCAACTCACATAGTCAGCCTATGTACCTGATAATAAAGCAACAAATTCCAGTTGTTAGTCAAAGAGGCTATGAGCATGCAAAAAAGAAACCTTTGCTCTATGAACCATGCCTAGATGGACTCTACTCAACATGTCGTAAATTTATTACTTGGCGTCATTATGAATTAAATAACTTCCCATTTGATCTAAAGGAGAAAGAAACTTTGAGGTTAGTTGTGTATAGGGCTTGTTTTTTCTTTGTGTTCCCTAAGTGCTTGAGAGTAAAAGTGTGTTTGTTGTCTTATTTTATGTATTGTCTTTATGTGTTGTGTGTTTGGAGGTCAATTAAGTTGTTTTGTATAGTTTAAAATTCATTTTATATCTTATTTTGATTGGTATATGACTCCATTTCTCAATGGATGGACTAGGCAACTAGTCCATATGCTTAATAGGCAAGCATCCTCAGGAGACCGCCAAAGATGTTAGCCATATTTTGGCTACCATTACCTAGGTTCATAAAATACTTTATTTCCATACTTAATGACTTTTTTCATAACCCATTCCATTATTTATGATGTCTTAAAGGGTCTTTATAAAGTCCTATTAGCATAATTTAAGGTTAATCTGACAATATTAAGGTAATGTCTTGTATTAAGTCTTATGCTAGCCTAGTCATAAAATGGTGTGAAGAGGTTGGTATAAAAAGTGTTAAATATTATAAATTTTATTTAAAACTAATATCATGTTTTTAAAACCTTGTATTAAAGCTTTGCATTGGTTTGGAGAAGTTAGGGTTCTTTTGCAAACTTTAAGGTAAGTGAAAATCAAGAGAAAAGGGGCATATAAATAACTCCAACACATTTTAAGCCAAAAAAGACAAAATTAATATATAATAACACTTTTAAATGATTATAAAGGAGTTATATAATTTTAATATATGTCTCTAATGTCAAACTTTGTCAAATTTTTAGGTGTAACATATAGAAAAGAGAAAAGAACTTAAAAAAGGCATTTTCAATCACTTGTATGGACTTAGGAGGATCTAATTTCAATATAAAACATATTTATATTTTCCCTTAATATTATAAAATTAATATACATTTTTATTTATCTTTTATAGGTCCTAATAAGTCAAAACTTGCACCAAAACCTCCATTGCTCCCTTGGCAAGCTAGTAAGGGTCAACTTCATATGCTCAGTACAGACAGAGGAGAGAGAGTCATGGTATAATATTGAGGGTAGATGAATCGGGACTAATTTATTTTATTTTTATGTAATTTTTTATAATATTTGTGCCTCCATATTTATGACCAATCATTAATACCAATAGGTGGTCTTAAACCTCACTTAAACCCCATAGGCTTGTTTTTGTGCAATTTTCATGTAGATTTGAACTCATTGGAGCATGATGAAAATTTTTCAAGGTATATAATAGTATAAAACACCATATCATAAATTTATTCATCAGGTTCACACATGTGAACAGTCAAATATAAAGAGAGACCTTCATGATAGATAGGATGTAAGTTTATACTTCAGTTTTTGGAGGTCTCTTGAGAATCTAGGGTTTGTAAGTGATGTTTAATGTTTCCCCATGATATTATCATACCTATTTTATTTACCTAAATGTCTTAAATATGTTTTTAGTACCTTCTAAACCAATACTTGGATCAAATTCATCCTAAGTAGTATATCTTCATAGTCTGTAGACCTGAGTAGGCAGTGTTGATGTTTTAAAGTTATCTTATCCAATGAAAATCCTAATACATTTAGGATAAGGTGCATAAAAATATAATTAACACATATAAATATTTAAAACACTCTCACCAATCTCCTTTAATGGTAAATAATGTCATGATCATGTATCTCATACATGATTGTGTATAGTCTACAAGGTGGAATACAGAAAAGATAAGTTATAAGGTGAATGAAAGACTTAATAGGTTAAAAATATAATAAATATGGATAATATAACTTCATATTTATCAAAAAATTGTATAAATATTAGACATGTGAGACTATTTCAATTTGTAGTCAAGAGAAGAATAAACACACACCTATGGCCAAGAGACTATGTACAGGTCTGCCAAACACATAAGTGAACTAGAGGTGACAATATTACATTATAAAGTGATATATGATGGTCTCAACCTCATGATTAAATATATGAGACATTGGATATTTTATTTCATTTCTAACATGGTTAAGATGCATATTTCAAAGAGCCTAAAGTGATAAAAGCATACCTATAGGTCTCTTTTTACTTTAAGTACAATAGATTATTTCATTATAAATAATGCTTAAAGGGTCAGATGTCATGTATGAATCATGGGATATATTTTATTAAGGTTTATAAGTTGAATTAATAAATAATGGTGAATTGGGAACTCACTTCAAACTCCAACAAACTAAACCTTCTTGAAAAAGTACATGCTAGCTAGAGATGTGAGTTCATTTTCAAGTATTGAGAAAGATATGATACAATAATGGCATGAGGTTTGAGTTTGAATAAATAAATAGGTTTATGAAACTTATTAAAACCTGAACATGGTCTTGAATAACCTCAAATCCAAATGGATGACTAATGACAATACCCATTCAAGCCTAATAGACCTAAACATGTACCTTATAGGCCTGTGTATAGATTGGTAAAGGTTTTTTTTGGAAGGCATGATGAAGTATAGAATCCATAATAATATCATAATGAATTAAATGAAAATTTATATGTGGTATTATAATCCTGTAAAAATGAGAATAGAAATAATTATTACCCCATACTATCCTAAAGACTGATTAGGCCTAACAGGTCTAAATGAAACCCACAAGCCTATGTGTGTAAAATTATGAAGAGAATGGTTTTTTAAGGATGAGATGAGGATATATATACCCTATGAATTATATTATATATTCAAATAAGTGTTTTACGAATTCCTAAATTATTGTAACATAGAAGAAAAGCTCAAACATAGACACTAAGGTCAAGAGTGTATATTTGCTTATAAACCCTAAGCATCAACAAATGAAGGTTATAGGAGGTTTGATGAATAAAAATGGATATAATACCATTTTTAAATGTCATGGTGATTTTCATAGACCTCCCCAAGGTGTTTATAGCTAAATCTAGACTCTAAGATGGTAGTTCCAAGTCAAATTCTCTCTACCTCACCAAACATAGTCTTGAACTATTGATGAGCTTATTGATCATCTTAAATAATTTTTGTAAGTTTTAAAGGAGAACAAGTTAGTTTTTAATGATAATAAATTTGATTTTTCTCAATAATCACTTATCTTAGGGGCATTATTTTGGATATGAGTAATTTATTATTGATTTTAATAAGGTAGAGGCCATCATGTATTGACCAAAGCCTTCCAATGTGACCGAGACAAGGAGATTTTGGGGTGTAATTAAAATTTTGATGAAGTTCATCAATAATTTTTCTTCCATATCCACACCTTTGTATTACATTATAGCAAGTGGTAATACTTTTAGTTTGGGTAAGAAGAAGAAAAGTGTATTTGATGTGTTTAAACATAATATCATTCATACTTTAGTTTTATCTTTGCTTAACTTGTAGCTTCCCTTTCAGGTGGAAATATATTTTAGTCAATATGTTATAAGGGTTTTCCTAATTCAATAATTTAAGTTGATGTGTTAGCATCTAGATTCATTTCATGGGGAAATTATGAATTATTGTATATATGATAGATAAATTTATGCTCTTGTTGGGATTATTTATAAATTCAATTGAATACCTCACCCTAGATAGGCAGTTGGGATTGGAGGAGAATGTTTTTTTTTTAGAAGAAAGAAAGGATAATGCAAAGAGGAGTGAAAGAACATTGGTTGGTTGGGTTAAAAGATCAAAAACCTAGAAAGTCCAAATGGTATTCTATAGAATATTTTGGGAATAAATTTCCTCACTTATATAATTCCTAAATATTATATGTAATTACATGCCTCAAATTAAGGAGGTATGATCCAAATTTGTATCATAATGTACTAGTCATGTATAATAAATGTTTCCATTATATGTAATTATATGTACTTCATTCTTATAATACACTATTATAAGATATTTAATATTTAAAAAATCATATCATATATTTTATAGAGGAAAATTAAATATTGGGGTGGTCCTAAAATATTCATGATGAAGTTAGTGAGTTTCAACTCTTGAAATGAAGGGGCTTTTCATACATAGCAAAATCTTTACTATTTGTAGGTTGGTGGTTGTGTAATCACCTCGGTGGTTACATAACCACCAATGTATGAGTGGTGGATATGTAATTGCCCTATTGGTTGCATGAATTCCTCACTCATTTTGAAACTACCTTTTTGTATACACTAGCATTTTCATCACTATATAAAAATATTGAAGTTCAACAATTGAAAAAAATTCTTCTTTTCATTATCAATTCATTTAATCTTCTTTGTAGAATCCAAAGTTGATAGAGCATAAATACAGGTCTTGTTTAAGGAAAAAATCATTAGAAAATGTAATGAGAAGTCTTTAAGTTGGATTCACATTGCACATTCTAATTTTAGGTTTTTGGTTTTAGTTGTCTCATTTATTCTTAGTGGTAGATGGCCGGTTCATCTATGTTGGATTTTAGTGAAGTATAAAATAAGTGAATATCAATATTGTGTGTAGGTTTTAGATAGAGTGGTTGTGATATCTATATCCATGAATTCCATGTTTGGAAGTATCTTGCATATTTATTATGTTACATGGTGGAAGTAGATTTTATTTCCTCAGCCACTAGATTTTTCCCACACAAGGTTTATTTGGGATAACTCTTATGTTTAGTGTGATATTTGTTCATTATATATTTCATGTTCATGTGAAATATGATATACATTTTATTTCTATCACTTGTTATCCTTATTTTAGGAATACAAATAGCCTAGAATAGTGTTTAAGCCTTTTAAGTATTTTTATTTTTTTTAGGGTTAAAGGGGTATAATAGCACAATCAAAGGCATGAATAAAAATATTCTAAATAATTACGATTAAATTAATTTAGATAACACTATACTGAATATGTAAAATTACCAATATAAAAAGTACAATGCGAATTGATATTATGATAATTTCAACACTAATCAAAGATAATACTTATCTAGTTTTAAAATGTGTAGGCAGATATGAAATGGACAGCTGTAGAAATAAGATCATGATGTTCAAGATGTCATCATCAAATTATATAAATATTATTTCTAGATGTTTGGATATTACCATCAACTTATGAATATTTGTGTCAATTCTTTTATATATATCTCAACACTTTATCATGTACAAAATACTCAATGTATTTAAAAGTGATCACCTATACATGTTAGGGTTTTCTATAACATTTTTGTTAATGTGCCTTGATCATGTGCATAAAATTTGTATGATTGTATGTAGCTCCAACCCTAGTTCTTCACCTTATTCATGCCACCTTACAAATATGGGTTAATGGGATCATGAAATCAATTTGACCTCAAGGACCCCTGTCAATGAGCACTACCTACATAACCAATAATTGAATCAAGGCCTCAGAAATATGTATTTCTCCCCTAACTATGAGCTTGTGTGTGCACAAGGGTGAAATATGCTATATGCAATCGCATATAATGATATATCTTATAACTTGAAAAATACTAATCATTTGTTGTTATTTTAATGATTTAGATCTATAATATGAATATTCTTATGACTGATATATAAATAGGTAAGAATAGGGTAGTATAACTTAGTTGTGAACTTAATTGAATGATTGTGAATAGGTGTTATATTGGTATTTTCTAGATGAATAGTGAGTAGGATTTGATTTGTATTTATACCACACCTTTTGAAAATATATCTCATAATGATTAGGTAAGTTAAATAGGTTAACCCATACATTTTAAAACATTTTCGATTTAGATGACCTTTTAGGTAAAAACACTAGAAAAGGACTCTGGGCACTAGTGTTGATGTTAGTGTGCCTATATGAATGCAAGTGTCTTTCATGACAGAAAATTATTGAGCATATGTAACTAATAGTTAAGTATATAAATCATATCTTTATCTTGATGTAGTGTACAAGTGATCTATTCCATCAAAATGATAGGGTTAGTCCATAGTATAAGAGTAATGAATAGTAAGATGGTGAGTGTGATCCTTTCGGTAGCAGGAAGGTCTAGAACTAAGGGGTAGACCCCTAATTGGTATTTTTACAATGTAAAAGGATAATATGTTGTATTTATATAATTATATGTTAGTATTTTCATCCCCCACAAACTTAAATCTAGTAATGAATAAGGATGAAATTAATAGGTTAAAATAAATAAATAAATACCTAGGGTGTGTACAACACATCTTGCCTTTGATTGAGCCCTGGTGAATTTTATTCTAGTGTATGAGATACAACCAAGATCATGTTATACTATAAATTAATGTATGTAATTTTAGATTGAATAATTGAAATACTTTAAAATTAAAGAGAGCAAGGAAAGAGTACACATGTATGTCGATGCAACCATGTTGTCCCTTAATACTTTGCTTTGGGAAATATGTTTCCTTATGAAGAAATGAAACTAAGAGAGGTTTAGACCTGAACCATGGATATTTTGAAGAGGAAATTTGGAGGTTAATTATGCCCCCAATCTAGTACAAGGGTGAATTTTGATATAACATTGAGAGCACTAAATCTCAATCACACAAGTCAATTGAATGTGTAGTAAATCCAAGCTAAGTATAACCAATTCAAAGTGTAAAAATGAAGTAGTGATAATGCCATCAATGGCATAGAATCTCAAACACATTAGTTAAATCATCCAACTTCTGTAGACATGAAAGGATCAAAATGGTGTTTCTTGTTATCAATGACACTTCTTGGTAAAATGTTTTGAATATGTATTTGTAAATTGTGGTGCACTTGTATGAAATATGTACCTTTAATGTGTCTCAAGATAAATTATCTATTAAAATATAACCTCTACTCTATAATTATGTATGATATATGGCACAAATCTGAAAAATTTTGTCCTAAATCTATAAAAATTGGTGCCAAATGTATAAGATTCTAACCCAAGTGTATATTTGAATCTTGTAAACTATACCAATTTTTTCCAATTGTGTATGTGTGGAGTCATATCTCTATGATATGCCCCACGAATATTCCCCCTTCTTATGTGAGGGGAATGGAATCTGATATTCACCTTATATTAAAAGGATAAGATAGCTATATTATTTGTATATGAATCATGTAGCAAATAGGAGTATCATGCCTAAGTATATTTATTAATAAAACTCATAACATGTTATCACAACAAGCCATAAGATGCATGATATGGATCATGGAAACATTTATAAATTAATAATAAAATATCATAAAATAATCAACCCCACACACAAGACCACTCAATGTTCCACAAAGGTGTCTAAGGATACTATAAACAAGGGGCATGTTCAAATACTACATAATTGAAGGCAAGGCATGTTTAAATGTCCACCAATAAATAAATAACAAACAATGGAATAAGGGACCATAAACAAGGAAAATATTTGAATTTTCCACAAGAAAGATAATATATAAAAAAATAAAGACACTAAAGTAAGTGACAATGTGAACAAATGAAGTACAAGCAACTAGCATAAGCATATCACACCAGTCCCTAGATATATGCGTTAGAAAAAATTGTCATGTAACATAACATATCAAGTACACAATATAATATGTAAGCATTAATATAAACATGTTTAAGTGTTATTAAATCATCTCAACATAATAATGTAAAAGTGATCATAAAATAATATAACATGTATCAATCATGATCAAGGAAGAAGATGCATCCAACATAGTGTGTCATGTAGGAAGAGGAAAGGTCCAACATTTGCATGTGAAAGTATCATAAATTTAATGTATGCATATATCACACTCAAGTGAATTTGAAGCATATGTGTGTATATAAAACAAATTATATACTATCTACTAACGTAAAGTAAACACCATAGATTCTAAAGAGCCATTAAACATGTGTATGTTGAATAATTTTTGTATTTTTTATTTTTTTGTAATATATATATATATATATATATATATATATTCTTATAAAATAAAAACATAATTTTTGTATTTTTTTTTTGTATTTTCTAAGAATATGTATGTATATATTGTTGGAAGTATATATTGAGAGGGGAGTGAATCATTATACAACAATGCAAGTTAAATTTTCAAAACTATTCCATCATACATCAACTTGATCTAGAAACATAAACATGAAAGTACATTCATCCAAAGCATAAATAAGAGCATACAACACATCATCTACATGGGAAACCCTCTTGGGTAATAAAACCCACTCTCAATCCTAAAACCACTTGGATTACTTTCCCTAAAAGGTATTACAAACTAGAGACAGGTCAAGTCCTTTAGACTAGAATTTAGTAAAACAAAAGTTCCACAAGGAGCACCAACCACTAAGATGATCAAGTCCTCCTAGCCACCCAAAACCTTGATCGATTCCTCATGACCAAAGGCCTTTAGTGAAAGACATGTTTCACAAGGAGTAACTACCCCTAAGGAGGATCAAATATTTTAGACCGTCCTTTTAAATGAACACATCCACCTTTGAATTTATGTCTTCAACACCTGATGATGGACCTTTGATAACACAACCTTCTTCAACCACTACAATGCATCCAAAACCACCTTTTGGATTATTCCACTCCTTAGCTCCTCCTCAACTCATATATATTCACCAAACCTAAACATATCTATCAATACAATAGAAATATGACCATACTTTGATCTACCTTTTAGATCAACCACCAAGCTCACACAAACATCATATATCCTTCACTCATCCACAAAGCATCCAAAACATCCTTTTGGATCAACCTAGACCTCTTTTCTCATCCTCAACTTGAAAGAGTACTATTATAACATAAAAAACATGACCCATAGGTCACACACACAATCCTCAAATTGCTTTGCTCATTAATCCATCCACTAGGCACACACCCTCTCTTATTTCCTTCACACCAACACTATTTATGCTCACCAAATCCTCTCATAAGTATCTCATACATCTCTAGAAACTAGCACACTTAGTTTCACCATTTGTAGATCTATCATGATTATCAAGATAAAAATATTTCCTATTGGCCACAACACATGCCTTCACCCTTAAGGCATCTAACATGGGTCACACTTAAGCACAACTCTCTTTCAAATAATCCTAAGTCACTTTTTAAGTCCTATGATGATCCATTCACCTCTTTGACACTTCTCTGAGAAAAATAGGAACACAAGAACACTTTCCAAAAGATGAACCCATGCCACATGATATATAGGGTCCCCTTTAAGTTCCAACATCCATTAGACCACTCTTATGTTAACACCTAATTAGCTCAAACACTTCTCTGTACACACAATCATTATGAATGAAAACATAGTCAACTTCTAACCCTTTGTTCATACTACATATGATTGTTCAAAACTTCATAATATACACATATGGTCCTTATGGATTATAAAACATACTCCAATGTCTAGCTCACCTTTAAAAACTGATATAATAATAAGCACAACTCAAATACCCTTCTCGAGTTACTTGAAAAATATGCACAAACACACAGTTAGCTTTGAACCACAATATCTTTGATTATACACATTTTCATATATTCAAATATATATTTATAGAATATACTTGGATTCCTCTACAAATTTTATTTTTTTTCATGGTCAAATTTTGCATAGATCAAAATTTATGGCTCAAAAAATAGGCACTAGTCTTTCCTTTATTAAATTCAAATGATCACAGTTAAACTTCAAACACCATGCTATCATATCATGTCCTCTCTACTTAGATTAATCATGCACCATTGATATTATTCAAACTTTAAATTGGATATATTTTTAAATAAATAACATATTGACCTCATCTGATGCAATCTTGTAATATTGACTCAATGTGCACCATCGATCTCTACGGATCAGTCTGGTCCTTACCATGCAACACTCACCATTCAATATTTCTCAAAACCCATGTGATCATGACACTTTTCACCCTAACATGCCTTTTGGTCACTTTTAATATTTAAAAATCAATCATTTTTCCTCATCTCACTACTTCTTTAGACCTTGGAACAAACACGCTTCATTGATCCTTTTGTAAGGAGCTTGATCTTTAACTTCATTAACTAACAAACACTTTGAATCATTTGACTCAAAATGTACCATATATATACACTATATGATCACACATGAGCCATTATATCTCCATTTTGTCCTAATATTTAACATCATGAAAAATAGACCAAGAATGGGAACCATTGCAATCTTTCTAGAAGGCCAACTTTGGACATTAATAACTTTTGCTATGCTTAGATGCATGATCTAAAATTTAGACCATATGATCTCATATAGAATAATCCAACCATATATCAATATTACATTTTAACCCTTGTTAATGTTAGATATAATTCCATTAATCTTCTCACTCGTATTTTTCTACCACAAAGCCAACTATGTCAAAAACTACTTAGAAGGCCAACTTTGAACATGCATATCTTTGGTCGCACAGTATTTCATGACCTAAAATTTAGCATATATAGAATAGGAACAAAATTTAACAAACCCATATGATCAAATTATCTTTAATATATCACATTTGTAAAACATAACTTCATCAATATGCTTACTCAACTATTTCTTGCCACACGCAAATTTGGCTATGGGAAAACACTGTCAAACTGCCTCGGAGCCCAATTTTGCACTTGCATATATTTTTTCATGCTTGGTCACATGACCTAATATTTAGTTCATAATATATTATCTCATAGGTGAATTCATCCAAATAATAATTTTCTCTTGAATTTTCATGTGTAAGATATGATGTCACCAAACTACTTACTCAGCTCTATTTGAACATAGAAAACATTATCAAAATACTTGAGAGCTCAACATTGCACACACATATATTTTATTTTGATTAATAAAATGAATTTATATTTATCACATATAAAATAGGTGCTAATGTGATCACAACCATATAACCAACTCCTCTTGAATCATCCACACATGGCAATTATGATGTCATCAAACTACCTACTCAGATTTTGTACCACTGGACCCAAAATGTCTAGATGAACATAATGAAGAATCGTATGAATTAAAATCATGAAAATAAGCAATTAAATCATATTTTACCTCTGATATGGCCCCTTTCACATCCTCAACTCACCATACTCATCCCTGAACATCTCTAACCATGCCAAAATTGAAGATCAACCAAGCCTCCTTCAAGCATACTAGAAAAAACACATTGCACACTTTGTCATTGTCACTTAGACTATAAAGGAAATTTATACACTCACTTTTACACCTCCATGAAATCACCATGACATCATTTATAACTCCCCAACAATCTTCCCCTTTGTCATTGATGTCAACACACATCATACAATTCACCTTCCTTCTCTCTCTTCAAGCACTCTCACAATACGAAATTTCCCCCCCTCCCTTGACACAATGAAAAAGTGGGAAAAAAATAATCTTGAGGACTTGAAAATATCATCAATGTGGAAGGACTAGCTTATAAATATGATAAAAACTCCCCCTTATCTTGAGACTACCTCTTCTTGCCTTGACAACTTCCTCTTACTCCACACCAACACTCTTATCAACCAAGTACTATAATGAATGAAGAAATCATGCATAAAAATAATAAAATATGATGGAACTCACCAAAAAAATATAATAGGGACTCCCCTTAATATTTATGAGCAACTCCATCACTTGAGCATCTTCAAATCTCCATACACCATGAAGAACCACCATATAGGCTTACTAGCCTTATCTCTCAAACCACCTCTATGACCACAAAAAAAAATTTATGATACTCACAAAATAGGACACAAAAATCATTCAAAAAAACATTAAAACTCTCCTTGAAACATTGATGCCTTGATATTTTTAATAAACTGAGAAAAAACATCACATCTTTATGACTAGGCTTGTCTAGACTCCTTGTAGCCCTAGCTGGAACTTGTAGAGCCCAAAAATTTCATAGACAGACCTTCAAGACTTAAAAAATAATATTTGGATCACTCTCATATTCCCCCTCAAGCACACTAATTTTTAACAACTAGCTCATCCTCTATAATATACTTCCTTCACAGACCAACTTGCCAATTAGGCCTCCATCTTGACAAATACATGAACAATTTGAAAACCACAAAACTTTAAATCTTTGTGAATCTTTAATTGAAAACCCATTTGGATAATTAAATATATTAAGAATCATTAGACTTAAAATCATAAGGCAAACCATGTTTCTAGCATAGCTTAAAACCATAAAACCTCAAAATAAACAAGGTCAACAAACCTCCTTCTAGTCAACATCCACCTTTGAAACTTCTTGAACACTTGGAGAAAACCATCACACACTTTTGTACCAAAAATTGAGCTTCCAATCCTTTTGGAACCCATACATTCTATAACCCATTTTAGGCCTACTTGCCCTTAAGCCAAAACTAAGAAAACTGAGAGCTCTCAAAAATCTTCAATTTGACTTTATACATTTAGACCATAAAACCATTTAGAGAAATCTAGAATAATTTCAACTAATGAGCATCAAACTCTTCTTGAAATTTCATCAATATTATTATGCCATTTGGAAACACCCATTCTGACCCTACTTGTAGACCTTGCACACACTATCAACATGCTTTCATGATAAAGAACACTAAACAAGGCTCAACCATGCATTAAAAGCATGTCACCAATTAATGAAAACATTGAATATTATCCATCTGATGTTCAATTATCTCCATATACCAAAAATGAGTCATTAGTATCATGAACACACACCTTAGGTTTGTATACATCAAAACCTCAAGTCACTACCTTCCATCCTTTGGGCTAGTTGTTCAAAAATTGAGAATAAACTAATCAAACAAATAAAATCTTAACACATAGGTCTACCAATCAATAAATTCCTTCATAATAATCCAGCACATATTTTCATGACCTTCTTTATCTTACAACATCAATCAAGACCCAACCAACATCCACCATTCTTCCTCTTTCTGTAAAGTGTCTCCTTGAAGCTTAGACAGAGACACCCCTTTGACAAAGAGAGACTAAAAGTCACAAAACTCTAGAGAGTCCCATATCTCCATAATCTCATCTGACTTATAGTCTTTCTTGACATTGAATGAATCCTTGACTTCATTCTTTTCTTCAAATTTGTCAATAAATGTTGTCAATAGAAACTCTTAACTTTCCTTCATATCTATCATGGCAAACAAACCATCTTTGGTCTCAATCTAATCTCTTTTAATAGGCTTAGGTTTCCATACCCATTTGTGACCTCTTCCTTGCACACTAAGAGCTCCATACACCTTATTTTGCTTTGGTGATTCATTCAACCTGTTCTTGCAATACATATCAATATGACCAACTCTATGACAACTGAAAAAAATAAGATCATTCATACCTTTTGCTTGATGATGATTGTGATATTATTTTTTAATCTAGATAGAAGACAAATCCTTTATATTATTTATATTTGATTCCTTCTTTTCTCTTGATTAATCTGATATATGATTTCTCCAAGACCAATTGCTTCTTCTTTCAAGGCTCCATGAGGACTCAATCTTAACTGACTTCCTTCTACAGTCCTTAGCTTTATGACCATACTTATTACATGTATAACAATGGCCATGGAATAAACTAGCATACCTTGAAGCATTTGTATATCTAATAGACCTTCTTGCATTATTTTCAAAGCTTGCATTCTCCTTGACATACTCAATCTTCTTATGTTTCTTATCAAGTTTATCCAACTTGACTACAATAAACTCATGTTGACTCTTCAATGACCCCATCTCAATCTTTAGCTGAGTGTACTCATCTTCTCTTGGTTTCAAATTTGTATTTGCAATCCTTAACTAATCCTCAATAATATTGATCCTCTTCATCCTCTTTGGCCTTGTTGGCCATGTCTTTCAATCTATATGCTTACACTTCATTAGACTTGATCTATTCTTGATATTTTTTTCTTCTTTCTTAGATATGCCTAACAAACTTCCCTCAAGAGAACTAACTTATGCTTCAAGACCTTTGATCATATTCCTAATTTTATGATTCCTCTTCTTCTACTCCTTTAGTTCACCGATTGCACTTATGAGCTCAACTTCTAGATCAACTTCTTCCTTGTTGTTATCTCCCTACTATTATGGAAAGTTTCTTTGTCAAACATGATGTCCTTTTCTTTTGAACACAAAATTTTCTTGGAATCTACTAGCTGAACCTTGAGATCATTGATAACATTCTCATTCTTTTTAGCATCTTTCTTGAAATTAGATATCTTCTGTTCAAGTGCCTTGATCACAACCTTCCACCATTGATTCTCTTTCTTCAACTATTTATCCATCTTTTTACCAACCCAAGATCTCCTTCAGTTGTTAATGTTCCTCTAAAGGACCTACTCTGATACCAATTATTAGAAGTAGATACTGAGAGGGGGGTGAATCAGTATACAATAATGCATCTTCAATTTTCAAAACCATTCCATCATACATCAACTTAATCTAGTAACATAAACATGAAATCATATTCATCCAAAGCCTGAAAAAGAACATACAACAAATCATATATATGGGAAACCCTCCTGGGGAATAAAACCCACTCTCAAGCCTATAAAAACTTGGACTACTTGTCTTATAAGGTATTATAAACTAGAGACTGGTCAAGTCCTTTAGACCAAAATTTAGTGAAATAAAATTTCTACTAGGAGCACCAGCCCCTAAGATGATCAAGTCCTCCTGACCACCCAAAACCTTAATCAAGTCTTCCTAACCAAATACCTTTAGTGAAACACCTTTTTCATAAGGATAAACTACCCCTAAGGAAGATTAAATACTTTAGACCCTCCTTTGAAATGAACACCTCCACCTTTGAACTAATGTCTTCAACACCTAATGATAGACCTCTAATAACATATCCTTCTTCAAC